>WEIU01015690.1:1048-60286 GCA_013389925.1 Aegithalos caudatus
CCAGACCACATGGATGCTGTGGAAATGGCTGCTCAATGATGCACTCCTCAGAACTCATCTCATGGAGGTTAGTAAAGGACTCTATGAGAACAGGGATCTCTTTGTAAGATCCAGGCTGTCTACAGCGAGATAATGGTTGAGGATCTGTAGGAGTTTAAAAATCTGATGGGTGGATTATTGAAGGAACAGAACTTCATTGGGACTTTAGGTTGGCTGGTTACTTCAAATGTAATCAGCATTATGGCTTCTCAGATTTGATGTTTTTATCTTCCCTTTCCATCTCTTCTTCACCCTGTAATATTGAGGACCTTTCAAAATAAAGTATATGAATGTTAATGAATATGCAGTAAGAATTCATATTAATAATAGTAATGTTAATATTAATTATGCTTTTGGCCTCTGTTTTCTGGAGGGTTCTAAATCCCCAGGATTGATATAGATCTATCAATACATATGCTTAATATTAATTTTTAATTCTATTGTTCTGTTTTGCGCATTCCCTCTGCTCTTGTGTTAAATAAAGAAGTAGTGGACTCTTAAATGTTTTGCTTTTTTGGAGTCTGGTCCCTTCAATTTCTCCTCATATAGAAAGCTTCTTATGTCACTTGTTATTTGAGAGCTCTTTCCACATCCATGACTCCCAAAAACAAGATGGGAAAACTTTTTTCAAGCTGGAGAATCTTAGGTGAATGGCTTATTTTCCTAGGAAGAGAAAAAACAGTGCAATTAGAGAAAGAGAAATACTCTGCTATATCCACTAAAATTGGTTGCAATAGACATCTTTATTCTAGTCAATGAAGAAAAAATGAAGGCTGAAATATTTAGTATAGTACAGTTCTGTTTTGCTGTCAGTGAAGTTAAGGGAGAAGATGGACTTTTCTTTGAAGATAGAGCCAATGCTTTTTCAAACTTGTATTAATTTTGTTCCTATATTTCTCTTCCCCTCTCCTCACATTTTTCTCTCCTAGCATATAGCACTTTCTACATTGTGGGGTTAATATTATCAATGCAGATACCTTTTGTGGGATTTCAGCCAATTAGAACAAGTGAACACATGGCAGCTGCAGGTAAGAAAATGAAATGTCTGCATCCAACAGCGTGCTTAACACAGGAGAACTTCAAACACTTGCAGCTTTGCTTCCTTGTATTAGAAATAACACAGGCTAACAAAGCAAATTATTTAAGAAAGAGGTACTGTTTAGTGTCTGTTGGGAAGCTTCCTTTCTAGTTGATACATTATTTTTCACACCTCTTTTTGTGTGATCTAATAGAGGTAAAATGTTTCCATAAGACTAGGTCAATTAACATTCTGACAAACACTTACTTTACACATTGATAATCTCTGCAGGTTTGCAACACAATTTTGCCCTCATGCATTTATAATTGAAACATTTCTTATTGGTAACATAGTTTTTACTGAGTGATTTGGTTTTAGAGTTGCTTGTCTTCTGGAATTTTTCAAAGTAGGCTAAATACAAATTACTGAAGTTACTAATCAGGACCGTGATTTTTAAATAACTGATTTCAGTTTTGTTTGTTTTGTTTTAGTTTCTTTAAGTTGATTTTTCAGTTGTTTTTGGCAGTCAGACATCTTGATTTCTTGACAGCAATAACCTCTGCTAACACTGAGTTTAACTGCATGCACTGTTTGTGTGATATAGTTCAGTTTGTTAGATTCCCCAGGTTTCTTCTTACATTTAGTCACTTACCAAAATGCGTTTGGGACAGTGATGGGACCATCATTAAAATTTAACACAAAAATACTTTCAAAATGGAGATGTGCAACAATCTGCATATAATGGAAAAAGGAAAAAAATTACCAAGCCATATTTGGATTCTGAAGAATTTTACATTTTTTTAGTGAATAGAATTTTTGTCTTTGTCTAGGAGTTCAGAACTAGTGAATTTCATTGTGTACCTTGAATTCTTTGTTAATTTAAAGAAACACTCTACACTTTCATTTTATTTTATTCCCCTGCCTGCCAGCATTGAGTTTTCACTTTTGGAAGGATTCATCAGCAGATTGATCTGATTATATACCGTGAAATGAATAACTGAAATACCATGTCCAAGTTCTGGGTTTAATGTTAAACTCTGAACAGCCTTTTTGAGGGTGTCAGGTGCTTCACCAGTGAATTCTGGTGTTTCAACACTAACTATATATAATTCAGTTGACTTAACACATACTTTGTTTGGTTTTTTCTTTCATTAATTCCTCCTGTTTTATTCAGTAGCTTAGTTTGTGTATATTTTTGCATTAGCATTGTGTGTCACTTGAAGACTCTCTCTTAATTTTTTACCACATATAGCTAGGTATTTTAACCTGAATTCTTGTCATAATCAATGAAATCTAGTTTCCGGGTGATTCTCTCCTTTATAATATTTTCTCATTGGAAGTTTCTGGTTTTGCAAGAAAGCGTCATCCCTGTTAAGTATTAAAGGTTATTGGTCAGAAAGTGGTGTTTCTAGATGTTAGGGTGTACCTTACATTTATTTTTCCAACTCAAATGTAGACAAATATACTGATTACTTTAACAGCTGTACTGCTTTTGAGCATTTAAACATGAACTTTCCTCTTTCCATAGGTGTTTTTGCACTGCTGCAGGCTTATGCATTTTTGCAGTATCTGAGAGACAGATTAACAAAGCAAGAATTTCAGACATTGTTCTTCTTGGGCGTCTCACTAGCTGCTGGTACTGTATTCCTGAGTGTCATCTATTTGACATACACAGGTAAATAAATGTGAACCTCATTTACCTTCACAGCTTGTAAGCCACATGATCAACATTTGGTTTAGCCTAAAGTAGTTGTTTCAATGTTTTGGACTATTTAATAGCAGTTTTATTTTTTGTTACTTACGATACCATTACTCCAAAAGAATTCTTAGCATCTGTTTGTTTCAAAGTCTTCTAAAACATGGTGGTTTGATTTGCTTTTCCATGCATAAGTTAGCAAAGTTTTCAGACTGGCATATCAAAACAAAAATTGGCTTCTAATCTCAGCATGCAGCCAAATATGTATTCTGTTGCAGTTCTTGTGAAGTGTTGATTTCGTCTTCTGAAATTCAATGATCAGTATCCCTGCTTCATCAGCTGGAACAGGCCTTGTTCCTTCAGCTTCTGACAGGCTGTGTGATCTGGGCTCCTGACCACCTCACAGAACTCTGATCTCTCTCAATTTTCTTAGCAATCCTCTTGCAGAAGAGGGTGCCCACATTTGGTGCAGCATCTGGAAGAATGAGCTTCAGGTTTTGGACTCAAGTCCTACCTGCCACAAGGCATGTCAGCCACTCTTTTCAATTTAGCACAGTTCCCTTTGGCCTCTGGGATAGTTTTACTTTCTATGACCCACCAGCTGGACCCTGATCCACTGTGTACTAGCTTGAGCTTGTCAGGGCAGCCAGTTTTCAATCAGTCAAATGGTCCATTTGTCCTATCCATTCTTCTTCAGCTGTAAATGAGCAACGAGGAAAACATTTATCAATGTATTTCAGGAGTCAGGAGGCTGTGTTCCATGGTCTTTTCAGCAGCTCAGGTTACTGCCCTGTAGGTTTCTGCATATAACTCTGTGCCTTGCCTAGAGGAGCTGCAGTAGCCAATTCCCAGGCACCCTTCCCACCCAGGTGAAGATGGTGGGTACCTCTCATGTTGGCCAAGTCTTCCATTTCCCTCAGGTGAAGGCTGTCTGCATCCAGAGAAGATCAGAACCAGTAGTTCCCTGTGTGCTGACAGTTCCTTCTTCACGTGCACACAGTGAATTGGAAGCAATCTTTTAATCTGAAGACTGGGGGGGGGAATACGTCTTGTATTAGAACATTAAATAACCACAATATTTAAATGTCTAAATTAGATACTAAGCTAAACCCTTCAGTCAGATTATACTAATTTTGAATATAAGATAGAGGGAAGACCTACTGAGTCATGCATAAAAACTTGGGTAATAATGAAAGGATTTAACCTTCTCTTGTTTCTTCTTGTCTGTATCTGTCTTCAGGAGGAACAGAAACAGTTGCAAAAAAGAGTGGAAATAAAAATTTCATAATCATCTAATAACTTTTAATAATTTTCTTTCATCTAATAATTATACTGTTTCTTTTCATCTTTTCATATTCAACTTATCTAAAAGCTTTGTTTTATAAAATCATATGCAAAGCTTATCAGCATGTCTAATAGCAGCTTTTATATTCCATGCCACAAATAGAATCACCAGGAGAGAAATAAAAGGAAACCAGCATTTAATTTAGTGTTTGTCTTTTGGCTATAGAGTGTTCCCAGTTTCCTGCTGACATTTCAGAAAAACGAAATACTTTCTTATCAATTATGTTTTCTTTTGCTCATACTCCTTCACAGAGTATAGTTTGCTATCTGTCATATTATTTGAGAAATACTTAGTATTAAATTGCTTTGACTTTTAGAAGTGTGCGTGTCTTGATACTCAGATTGTACTTAACAAGTACAGTGTGATCCTGTAAGTGTGTTCTAAAACCAGCTTGCTTCATGGTTGGTAGATTTTATAGCCTGCCTAATGCAGTAGGTATGGTTCACATATATTACAAGTTCAGTGAAAATTTCTTTGGGTTTGTGTTATAACTTGAGGGAGTAGAAAAATTATTGCATTTAAAAACCTAGCCAGCAAAAAGGTTTTTCTTCCTCCTTCTCTTTTTCAGGTTATATTGCTCCTTGGAGTGGTAGATTTTATTCATTGTGGGACACTGGGTAAGTAAAAATATACGATTTAGATATCAATAGCATTTTACTGAAAACTAATAATCATTTACTCTCCTCATCCCCAAATCCATTTAGTATTTCAGTCAAGGAGAATCAGTTATCTAAAGACAGTATTTGTAGTAGTTGTTTCATGATCTTTACAACCATTTCACTAATTTGTCTATGAAATTTCTTGCTTCTTTGCAAGTCTTTCAATATGTAATGATATGTTTTTTCTGTATGAAACTATAGTGTGTATGTCAGCATAAAATAACTGAAAGCTGTGCCAACACATGAGTACACATTAAAAAATTACTAAGAGCCTTAAGACTATTTTCATTGTGCAACTTTGCGCGAAATAACAAAAATGTTGCACATATGATCTTGCACGCTGCCTCTATATTATGTCCATACATCTGTTTTGTATATACAGATGTCTGCTCTGAACAATTGTTTTATTAATGTGTGTTTTCACAGGTAAAAATCTTGTTAATCTTTTGTTTTAGTTAAACTTTGAAAATTCTTCAGTCAGCACAGAGAAAAGGAGTAAAATGAAAAGTATCTGAGTATATTCTCAGATAAATATTTTAAAGTGAAATTGAGTTGGTAGATTTTTTTTTTTTAAGATTTAAAGCAAGGTTAGAAGAACTTCAAACTCAGTGCAGTTCAGACTTTTTTTCAGGCTTCAGAATTCAGCTTGTACAGGATTCTGTCCCAGCTCTATAATAAATGTAGTAGAACAGATGTCAGTGAAGAAGCCTCAGATTTACTTGAGGAATATATAGATGTTGTTCTTTGCCTGTCTATATATATAGCTATATATATATATATACACACACAGCATTAAACTTTTGAGGGCTTGTCTACATTAGAAAAACATATTGTGTTAAAATACACAATGCAGTTTTGAATGAGAATTAGATCTCAGTGAAGAAAAGGACATATGTTTGGTACCTCACCATTCAATCATGGTAACACCCTAGATAAGGTCCATATGTATGGTTGTCTGTAATAAAGAGCACAGTTTTGTCCTTGTCTGCACTGAGTGTTTGGCATGTTGTTTAGGTGACATGTGTTTCCAAGTGTAGACAAGGCCTGATTTTTTCAGCATCTGAAAGAATGTGGGTGCACCACTAACTGATTTGGTATTTAATACTGTAACTTTCTTTACTAAGAAAATGAACAGTTTCTATGTAGAGGTTTTGAAATACAATGTTGAAAATTTAGGAGATTTACTGGCATTGATGATTCTCTTCAAAAATGTAGTAAAGGTGCTTCCATAGCTGTATGTTTTCATTTTGGTGAATTTGGCTTCATATTTAGCCATAAACAAATGAAACGTCCATAATTTTCTTTGTCTTAATTAGTATGGAAATAATTGTTTTAAATAACTATACACCAAATGTTTCCTAGCTACAGTAAGGCCTGGGGACTTCTTTGGTATAAGAGTTTCATCAGATTTCTGCTGATTAGGGCACTTGCCATTTAAAATTGAAATGCTTCCTTTGAGATGAATTTCACAATTCCTAATGTTTACAAGTTTTAATAATTTTATCTTTTCAAAATAATTTGAACTGAATTTTTTTTAAAAAAGGTATGCGAAAATTCACATCCCGATCATTGCCTCTGTGTCTGAGCATCAGCCTACAACATGGGTTTCCTTCTTTTTTGATCTGCATATTCTCGTGTGTACTTTCCCAGCAGGGCTGTGGTTCTGTATCAAAAACATCAATGATGAAAGAGTCTTTGGTAAGAGAAAATATTTTTAAATTATTTTGAAAAAGTTTGCCTTCAACTTGATATTACTTTGGTTTTGTTTGCTCAAAGCTGATATGTGGCTTGTTCTAAAACATGGTTTAAAGCAGTCTTTAAAACAGTACAGAAGTGCAGAGGTTGCTGAAATGGTGATGGAGTGTAGTCCCAGGAGGTGGGATGCAGGCATTTGTTGTGTTCAGTTCTGCAGCTGGAGTTGCATGTTCTGGTGGGATATGGTTGCACAGTACAGGTCAGCCAGGAGAACAGCTCAGTGCAAAGGCAGGGTCCCTCCTCTGGGTGTCTGGCACTCATCCCATCACAAATGATTCAAAATGCCTTTGCTTTCCAGGTTTTCTGCTATTTTAGTGAACAAAATCACTTGCTTTGGAATAAGTGCTAGATAAGGCACAAGCCAAAATGGAAGTGTGGGGGTCTCCCTATGTCAGTGACAACTTTTTTTTGTGCAAAGCTGTATTGTGAAAGCCAGCTTCTGATTTTGAATGAGGCTTGTAAGCGGTTTTAACCAACATGGAGGAGTGAGGCTCGCTCAGGTTTTGGACTTTTACAGGGATGGGAGGCGCCAGGCTAATGTAGCTGCCTCTTAGGCAGTGTGGGCAGTGGGAATGTTTACTCTGAGGTAGTCTGTGCCTTACAGTGAATGTCAAGACCAGTGCTGGGCAACCTGCTTTCAGCCTCCTACTGAAGGCTGCACCCTCCATTTAACACAGCATAAAGAGACCTGAGTGAGGATGGAGAGCCATACTGCCTCACCATAATAATTACATTATGTAATCTGATAAATCAGTGTCTCTTGATCTCTGTGGCAAATCTTTCACAAGAGGATGTTGCTAAACTGTAGCAAACAAGGAGTCTACCACAAGGAAACCACTATTGGATATTCCCAATCAGTGTGTACAGGATTTTTGGGGTGTTTTTTTTTTCTTTCCAATAAATCTGTTCTTAATGTTTTGTAGTATTCTGGAAATCTTGGTTTATGTTTTGTGGAAGACAAAATGGAGGTAATACTGCTCAGGAGTACTTCCTTCAGAATAGGGCTCACAATATCATGTTATTAATCTGTATAGAATTATAATGTAGACAAGCCCCCAATTTGTCCACAGATACCTCTAACTTAAATCAAAATTTAATATTTACATGAAATTGTAACACTTCCTTTTGCTTTTTCAGTTCTAATAACATGTTTGGTCTAGAGCTGTTTGACTTTTTTAATCAAATGAAGTTACCTATTATTCCAATAGTATTGTTGGTGTGTAATATTAAATTTCACTAATAATGTACCTTCTGACCCATTACTAATGGATATTGAAAATGGGGTTGTGTTATTGTTAACAGCTGTTGAGATGAATCTCAGGAAGGGTTTGAAGCTTCAAAGGGATAAACGTTAATTCAGCTGAATGTCTGTAAATTAAAAAGCAATGAAATGCAAGATGCACACTCAAGCCTTTATACACACAGATGCTCGACCCACTTCCAGAAGCAGTTTTCTGGAGAGCATGTACGTGTGCAGTCAGAGTGAGTATTATTTCCTAAGTGTCACCACTAGATGTGTTTCCTTGCAGTTGCTCTGTATGCAATCAGCGCTGTTTACTTTGCTGGAGTGATGGTTCGCCTGATGCTCACTTTGACTCCAGTGGTCTGTATGCTGTCAGCAATTGCTTTCTCCAATGTCTTTGAGCGTTATTTGGGTGATGATATGAAGAGGGAAAATCCACCAATAGAGGACAGTAGTGATGAGGATGACAAAAGGAACCCTGGCAACCTGTATGATAAGGTGAGGGGAGGAAGCAAGAGTTAGAAAACTTGGATTCCAACGTCAAGGATGATAGAAGTTGCCATAACAGGTGCACTTGTGTTTGTTTAGGCAGGCAAAGTGAGGAAACATGTTTCTGAGCAGGAAAAAACAGAAGAAGGGCTGGGTCCCAATATCAAAAACATTGTGACAATGCTGATGCTGATGTTGTTGATGATGTTTGCTGTCCACTGTACCTGGGTAACCAGCAATGCATACTCCAGCCCCAGTGTGGTTCTCGCCTCCTATAACCATGATGGGTAAGTAAAATCTACAGTCTGAAGTGATTAAAGGGCAAAAGCCTCTTTGGCTGCCATTGCATTAAAAATTTGCTTTGCTGCCTTTAAATCAGTCCTTATTATATAAAGGAATTGTGACCTGAATAAAAAATTATTCATACTCTTAATTTTCAAAAAGCTACATTTTCGGAAATATTTAATGCAACATTAAAAATAATCCTACCCAAAGCCAATAAAAACGATGGTTTAAAAAAAGGCTTGGAGTCAACTGGGAAAACTTGTTTAAGAATATGTATTTGACTGGAAATGCCTGTAGTCGTGTCTTCAAAAGCAGTTCAGCTTTTGGACATTCAGCTGTCAGAGGGTTCAAACTTATGACTGCTGGTGACAAAATCCCTCAAAGGAAGCTGAATTAATAAGAAAACCCTTATTTGTGAACCCAGACTTATCATGGTGCAGTTAATGTGTTGGTAGGATTTGTACACATGCAAATAAAATGAACTGTTTTCCAGCACTCGGAATATCCTGGATGACTTCAGAGAAGCCTATTACTGGCTCAGACAGAACACAGACGAGCACGCCAGAGTGATGTCATGGTGGGATTATGGGTATCAGATAGCAGGAATGGCCAACCGGACAACCCTGGTGGATAACAACACTTGGAACAACAGCCACATCGCCTTGGTAAGGGTGGCAGTTTTCTGTGCAGCAGAAATACCAAAATGTTTATACTACACTCTAGTATGAAGTTGCAGATGTCTCTTAGGGTGATTGATGTTAAGGAGAAATTCCATAGAGTGAGAAACATAAAATGTGTAAGGAACATACTTATTTCATTTGTTAAAACTCGGGGATCAGTTTTGCTTCAGAGCTTTCATTTTGTTTACTTGAAGCTTCCCAAACTACACTTACACTTCAATTTCTCTTCTTTTCTTTGGGGGACAATAGACAAAACCTAAGGTAATCATTCCCCTTGGGATTAATGCTGCAACAGATGGTTCCTCTGCATTATTGGCCTATCAAAACAAGGATCCTTGCATTTCAGAAGTGTCACTGCTGAGTGGATTTTTGAATGGCATGTGAAAACTGACCACATGACTGGACAAATTTTCATACATCTGGGAAATTACAGGAAGTGATTGTTTATGACTAGCTGTGGAAGTGTAGCAGACTTAATGCAATTCTGTCTTCTCAAATTTGCAGATAGACAAAATGTCTGCACCTTTAATTTCTTTTACTTCTGAAGAGTAAGTTTCAGCTTTGTATATGTGCTTCGGGCAGGGTGTTAGCATTGCCTGTGGTTACAGGGCACCACCTTGGGCAACTTGTGCTGTGCAGTGACTCATCATCAATCACATTTCTTCCCAGAATGTTTTGCTACAAAGGCAGAACTGGGGAAGGGCTCAAGAAATTAGGATAGTTAGGATAGTTTCTTGTGTTCTTTCTGTCTTCTGTCAGTAGTGACTGCAGCTGTTGAACCAGATCTGCCAAAAAGCAGTGTACAAAGCCAACAAATTAACAAAGATGTGCTTTAAGCAGAGTCCCAAAAAAGTGTATTGGGGAAAGGGGGATCACACATGCACACTTCTTGCAGGGCAAGAAACTCACATTCAGCTAGAAGCAAGCTTGGGAAATTGTACTGATGGTGCTAGTATCAGTCTAATGTCAGTCAACATGCATGGCCACGTACTCTGAGGCACTTGTCATTTGGTTGTTGACCTGACAGCATTGGTGTGTTTTAATGAACACTCAGCTCTGAAATCTCTGTATGCCTCCCTTTGCTAGAAGAGGTAGAAATGCAGATACTGCATCCAAACTCAGTTTCTTGCAGGACAAGGTGCATCATGTGAATAGACTATGGAAGTCATCTGTGTTGCCTAAGGACAGTAACCATACACATTGCAGCAACTGGCAATAACAGCTTTCAATAAAGAATTCTCTCGAGTACGACTGCTGCATTGTCAAGTTCCATTTTGGAATGAAGACTCCATAAAGGGGGACCCAAGCAATAAATGTGTGTTGTGGCCAATACCTGCACTTGGGCTATCAACGAGGCGTGCCCTGGAGATGTGTCCAGATGATTTTCTCCTGCACAGAGATGGAAATCTGGCAAATAACCTCACATTAATTAGGATAATGGCCAAGAAGCTGAGGTGCTTGGTCTTTTGACAGCTTGCTGCCGAAGCTTAGTGCTAATTATGTTCTTAGCTGAATGTTACCAAGTCAGATGCAATATTGTGTATATTGCAGTTACTCCCTTAGACTACAGCAATACCTTACTACACCTTAAGTACAAAAGCTTCAAGAGCAAACAAAATTGCTGAACTGCATGCCAGTTGCTGAGCAAATTCTTTTAAGTGTGGGAGGTGACCAGGATACAAGAGGTGCTGGATACAGCCCTAAAAAGTTTGATTCTGACATTTTCTTTGTAGATTTACCTTGAATTTGGTGCTGAAGATGCCTGTATGCTACTTAGTGCAATGCACAATGGCTGCTTCATTAATGAAGGACAGAGCTCCAGAAAAAAAAAGATAATCACATTTCAAATAATTTGTAGACCTTGGGCTATGTCTAAAGCTTTGAAAATAACTTTTAATTAGGTATTTTCTTACACTTAAGCTTTTGGTAATATAGTTATGACTTGAAAAATGTGGATGACACAAAAGGAAAACCCTTGTTACTACATTTCATACTCAAAACACTCCTTTCAACAGGCAGTACTCCTCTTAAAGAGGAGAAAATAGTTTAGGCTGGGCTTTTGCATTTCTAAATATTCACCATGGGTTTTCTTTATCTGGAATGAAAATGTTGGCTTTGGTTGACAGGTAGGTATTAGAGAACCACAGGCTGGAAGGGAACACAGTGGGTTGTCACCTGGTCCAACATCTCTGCTCAAGTAGGGCCATCCTAGAGCACATGGCACGGGATTCCTGGGCTTTGATCTGGCTGTATTGATCTGTGAAGCTATTCAATAGGCAGCTATGCAAGAGTTTAAGATATTTTTACAATGATACAGGTGGGAAAGGCAATGTCATCAAATGAGTCTGCAGCATATGAGATCATGAGAAGCCTGGATGTGGATTACGTTTTGATTATTTTTGGTGGTGTGATTGGCTACTCTGGTGATGATATTAATAAATTCTTGTGGATGGTGAGAATAGCAGAGGGGGAACATCCCAAAGATATACGGGTAAGTGGAACCTCTACTTTTTGGTTTTTTTAAGAAACCCTTTTATTTATGATATCACTTGTCTGTGCAATTTTATTTGAAACATGTGCTGGGGTTGTTTTTCTAGAATAGTAGGAGTGCAGTGGCCCGTAGCCCAGTTTCTTTCAGTGTTTTTGGTTCTGAAAGGTCAGTAGCCTCAAAAGCTTTTCACATTTTTGCATGATAATAAAAATGGGATTTTTTTCAGCAATTCTTGTCTGTATGTCTCTCTGTGCATCATCACATGCTTGAAAAAAGTAGGAGTGTTCAGACTGTTTAAACAGCATTACAAATTTCTTCAAACTCTGTAATAGTAGGAGACAAGTGAAAATGTTAATATTGACTCATGTAGAGTTTAAGCTGTTCAAACACCTCTGAGATTGCAGAAGTCTGTAGTAACATTTTCTTAAGCCTAACAAAAACTCCTAGTTATTGAGCACAGGCTTAAGGGAGTAGCCAATGTGCATACTTTCATCTTGTGCTTGAGATGAAAATGGCAGAAATTTTTGTTTAAACACGGAGAGTATATGAAATTCACAGTGACCCTGCAGATCTCATACATTAACAATACAGTGTTTGTCGCCTTTCTGAAAAATGGATGCCCAACTAAATTTTAAGTTTGAGGTAACTTCCAGAGCCACTTGCAGTGATGTGACAAAACTTTTAACAGCACAGAAGTACAGATTTAGGAAAACTGGTCCACTGGGGTCTGGGTTACAAGCAGGTAGTTTGCAAATTCACCTTTAATGAGCACCATCTCTTTCATTTTAAGGCTACCTTATATCAGCTTTTAAACTGTGACAGCCAGTTGAGACTCTTAAGGATCTTTTTGTGGGGAAAGGAATGAGAACTCCCTTAAGATTTTAGTTTGCATTGACTCTTTGTATCTTCTTTTCTTTTTAAAGGAAAGTGATTACTTTACCCCTCAGGGAGAATTCCGGGTAGACAAGGCAGGCTCTCCAACTTTGCTGAACTGCCTCATGTATAAAATGTCCTATTACAGATTTGGAGAGATGCAGGTCAGTGCTACAACTTCTTCTGAATCTTAAATGAAATGTGAGGAAACAAATATCATTTTGATGTATTTTCTATCTTTTAAATTAAGCATTGCTTGTAGTAGCAGAATCTGCAGTAAGAGTGAGCTTTACAAACTGAAACGCATCTAGTCATGGTCTGCTGTTTATAACCTTTAGCAAAAAGCATTTCTGCTGTTAATCCACACTTGTACTTCATTTTTGGTGTCCTTCGCATTGCCCCAGATGAGTATCTTGATTGCACTGTGCTGTGTGCTCACTAAAGCATCAACTGTGACATTGTGGAGAGCTTTAGAAGTGTTTGTTGTAATAGCAACACACAAGTGGAACTACTGACTGTTTAATGTCCGTCAGACACTCCATGATTTCCATCCAAGTCACACCAGTGTATAAAACAACACTGCAGTTTATAGTAAGGGCAGCAGTTGTCACTCCTCTTTGGGAGCATATATGGACATATATGGAGCTAACATATATGGAGCTAAACATATATGGAGCTAAACCTATTTGGTTTTTTCCCTTTTCCTCCCTTGTTGCCCGCACCAGGGGCCCTTACTTCTCTCATGTATTAGTATAAGAATCCACAGCAAGGCCAAGTTGAATTGATAATTGTGAACTACTTCTGGATTACATGGAAAACTGTGGAAGTGCAAATTATTGCAGTATAGGCAAGAGCACAAAGGCAACAGCTGTGTTGAAAAAAACACCACAGGGTGCTGCACCTCAGAGTGTTCTTTGAGCTGTTTCATCTCTGAATGCAGACAGGGTAGTTTTGCTGAGACATAAGGTACTTGTCTCCTGTGACAGTTGTATGAGTAAGAATGAATTTGTCCCTTAGGATCTCAAAGGTTTTTCTGTGTAGTAGTAACCAATGCAAGAGAAGTGTTGCCCTTTGACTCGTGCCAGCTAAAGGAATTGCCTTAGAAGTATGAAGTTTCACAGTTTGCAGTGATTGGTGTTCTGGGTTTTGTCTCAAACTAACATGCAACTTTTAATTTTTATAGCTGGATTTTCGGACACCCCCAGGATTCGACCGTACACGCAATGCAGAGATAGGCAACAAAGACATTAAATTTAAACATCTGGAGGAAGCCTTTACCTCAGAGCACTGGCTTGTTAGAATATACAAGGTCAAACAACTAGACAACAGAGAGACACTGGATCATAAACCTAGAGTAACCAACATTGTACCGAAACAGAAGTATTTGTCAAAGAAGGTGGGTTCCCAGTGAAGTAACTGAAAGGGTCAGGAGTTTATTTTTAACAGTGAATCACATAGCTGGTGAATTATATATTTCCACTAGCCAGAATGTTATGGATACTGTTCATGTTAGTGTCCAATATCAGACCTGCCTGCTGGTAATAATTGTTCATTTACTGTCTGCTTAACTTAAAAGCATGTGAAGACACAAGGCTAGATATTTTTTTTAGAGAGAATGCTAACTGGACATAGAGTGTGTCACTGGCTGTTACAACTCTTAAAGTCTTCATGTAACTGGAAGTATACTCTCTAAAGTACATCAATTCATGTTTCAGTAACTATGGCTCACTAAGTAAATGTGGAAGTTGCTTTCTGACTTTGTTTGAAAGTAGTGATGCCTAGAAGTTTACAAATGGCAATTTTGTATGAAATAAATTAAATATGAAACTTTTGTTGATGGAACTTTAGTGTCTGTCTGCTTACTGCTTGAAGTCATCTTCACGGTTTTAAAGTGTTTGTTGTGCTGCCCTCCTTCAGCCTATAAAGAAAGGCCTGTTCCCAGGGGAGCTGGGGAGACTGTTAGCAGCCCTCTCCTTCACAACATCTGTTTTCTGTATATTCAAATAGATGTTGCAAAAGGAAGTCCAGAATCCTGTCTAACAAACTAGTATAGGCAGTAGTCTTACACTGTGTCATGGAAATACAAGTAGAGAACATTCTGTGCAGGTAGAGAACATTAAATGTAAAGATGCTTATTTCTGTGATTTGATGGGAAGTACATAAAATAAGGCATTTAGGAGTTGCCACTGAAAGTAGCCATATCTTGAAATGGTAAGCTTTATTGTGCCTGTCATACACGTAACTTTTGATCTTAAGAGACAAGCAAGGCTGTATTTATCTATGGTAGGTGCACTGACCTCACTTGAGCCTTGGATGTGTAGATTCTCTGTCTAGAAGTTGATGCAGTTTCTGACCCATCACTAACTGCTGCAGTACAGCTCAACTTCCCATTAAGAAATCAGAGAACCAGTGGAGAGAATGGGGCAGGTGTGCAAACTAGGATTTCTTAAATACATTCCAAGGGCTCCTTAGTAGCCAGTTTTTCAGCAGTTGCCTCCTTACTGGAAATTCAGTCCATCTCCTATCATCTTAGGAATGACATTGCTTAAGCTCAGAGATACAATACGTGTCTGAATATTACGTATCAGTTTGTATCGATCTCATTTTATTATAATCATGTTGTTGGTGTCACGTTGATTAAATGCATTTTTTTTTAAATAATAAAGACCCTGCTGGTAAGCACAGCAAAGTGCAGCAAGGGTGGGAGCTGCCTCCTGGCAGGTGTGTTGAATGTACAGTTCTACCTGCCACAAACTATGTACACAAATTTGAAGTTAATTTTACCTAAGACCAGCATTAATGTCCCCCCCTACCCCATTACTACCTTTAAAAAATCTAAAACATGCTGATAAAGGAATGTGCAGGAAGCACTAAGAAATGTACAGACCAACAGCAGAGTTTAGAAGACTAAAATGGGATTATTCAGGGTTTTTCTTTTGAAAAATGCTGCTTTGAGCAAGTACTTCTACCTAACTTTTAAGAGAATCAAATAGCACAAAAGATGCAAGAAGGTATTTCCAAACAAATCTAACACACCAGTTGTGCTCTTTGGGCATTATCATGTTGGTTAATTATTAATTCTTACTCAGCACATGGTTTGAAAAGAATTCTACAGATCTGGTAGGAGAGTTACAAAAGCATATCTTGTGCAAAAGCAACTGCTGGGCAGGAATTAACAATCCAACATTAAAAATAATAACTGAAGGTTAGCATTTAAGCTCTTTAAAATCAACCTAAAGCTCAGGCATTGAATGCACATCATTAAACCGCGGTCAAGACTAAATCATTAACTAATACCTGTTATTCTGTTTTTCTTTTTAGACCTCCAAAAGGAAGCGTGGCTACATTAAGAATAAACTAATTTTAAAGAAAGGCAAGAGACCCAACAGGAAGACAGTTTAAACACACTGTTCTGATTGCTAATACGAAGCAGTTGTCCTTGAGATAACCAGTCTTTGCCTTTAGCTCAAATCATGTTTCACAGCAACATGAGGGTACAGAACCATCATTGGTCCAGATTATTGTACAAAGTTTTCAGGCAATGTCTGATTAAAAATATTGGCTTATTGAGAACAGCTGTTTTAGATTTGTAATGTGAAGCAAGACAGAGCTGCTATCCAAGTCTAGCAGCATTTTTTTTTTATTGGTACATATTATCCTTCAAATCTGTTGAAAATTTGGACTGACTTTACCAAAGAACCCTGTAATTTGGTCCTTGGCACATGCATTACTTGTCAATCTTTTCTGGAGAACACTGTTCAGCTGAATAGCAGCAGTATGAAAACTGGAATGGTGACATCTGAAAATGACTCTTTTTCAACAAGAAAGAGGTGGCAGAGCTCTCTCAAATTCAACTTTCAAAACAAGTTACTCCCATGATTATTTTTCAATGGTTTCTTTCAATGTCCTTTTACTCTTGCTGCAGGCTGGTTTTGAGCTGGAGTGTAAGAAGCAAAGCTGCAGTTTTCACAAGAGGTGACAGGACAGATTAATTGGACAAGCTGCTTTTGTTCAACACGGGATTGCAGTATTGCTGCCTTACACTGTCATTTCACAAGGTAGACAAGGCAAATCTTGCACACTGTAGATACAAGGGCTAAATTTGTAACCTCCTGAAAGATCTGAAACGACAGTAATGAATGCTCTAACAACATGCAACTGAGCACCATGGAGCTGCTGGTGCTTCAGAACAGAAATTAAACTATTTTAGGTGAATGTTTACATTGGTAAAACAAGTATGGCCTGGTTGTTGGGGAAAAGAAGGTTGACAGGTATACAAATCCCCTTTTCTGTGGCTATCAGAGGTAGAAGATTTGCAAACCTCTTCAGCCCTCACTGCCTTTCTGGCGAGGGTGGAAGTTTTCCTGGAAATCTGTTTCTCTGCATTTTTATTTAGAGTGCTTAAATCAATTGAAGAAATTCCTGCTCTAGTGCTGTTTGCTTTGTCTGTCTTTTATACTGGTTTCGGTTTGATTTTTTTTTTAAGTGGTGAAAACTGTCAGATTAAATGCACTAAAATATAAATGGAGACTGAACGTGTTCACTTTCCAGCTATAAGGAAACTTTATACAGACTTGAAATTTTTCTTTTATTAAAATGAAAGGGTTTTTTTGCAGTTTGTTTTCCTGCCACAGGTTGTAACTTTTTATAGAAACAAAACCTGCATCAATAACTTGATGTGAAATACAGAATAGTATGTACCTTTCATGAAGAAAATGTAAATTTACAGTGTTCTGTGAGAATGTTACTGCTGACTTCTTTCCCAAGGTGTAGAATATTTTTTTGATTTATGAACTCATTTTTGACTCCAGTGGTTTATACAGACCAATACTACAGCTGCAACATTTTCACAATGGTAATTAAATCTGGATTTCTGGCCCCTGTCGTTTGGAGATTTCATTTTATTTTGTTGCTTTCAAGCTCAATGCAGACCAGTTGTCAACTGTAGGGGAAAATAAAGTTAATTCAAGTTTTGTGTTAAGGCTGTTGTGTCAGTTTTGTTGTGATTAACTTGATAACATCTTGCTTGTAGTCCTAGTCATAAATTAAGACAGAATTCCCTATTACAAATCTCCTGACTTGAGCAAGCTGCTGTAATGAAGCCACAGCATCTTCTTAACATCCCTCCAGCTTAAACTAAGCCAAATCTAGGGCTTCTGCTGTGATGAAATGAAGGTGGCTGTCATATTTCCAGGGAAGAGCAGCCTTCCTTCCCAACCACACATTGCAGCAACTCCTTCCAGCATCTGGAGCTCCTCAAGCTGCTACAGCTGCTCACCCACCAGCAGCAGGGCTGATTGATTATGTGATGCACGATTCCCAGTGTCGTGGTGCTTCCAAGCCAATCTGCATCCTGACCACAGGTAAGAAACAAGGGGTTTGGAAGAACACCTGAAAGGCAGCAGGACAAACAAAGGCTGCCAGTCAGTCTGTGGCTTGGCAGTAACTCAGCCTTGTTTTAAAAAAATGAAATACAAGACTGCCCTCCCCTCTTCAGGTACCTTTACAGTTGGACAGATTCTCTTCAGCCTTAGGTGACAGTGTTCTCTTTAGCAGCAAAACAAGTGAATCTGAGGCATGTGAAACAAAAGTAAGCCAACTGCAGGGATCTCATCCAGCCTGGGCCTAAAGTTGCCTACTACTTACCTGAGCTTTATTTTTTTCTTAAATTTAACACGACGTCAAGGATTTCTGCCACTGTGCTGCAGTTAAAATAAAATAAAAAGTTGGGAGTCATTGCCGCATCCAGTTAGGAAAAGCAGCATTACAAAGAACTGGCACTGTCTCATCTTCCTTGGTTCCTCAGGAATCTGCACTCTGTGTATGTTTACAGCTGGATCCTGAAATCAAACAGCTAAACTAACTCCTGCCTCCTCTTTGAGAGAACTGAACAGTGCTTCTACCTGCAAAGACCATCAGCATCTTCCTTCATCAGACACACGACCCAGACTAGTTTGTTTCCTTAGCTCCAGCCATCCTTTCTTTTTCCTTTTGTTGTTCTAAGTCAAATTTTGAAGCATAATTGCCACAAAGCAGTAAAATAAAAATAAATAAATAAAATTTTAAAAAAAATAATAACACAAGAGCCACGTGAGCTAGGTTCAGGTCAGCAGTTGCTAAGGAACTAAAGCTGCAAGTGTCTACAACTCAATACTGCAATGGTTCTGTATCTCTTAATCATTACTAGTGCAAGCAGTGAGGCAGACCGTGCTGTTGGTAGTCCCAGAATAAATATTTTGACTTGCAGAAGTAATTTCATAACAAGGAGAAAAGTCATTAAGTATCTTTATAGATTAACTCTTTAAAAGCAGCTGAATGCTTTGACAGAGCCCTTGCTGTACATACCAGTCTCATCATAAGTAAAAACTGAAAAAAAATTGTATTTGGCTGTGACTAAAACACCCTCACATCTTTAGACCCAAGTGGATAAACTGCTCAAAGATGGGGCCTTGAAGCAATGCCACAGAAGGCAAGGAACAGGACTGGGCAGAGTTTCCTGCCATATTTACAGGCAGTGTTGTTTTCCGTTTGGCATAAAAACAAAGTGTTCCAGCAAGATTGTTTCCAGCACTGTGGATGAATGTTTAAAGAAAACCAGAAGGGCATTATCTTAACACTTGAATAATGCTGACCACCATTCTGTGTGATTCCTCCAAGAGCATTTTTCCTCCTCATGCAAGTGTCCAATGCTGCAATAATGCAGAGTTGTGTTTTAAGAGGTTCTACTCAAGAATCCCTGTTGGTGATGAAGATTAAATAAAAGAGAATTTTCAGAAGCAAGCGCCTTTACCTATTTCCTTTTTACTTGCCAAAATGTAGCAAATGTTCCCCAGCCTTTCCTGAAGCTGTTGTTGCTGCCCAGCTCTGTTTTCCTTGAGTAGAGTTATCCAATGGAAACACAAAACTTACCTCCACAGTGTCTGGGGGAATAAGCAGGGCGGAAAAGCCCCAAACCAAATGCGGATTAACCTGGGAAATCGCTTCCATGGAAACCATGCTCAGGTGTCATACACAGCTCCTGACTCTCAGGGACTAACACCACTGAACTAAGGCTTCCATGGAAAGAGAAAGGGCATCCCACTGCTAAATGAAACAAATCTTTTATTCATGAGCATTCTCATTTTAAAGTCACAAATTATGAAAGGAAGGCAAATCAGAAGAGACTGCCAGAGCATCTTTTAAATGATAAAGGTATAAACTTTCTTTCTGAACATTTCTAATTTAAGAAAGAAAAAGGTTGCATAGGCTTTCTACAGGTGTGCACAAAAAAAAAAAATTGAAGTACATGGAGGTTTTTACATTACAATTCAGTGTACATCGGCTACTTGAAAAGGAAAGTATTTACTTGCAATTCCAAGACAGCTATTGGAACAACCTACAGAATAAGGCTTATGAATATTTACTTTTCAGTCCTGCAAAATATACTGAACACATACTATCAGAAAAATTAAATTACATTTGTGAATCTTGTTCTGGAATCTCTCACTGATGGGATCTTTTCTGAAAGGACTTTTTATGTTTGTGTCTCCCAAGTTAATTTGGGAAAGAAACAGTGGTAATGACATCAGGGAATTCTTCATAGCATCAGAACGGAACGAAACATTGATCAGAGCACAAGTGGAATGTCCTCGGCATGCAGAAACAACCAACCATGCAGACAGAGAAAATCTTCAATAAATTACAAGCAGAAAATTATTCAAATTTCTCCTTAAAAGAACAGCTACAGCATCTCTGTAGCCTTGACAGTCACACCATCCCAGCTGAAAGAGGTCTACTCCTTCAGGGGCCCAGGCCTGCATGCCTGACACACAGAGGGGTTTGCAATGGCTATTTAGAGAGTATGTGTCTTGTTCTTTGGTGTGTGAGAGTTCTGGGAGGGTGTTCCATGGGTTTAACTCTGCTTTTTCCATTGTTCTTTGTGATGACACTACAAACTGTAGGAATACTTTTAGGTACTTATCTCTAGCCTAGTCTCTAGAACAAGAGTGGATCCATTATAAAGTGAATTCTTGCAGGTGATAAAGTACAAGTGTTCCTGATGATACTCAGTAGCAGTTCAGTGATTACTACAACAGCATCATTTTGGTTTGTTACAGAAAACTATTACATCAACTATTCCTAAAAAATAAGGGTTTTTTCTCTTTAAAAAAAATTATCAGTTACAAAACCAAGCTCATACAATCCACTTCTTTTAAAAAATAGGATTTAAATCATTTAGAACATGGATCTTTCTAATGTGCAAAAAAAAAAAAAAAAAAAAGACAGACAAGAAGACTAAATAGCCTTTAAGAGGAAAAAGTAGCCACACCTTCATTAGAGATCTGAAGTTCAAATCCAAAGGAACAATTAATGGAATGTTTCCTTGTGCACACACCTCCTCCGCTCAGCCTTCTGAGCTGCTCAAGAGATTTTAACATCAACACAAAATGCAGGACGCACAAGGACAGATGTGAGCACTGCTTTGATCTCGGTATCTTTGTGTAGTATCTATCAAGCCTAAGCCAGTGTATGAACAAAGGAGACAAAAGGCACAAAATTACTCAGCTCTACAGACAGGCATCCATGCTACTCTGTGTTAGAAATACAGTGGTTTTGTTATGGGCCACTGTGGAAAGAAGCACTGAGCACATTTTTCATGTGCCTTTTTCTGCCATCTCTCTCTAAACCATCTTCACTTTCAACAAATACAAACCAAAAAGTGACAAAGCCATAACACACTTCTAGAATCCAGTTTGTCAGTGTCACAATGATACCTTACAAAACAAGATCAAGTGACAGGACTTTTTAATTCTTTTTTTTTAACACTACAAAACAAATTGTATCCCATTTCATGTGTTTCATTCATGAAGTCAATGTCTCAATGGAATAATTTACTAAATTGGTACTTTAACATCACGGAATCATTTATCTGGGAAGCCTAGTTATATCGTCTCTACTCATCCAAATGTTTTATCAGAAGCAACTCCATTTAGTGGAACATGCCAGAAGTGTTGGCATGACAGCAGCCAGAGAACATTACACAGCAAGATCAAAGTTACCAGAGCAGCTGGCTTAGGGGTGGTGACAGAGATCAACTGAACAGCTGGAGCATGAACAGACAAAGCAGCGAGGACACGAGGGGTTAGTGTGAAAAACAACTTTCTAGAGAAGGTATTGCTACTTCTTATAGGGTGGCAGGAAATTCACACTCGTCAGTGACAGGAAACACGCACTGAACTCAGCAACCCAGAGCGAGCACAGCCAGTGGATCATTCCTATGTCAAGGTGAGTTACTCGGTGACTGTTCAGACAGAATGACTGCCATTAAGAGACACGTCACGTTTTAAGTGCAAAACATTTTTGGCAAAAGTGAAAAATAGAAAAACCTTAACCAGTACTAATAAAAAAGTATTTTCTTAAATACTAGCATAGGGCCTGATCCTGCAAGCACACAACTCAGGGAACCCCGGCTGAGTCCAGCCAGGGTTCTGTGCCCTAACACTTGGAGAAAAAGGTCTTTGAGTTGCTATTGGTGTTGGTACTGTTTACATGTAGTGTAAATAACACGACACATGCACACTGTGGGTGCTCGGGGATGTGTGCCTGTGTGTCTGTGGATCTGCACACACAAAATGGCTCCTGAATAAACTCGAGCTCGTGGTTATTTTGAGATGCATCTTTCACAGTACATAGCTTCCCGTGGGGATCTTCTGGGAGCACGACCTATCCAAGGAAATCCTGAAGTTACATACTGTATCGTTTTAATGCCTTTCAGGTAAAATTACGAGGCAACTGCTCTCTCCTGTCAATGGGTCTTCCAGAGAGGATTCACATACAGCCAACCGTCACCCTGTAAGAAAATTAAGCAGAGTTTACAAACAAGATTTATAAGTACTGGATCTGATCTGTGTATGTCCACACAAAAGCTAAAATAAGATCAAACAAAGAAGCCATCCATGTCACCTGAAAATTCGGTGTTTAATAATTTGACAACTAATGTGGGCGGGAGGAAAAAAATTACGAGGGGGAAGAGATGCAATGAGAAGATGCAAGATATTCTGGTTTAAATAGCAGCTAATGTAGCAATTCCCTCAGTTAGTCTCATTTCCCCTCCACCTTTCCTCCAAGGAAGGGGAAAGATGAACTTGGTAAAATCGGTTTCCTTTCACACAGATGAAACCCAAGACTGTTTAGGTTGTCAGTGCTTACTTACACTGGATAAATCTCCATAGACTGTGCTCATTTTATTATGCTAAGATTATAGGGATGTGACTGTGCAGAATTTGAAAAGTAAGGGCTGGATTTTACAGAAAAACACATCAATTTATGTGCCTAACATTAAACATCAAAAATCCAGATCAAAATCAATATAACTGAAGAAAAGTGAACAAGTTCACAACACAGACATGGAAACGTCCACTCCTCTCCTTCAAGAGCCCGATGCTGTCAAAAAGAAAATTAAGCAATGGGTGGTACACAACACCAGCCCATGACAAAATCCATGGACATTCACTTGTCCCCTGTGCAGGAACTTGCTAAGGGGTCTCTACACCAAGAGACTCCAAGTACCTCTTTGGCAAAGTATTTGGGTTTCCAGGGAGTCGTGAGTGCCGCGCGCTGCCTCTCCTCTGCTCGCTGTCTCTCTTCCAGGCGGTGCTTGTGCTCCGTGGCGGCATCGATGTTCCCCTCCTTCAGGGAGTTGGTGACGTGCTGCCACAGGCGCCTGGCCAGGGAGAAGGAGCACAAGGGACGGTGAGAACAGCTCTGCCACAGCCCGGTGCTGCTGGACACCAGTCTGGTGAGCAGCAGGCTGAGGCCGTGCTATCCATGCCGGTTTTCCAAGTCCCACAGCTTGGGAACCATCACTCTCTTATAGGATATTCATCACATTTGTGGACCAGATTTTCAGATTCGCTCAACTCCCAGTATTTTGCCATGCAGACTCTGTTTATGTTCCTGACTTTTCACCACCTGAGCTTTTTTCTCAAAGCAGTTGGATTTATTTTTATCATTTCCAGTTCACATTCCTTACTGATGTTCCTCCAGCCCCCACATGACAGGCATTTAATTCTGCGGTTTTTTGCAGTTAAATTTTTGAATTATAAGGGAGTGTCAACCAAAACCCAAGAGTGCATTGATCTGGGACACTGACTGGTCCAATGAGGTCACTGAGAGAGGAACTGATTCTCGGGAGCCCCTTTAGGTCTGTGCTCTGTATTCCCAGTTAAAGTATTTACCAGCACAGAGCTGTTTCTCACACAGCTGACTGTTGTGTCATGGGGTGTGTATAAGAAATGGGGCAAAGCCTAGGCCCCAATAAACCTCTCAGTGAGAAAGGCTGCTTGGAAGCTCAGGTGAGACAGGGCTCACACATCCACACACCCACGTGGCCAGCCCAGCAAAGAGAGGAGGAAGGCTCCAGCAGCCCAGATCAGTTCCAGCCAGGTTTATTGCAGATGCTGAGGTCTCCAGCACCAAGAGGAGGACGCCCCCTTGGTTTGGGGTTAAGTCCAGATTTCAGCAGCCAGTGACCTTGGGGCACAGGGGCAGGACAAGGGGCAGGTAAGGTCAGTGACCTACGGGGAAAACAGGGCCGGCCACCGGGGACTTGGGACACACATGAAAGAAGACACCACAGGGCCATGGCATTTAGGAGAGGGGAGATTTGGGGCAAACCACTGTGTACAGAGCACCATTGGGAGGAGGCTGGGCAGGTGACTATAGTCTGTCCTGCCAAGGCCAAGACACAGGTGTTATGTCAATGGGCTTCAGGGATTCCACAGCTGACCATACTCAGATACAGCCTAGCAGAAACTTTGACAAGAAAAGCACTGAGAAAAACCCTCATAGAATGGTTAGAGTTGGAAGAGACCTTAAAGATCCTCGAGTTCCAACCCCCCTGCCATGGGCAGGGACACCTTCCACTAGACCAGGCTTCTCAGTGCCCCACCCAACCTGGCCTTGAACACTGCCAGGGACAAGGCATCCACGCCTTCTGGGCAACCTGTTCCAGTGCCTCACCACCCTCACAGTGAAGAATTTCTTCCTCATATCTAATCCAAACTGCTTTCTGTCTGAAACCAACCATAGCTTATCACAAAACAAGACTGTCTAAATGAGTTTGTGTTTACAATCTGATAAACTGCAGATCCTGCAGAGACACTGGATTGATGCAATTTGCTTACTAGTATCTAAAAAACACAATAAATACACTGAAAAGCTACAGGTTACCTTATTTACTACAATCTTTATGTCCCATACTACAGGAGAAAAATGAGTTTGTGGATAAGCAAGTGGCCTAGAAAAGGTAGACAAATTGTATCTGACCCTGCACAATGACTCAAGACACCCTTGTAAAATAAAAGACATTTGCAGATAAAAAAAAGTAGTTTATTAACTCATATTTTTAAATCCTCCAATAAAATGCTCCTAAATTCAATTAAGGTATTGATTTTTCTGAAGATAAACATCAACAATTATTGACAGTGAATACAGAACAGGTTTTTTTCTAATTTACTTAGTCAGAGTTAGAATTTTTGAACCACAGCACTCAGACCTGCAGCTGGCTTCCCTGCTCTGTTCCCACCCAAAGTTCAGGACAGCTTTGCAAAGCCTCTGCCCTTACCTCGATTCCAGTGGTCCCTGGTTTGCTATGGGCCTGATCTTTTTCCTGATAACAGGCAGTTTGGTGGTGTCAATCACTTTGGTGTCTCCATTGCTGTAAGTGAATTCCAGGGTGCCATTCCATTCTCCCTGTGCCTTGCACACAATGGTGTTTGTTGGATTGTGCTTCACTTCAGCTGTAACCCTGATCCCAGGGGGAAGGAAAAACAGACCACAGAAATAACTGGTACCATTCATTATCAGCACTACTTTGCTAAGGGTGCAAGCAGCTTTCTACCTCCACAAACCAATTATTTAAGCAAAGTAGTGATGCTGCCTCCAAAAAACAAAGACTCATCCCAGGAAAGTTCTTCTAACACAGCAACAGCTTTGGGACATTCTAGCTAAGTACAGCAGTAACCCAACTTAAAATTCTGACACTCAGCTCAAGCCCAGAGCCAAATGAAGTAACCCTCAGCAGCCAAATGAAGTAACCCTCAGCAGTCTGAAAAACAATCCCTGACATTCATGTGACATTTTCAAGACATGATACTTTCACACCTGAACATAATGCTGTCAGAGACCCATATCAAAAACCTTGGGTATCTTTGTTCTTCTTTAGCGCTGCAAGTTCACTTCTCAGCTGCTGAGAGGCAATGATTAAAAGCCACCTCACCAGTCAAAGAACTGGTCTGAGAGTGAGCAAAATAGACAGGTAGGACTGGAAAACCGAAATGCAGGGAGAAGTTTTGTGTGTGTCCATCAGCCTTTAGAAAGCCATGTAAAGTAATCTGTAAACTCAAATTTTTAATAACTAAAGTAATACAGCACAACTTCCCCAAATTTTCACTCATCCTGATGGCACCAATTATTAATCTACAACTTTTAAAGAAAAATCCTGTCAAAACAGCCCCATGTGGACATTTACCTGAAAACACTGAAATGGTTGACACACATATGGAAGAATAGTTACACAATCTAAAATAAAAGAGAGGTAACCATGCAAAACACAGTCTTCTCTGGACACTGCAACAGTCCACAGCAGAACAAGAAAGGGGTCTGATGTTAATGACTGGGACACCAACTTGAGCACGGAAGCAAGATAGGAGGCTGTCTTGCACAGCACCTCTTCCCACCCTTAGTAAAGGGGCACCAAAGAAGGTAAAAACATTTTCACCATCTGGAATTTCAGTGCTGACGTGGGAGTCCCCTGTAGGGAGGCTACCACTATGGGCAGTGACAGTTTTGCTTCTCTCCTCTTTTCAGGAGCTCCACCTGGAACACCAGTTCATCTACAAGACTCCCACAGAAGCAACAGCTAGGGAAGCAGAAATATTGCCTTTTCCACGTACATTTTTCTGATCCTGCACTTACAGCAACTTTTAATGGGCAACAAAGTCTGGAGAGATATATTCACTTTATTTTAATGAGAGAAATACATCCAATTCAGTTAAACAACATAATATGTATTGCTGCAATAAACTTCCCTAAAGCTTTAAGTCATCTCCAGCACTAATAGGAAAAGAACTTCAGCTGTCTATAAAATACTGCAACAGAAGAACTGAACAGATGCCCAAGAGCCTTTCCCCTGAAATCCAGCAGCAGGTAAACAAGAGTAAGGCAGTAACTCCCATACCTGTGGACCTTCCCTCCATAGAAGGGCTTGGTGTGGAACGTGACTGTGGCAGAATAGCCCGTTCTGGCACAATTGATGTTGACTTTCCCTCCAAGCTCCACCCACGGGATGGTAAGGATTGAGCGAGCATAGGCACTGGGCAGGGTGAAGACATACTCTTCTTCATGTTCCAGCAAGTGAAGAACACCTGCACAGAAGAGGAGAGAGTGAGGTAATAAAAGGTTCACTGATACGACCTGATGGTCCCTGACCAATCGCCACCATCAGAATGCACATCCACAGAGAGCACAATGTGCAGCTCTCCTTGAAGGAGGGCACTTTCTGGTAAGAAACTGCTCTCTGGAACAAGCTTCTTCCAACAAGCATTTTCAAAAGCATCCAATTTGACTGTGTACCCTGTGGTCCTGCATGGTACCAAATTACTTTTCAGAAAATCTGACTGGATTCCTTACTTTATATTACTGTTAAAAGGTGGAAAACAATGAATGTCCACCTAAAAACTGAGAATTCAGATGCGCTCTCAGTGTCGTATCATAATCTCCCTCCAGAAAAAATATGGGCATGGCCAAAGGACTCCTCACTTCTCCATTCAGTTAGAAATGGTCCAAATTAGTCCTCCATTAATTTCCCCTTGATGCTGTGAAAGGCTCTAAGTCTCCGTGGATAAAACAACAAAACGTGGCATCTACAAATTTCCCATTATCTTTGCTTCTTAATTTCCAAATGCCTGGTTTCTCACATAGGCTTTAAAAAATCTTGCATAATCAAAGAGGGGCCCAGCAGGGCCACTGCTCTACTAGCACCCAGTCCAGTGCCTCTACCAGGCAGAGAAAATTACTGGTAATTCCATCTCATTCTGTAAAGGTTCCTCCACCCTCAGCACTATGAGGCTGTAACTAAAAACAAGAAACAGCACCAATATATTTTCAACATTACTTGGAAGCTGCACAAAGAAAGTTGCTTTCCTGATCCGACCTTTGCAGCTTCCCCTGGGGCTAAGGATACAACTCTATCCCCATAAAAACTGTAGTTTGGTCTTCAGGATAACAGGACGTAAGACCAGGAAAAGAGCACCATAAACCTTGCACACAGAATTAAATCATGCCAAATGTCTGCAGTGTATTTTTTATTAGAGTTTTACAGTCTTTTGTGTCCCATTTACTAACTGCCTAAAGGCAAAAATGACAGCTTTGAAAATATTTTTTCACAACAGGGACTGAAAATAACCCATCACAGGAAGAACTCAGAACCCAGAAATAGTTGAAAAAAAAAAAAGAGCAGGAAAGTTATTTTGACACAATAATAGTATCTGTTTAGAAACAAGATGAGCTTGAGCCCATTTGCCTTCACCCTGGGGCAGGCAGGGGAAGAACACACTGTTAGTGCTATTGATTAATCTATCTGTTTAAGGGAATACTGACACTACTTTTTCAAAGTGATCTCACATTTAATGATGAAAAAGCATTAAATAGGAAAACAACACTACTGCTGCCAATATGAAAATATGCTTTTAACACTGCATGAAAAACACAAACTTAAAAACACACTCAAAATTGAAAGCACAGAGCTCTAAGAGAGCCCCGATCTTGAACATTGGCTCCAGGTAACAAAACTTAATACAGGCACAGGAAACTCTGCAATTTGTCACTTCTGCCTTCTGAAACTATTTCACAGGAAAACATTTGCAAGAATGCAGAAGAGCTTCATGCAGCTGTTCTCAGAACCCCTGCAACCTCAGCCTCCCAGCAGTGACACAACCACCATCCACCCCAGCAGGTCTGGCACAAGGAGCTGGGAGTGCAAAAGCACACAGAAAAGCTGTGTCTTAAAAAGACTTTTAAACATTTTGTCTTGGCAAGTTACAAGTTTCTGGTGTCATGTGCTGAACCCTCAGAGCAGGGAAAGGCCAGGAGGACACAGCCAGGACACACACACGCACATTTTGCCTCAAGCTTCCTCAGCTTCACACCTGCAGAGGCATCCAAGCTGAACACACTGCAGGAAGGCTGAACTACCCCACTCATCCTGGACATGCAGCCAGGAAGAACTTCTACTCAAAAAACGACTCTGGTTATCAAACTCATTAAATGGATGCTATAATAGCATTAAGTTAATAAAGAACAACCGTAGAATCACAGAACGGCCTGGGTTGGAAGNTGTAGAAACACAGAATGGCCTGGGTTGGAAGGAACCTTCAAGATCATCCAGTTCCAACCCCCCTGCCATGGGCAGGGACACCTTCCACTAGACCAGGCGGCTCAGAGCCCCATGCAACCTGGCCTTGAACACTGCCACAATTTCTTTGGGCAGCCTGTTCCAGCACCTCAACACTCCCACAGTAAAGAATTTTTGCTAATATCTAACTTAAGCCTACTCTCTTTCATTTTAAAGCCATTCCCCCTTTTTCTGTCACTATGTGCCCTTGTAAGAAGTCTCCCTCCATCTCCCATCCTCCTCTGACCATCACTGTATGTGATGTTTCCTCACAGGAGAGGAAACTGGTATTACAAACACAATCTCCTTATGGGTGAGCATAGGTTTGCTTCTGTCCCCCGATGAGATCAAGAGCTTATTTCTCTCTAGTCAAGTGGGAGGGACTCAGAGCTGCAGTGCTGCCAAGCACATTTAAAGTGGAGAGCAAACAGCAGCAGTGACCTTCAATGTAAATATTTAACCACCACAGCAGGTTAGATATTAAAAACTGAACCCAGCTCTCTCGGCAGTATTTTTAGCACCCGGTAGCATATTTTCTGAATTCCTTAAGCACCTGAATAAATACACTTTCTAATGAAGTGCTATCTCACTAGAAATATGACTCCAGCTCCATAATTACAGTCTAAAAGAGATTAAAAGGCAGATCTGAAATACCCATGACTTGATAATACTTTTAGTATTAACCTGACTGTTTTGCATTGCATTGTTCGCAGAGCTCACATGCAAAATCTCATGTAAGTGAAGCACCATAAACACTGTGGCTGCACCACCACATCCGAACAGAGACTTGTGCTCCATTAGGGGAGAGGAAGCCAAAAATTACACTGAGATTCAACATTTGTAATAGGTACCACAATTTGAATTAACTCCCCATCCTGCCAAGTGTCAATCTCGAGAAATTAAAAGCCAATTAACTGGCTTTTAATTTAGTTACTTTACAATGTGTAATTTTAACATCTGCTTATAATCATTACATTGCAACAGATCCTTAAAAACAACTGCTGGAAAATATATAGGCCATTTTTCTTCCCTTGCTTCCCTGCTGTAAGGGATGATTCATGTTTAGTTTGAAAATACAAGTAAATACACATGAAAAGTTGTAGAATATTCTCCAATTTTTACTTTTTTCCTCTCACATTAAAGAGTTCTTTCAAAAGCATCCAATTCCTTTTAAAAAATCTAATGTACTTATAGGCAACAATTACACACGTAAGAATGCACCAGATCACTACTCTGGGAGGAGCAGTGGATTTAGTAATCTAGTTTGTTAGAAGAAAAATGCTACAGAGAAGGGTGAATTTGCTATAAACCATTGCAGAATGTTGAAAGTCCCCCTTGAAATGTCCTCAACACCGTTGACTCCTCCTTTTGACTACAGCAGTGTATTCCAAGTCACACCCCTACCCATGACTCCTCAGTCTGCATTAAGGGAAGCGATGGATCTGGCATAGCATTTTCCCAGTTTGACTCTGACATGTCCCTCACTGATGCTGCAGCTTTGTGAATTGATTTCCCAGTAACACATATTGACAAAAAACCCCAGAGAAGGCTCTGGATCAATAAGCTGCAGAAGAGACATGTGGGATTTAATGCTTCCCACTGCCTGCATGGAGATCAATCTGAACAACAAATGGCACATGGGACATGAGGGGCCTGGGGGAGTTTCCTTGTTTAAGAAGCTCTTCACCCTGTCTTTCTCATAATACAGAGAGGAGCAAGTTACATGTGAGATGAGCCCCACACAGGTGTTGTGCATCACCAACTGCCCAGATCCCCACAGGAAAGCAGGAGATGCCAGAATTGGGCTCTTACTGTCTCAAACCTTCCAGGCAGCTGTGTTGAGCATTGCTCATTTTTCAAAAACTGGAACCACTTGCTAAATTAAGTAATGAATGCCACGCTATATGAAAATGGTTCTAAAAACACCGGGCTAAAAACTATTAACACAGAAATGAGTACTTAGGGAAATATTTAGGTAGCTCTAATTGCATGGAGCAATCAAGCTTTGGGACTGGTAAATTAAAAAGTCACTCATTTCTCAGTACTAGAAATTATAGATCTGTACATCTACTATTACATACACATACATGTATTTGAACAGAAGAATAAAAAAGAGAGGAAAACACATTCATTGCTATCTTTTAAATTTACCATGGAAAGAGCACTGAACCTTTTACCCACCTATCAGATCTTTTCAAGCTGGTTTTCAACTTAGAAAAATAATTTTGGAAACCTACACCTCACTACTTTTTAAAACATTTAAAATAGCAGAAGTGAAAACACCAGGCGTAACTAGCCACTTGACAATACAGAGCAATCAATTTAAATGTACTTTATGCTCTCTGCAAAATTAACCCATAAATCAAAGATGACACTTTTTGTTGGATTTTGCTGCTCTGGACCAAAATCCAAGAGCAGAAAAGGAACAGGCACAGCTGACACTGAGATGTGCTCACCACAGCACCCTTATCCTACAACCAGGATCCATTTAAAGATTCTATGGACCATGTAAAAACCATTAAATATTTATATTGACTTTCTCATCCTTTGCTAATTTAAATCTTAATGTGTCCCTGTTCATTAGAGCCTCATCTCCTCCCTCACTCTTTCATTAGTACATAATTAACACTAACCAGAATTGAGGGCTGCACATGCAACCTAAGTTCTTTTATGCAAAATCTCCTCTTTTCTATTAAGGGTAGCTTTCTCATGAGGAAACTCGGTGCTGACTACTCTGAAGAATGGGGGTTTTGACATATAGCAAAGAAAAGTTGTGACATTTCATTGGCAAGCCAGATTTAGACCACTTAAAGTCAGAGATGAAGAAAGGCTAGCATATAAAATAAGCTCCCCACATGGATTTCCAGCAGTGCTCTCCCACTTGTTCTGCATCTCTGCAACTGATACTTACTTTGAATTAACAAACAAAAACCACAGACAGAAAAAAAAAATCTTAGTCACTCTGAGGTGCATCATACCCAAAAAAATCACACCACTGAGACACTGAGCTGTACCCTTTTTGTGACAAGATCATACCATCCTTAAATCCCTTAATTCATAAAATTCCTTTTCAAGCCTTTGTACTTCCATGACATTCTAGGTCAGTTTCTAATAAAAAGCATTAAAAGCAATGTGCTCTATACATCTAAGGAATTCCTATAAAAATATGAAAGCCTCCACAGACACATTACCATTACCGTATTCCTTACACACTATAGGTCAAAAAAAATCGGTACTACTTTATTTCTGCAAATAGTCAACTGTCACCCACAATTTTGCAGCCTTCTGAGAGTTTCTAAAGTCTTCTGATTTTTCTAAAGTCCTTTTTGTATGTTTATATGTTGAAGTGGAGTCCTTTCAAGGGCTCTGCTAGGAAAAACCATCTATGCTTACATTCCTTTCTCAAGGAGAGACATTTGATGGACTTTTGCCCCCACCAGTGTGGATGGAGAGGTGGTAACTTCTCCCTCCAATCCAGGGGTAATCCCTGGAAAACTATAAAACCCAAGTTGTAAAATAAACTCTCACTTTTTCCTGCCTTTGAGCTCACTGGGTTCTGTGCCTTCATTTCCACGTTGTTTGTGTGACAGTCAACTGCAGTAGGAAAAGCTTAACTGAACTGTTGGAGGGACAAACACAATATTGTTCAGTAGAGAGCAAAGTTTCAAAACACACCACAGCTGTTTGTATTCAAGATTAGGCTACAATTCAGTGTCATTGTCACAGAATCATCATAGAATGGCCTGTGTTGGAAGGGAGCTTAAAAATCATCTGTGGGCAAGGACATCTTCTACTAGACCAGGTTGCTCACAGCCCCATCCAACCTGGCCTTGGAAACCTCCAAGGATGGGGCATCCACAACTTCTCTGGGCAACCTGGTCAAACACGACTGTTCTGATACATCATCTGACTAGAACAAGATGGTCACTCACTACCACTAAATTATCCAAAACATTAATTACAGTTCTGTAACACTCTGTTTGGAAAGATTTTTTTCCCCCTCTCATATATCAATTAGTACTGATTTAATCTGTAGTATAATGAAACTAATATTGAACCAAGAGCGGAATTATTTAACCCAAGTCTCAAAATGGACTATTAGAGGTATCAAGGAAACTGTCTCTCAAATAACTTGACCTAAAATCCTTACTAGTCTTACAAAAAGTCAAAGGCCCCCACAAGTACGTAATTTAACTCCAGCAACAGGCAAAAAAAGGGCTGAACGCTCATAAAGAGGGGAAGTTTTTAAAAAAAAAGGAGAAAGGGACAAGACAAAATCCCAACAACAGCACATGATTAGTTTGGTCATCCAATGCACAGTAGCAAAAAACCTCAAAACAATCAAAACCAGATGTTTTAATGATCCATGAGATGTTACTTTGTCTCTCACCAACAGCAGGATCAGTGATACTTCATTCCCAGAAACTGACTTAATCTGCTTTAACAGTTTAAAATAAGATTCTACAACCTTACTAGCCAACCTTGGTGTGCAAAAGGAGGTAACTTTAAGTAGCTTCATATGCCTTCTGACTAACAGCACCTTTTTACAGCCCAACCCTCTGCTCTCTGACAGGATTTATCCCATATGAAATATTACAACTCTACATGCCCCTAAAGGCAAAGAAAAAAAATCACCAGATTATATTTTACATTAAAAAAAATTATTAGGCCCTGCATTACTAGGCATGTAAATACAGGCTCAGGTTTTTCACACTTATAGTCCAGCAGCTTCTTTTTGTCAGTTCAGCAATCTACGCTGCTACTCACGCTGACCTCAATCTACTACAGAATTTATACTTATGCAGCACATAAGAAAGAAGCATCTGCAGTAGATTCTAATTTTTGCACAGCTTGACAAATCCACATACCAGCTAAATCAGGAACACTTCCCTGGACCTAAAATAAATAAACAAAAAAATTAAAGAAAGTGCTGTTTCAAGTGAAGGAACTGCACTGCAAAGCTGGAATTTTAAACTGAGGCTGTCAAGCTTAGGCTTGCTGTTTTCAGACAATAGAAAAGCTTCAGAGGTCCAACTTATTTCTGCCCATTGCCAGTCCTCAACATGCAACAGAAATGCTTGGGCTGCACTGAAGCTTCTCCATCACTTCCCAGAAATGCTGCCACTCTGAATGTCCCTGCTCTTGCCCTGCTTACATCAACAAAAAAGATGAATAGTAACTATAAACTGGTGAACCCAGACTTCCTCCCAGAATGCACATCACAAAGACAGCAGCAAACCTTGGAATAAAAGAGTTTGCTACTGCAGATGTTCCCCAAAGCCTGCCCTCACTCCTGGGATATCTCCAGGATTATGAAAAAATGAAAGAGTATAGAGAAGAACTTACTCTCACAAGCATACATTAAACAATCCTTGGGGTGAGTAAGCAGTTAATTCTTAGACCCTTTCTCTCTCAAAACTGGGACACATCAGGACTTTGAAGTCTTAAATAATGCCCACAGTAGACACCCCCAATCCCAGGGAACTGTGTGCGCTAGCAGCAATAGAAAGAAATTTCCCTACTCCTACATAATCATAAGTGACTTTGTGTTTAATTTTATTTCCATTAAATAGTTCCCTTCACTGAGCAAAAGAGTACTAGAAATGAACATGTACCAGAAAAATGCAGAATGCTAAGCCAATGACTCAGGCTGGCAGTAGTACAGGCAGGAGACACAGACAGACCAATTTCCCTTCTGACACTCCCCAACTTCCTTAACTCCGTACTCAAAGCAAAATACCTTAGTCACAGGAAGAAGGAAACACACGTGCTAACACAGACTGTATCACAAGGATATTAAAACCAGTAGAAAGGAGGTTTCGTGTCTGTTCTATTAAAAACAGTTATATACTGCCATCAGGGAAGGAGCTACTGTAGTCCTTTCCACTGGTCATTAATTTTAGATAGTGGAAATAGCAGAATATACCCAATATAGATAATTATTCTGTTGGTATTAATAAGCAAAACCAAACGGCATTTCCCACTCCACTTTTTACTGCCTTAAATACCATAGTATTTAACATAATGGTGACAAAAAGAAGCAACTTGTCCTCATACTTCTGAGACTACAGTCTAAAAAACTACTTAAGGCAAAACACTAAAATCCATACTTACCCTCAAATGGCCAAAAGGACTTAATTGCCTAGAAACACACATATCTCAATGCATTAACAACCAGTGACAACACTGGTAACAAGTGTGTGTATCAGTTCAGATCATCCATTAAGGGTTTGTATTTCTGAACTCAAGTTGAGCAATGACTTACCACAATGCAGACTGCATATGCATGATACAGAAAATGAGGATACACACCTCTACTATGTGGCTTTCTAGAAAGCTTATGAAAACTCAGTAACTTTGCAAACACTACAGAAATCAGGATTCTTTGCAGAAATTATGAAAAACAAATGTTAGACTTATGCAAAAACAAATTTTTTCTCATTGCTTTGCTCCAACTGTGAACACCAAATCCCATATTACTTTAAAAGTGAACAAGAAAAAATATTCTTACAGAATATGCTATAATTTGTCATTTGCTGTTGTAACTTAATTATTTCTGAAGTCTGTCCATATAAATTAACAGAGTCTCATCAATATAAGCACACATTTATATATGCAATGTGCATTTCACTTTCTCTCTGGACAGCAAACAGTTACACGAACCCTACAGTTATAATTCTGAACTTCACAAAAGCAAACAGTCATAAGGTTCAAATGAAAGGTCAGAGGGAGAGCAAGCAGGAAAACATTTGGACTTCTGCTGACACCCAGAAACATTAGCCCAAAAAAGCAGAATAAAAGTGCATTTCTTACCTTCACCTACCATAGAAACACCTATTGACATGCCCATGAACTTGCTTTTGGTCCACACGTGAGCGTTCACACACATTTTCTTCTCTTTGCACTCACAGTAAAAGCAAGATACTGGTGGATGATGAGACACTTGTTCAGCTACAAACCTCAGCTTGTAGCACGTGGACTGGTCCTGGCCAAGCTCCTTGGCTGAGTCCTTAGAAACCGTGGAGGCACCGTTAGTTCTGAATGCTTTCACTTTATCTTTAGGCACATCCCACGAGCAATGAAACGTTTCACCAATTATAGGGTTATAGGGCTTCTTGGCAACTGCTCCCTTTCGGCCTTCATGAAAAGCTGTTAGATAATACTCCACAAAGCAGATAATTCTTTCCTCGGGAGTGGCTCCAGCTGCAATTGACAAAAACAGGTCTGGATGGGCCATGAAATTTGCATACATCTCCAGCAGGGATCTTTTCTCCAAAATAAATGTTGGAAGCACTACCTGTATGCAAAGCAGACAAAGGCATATATGATTTCCCTGTGATCACACTACCCAGGGGAAAGGGGGAGAGAGAACAGTTAGGACAGCTGTAATTCTGACCCTGCCATATTTTGGGATAGCATATTTCCCTACTATGCCACAACAATTTAATTTTCTTTGCAGTGCGAATAATGAGCGAAGGAAAAATCAGTGGCCTTGATACCCATGCAGGCTGCTTCCTGTTTCATTGTGACTTTCAAGAGCAGCTCACACAACAGGGATGGGCTGTTCCACACACATGGAAATCCACCTTTTCCTCTCCTCTCAGTTAACAAACCAGCCATTGTTTTCCTTGTTTACAGGACACAAAAACATACTTTGATATAACTAATTTACATCAAACATCAACACACCAAACTGATCATAACCCTCCAAAATGGGAGGGGCACACCCTCCTCAACCACCAGAAGAGGAGTATTTTATATGAACGTACAGATCACCAACCTCTAAGTGGTAGAGAATGTAAGGGGTACATCTGAACCTTCTGTCAAACATCTGTATTCTGTATTTCACTCCTGGGCCACTGACTACCCACTCTACATGGATTAGGTCCCTTCCAGCCTCTAACACACCAAACCAAGGAGATCCAACCACAACCAAATCATAACCAAATCTCAAGTCTATTTCCAAGTATAAAACCATTCCAAGGAGTCTTCCCAAGAGGCTACAAGCAAGAAAGCGCTCCCCATTTGCCCTGGAGTGCTATTGTATGTCCCTCCACAACTCCCAAGTCAAATCCCATGCCACCCCTAAGATCTCCTGTGTCCCCCAGGCCCATGGCACACCTCCTCATTTTCAGACAGTACCATGTCACTGCGGTGGGCCCCTGCTTCACTTGATTTCAGCAAGCTGAAACAAGAACTGCACAAACCATTACATTTATATCATGGGAATAGAGAGGCTCCCATGGACCCAGAAAAAAGCCTGGGGCTGAGCACTAGGCAGTCTGCTCTGGAGGGTGCCAGCCCCAAGTGATTTGGATACAGTCTCAAGGGCCTTCTCGATCAAGGCAGATGTTTGCTCACTCACTTCACAACAACACTTTGTTAGAAGTTTCCAGTGAGACATCCTGGAGGGCACTGCAAAGCAAACAAGGGCTAGGGGACATAATTTATTTCTCTCCCTTCTTCCTCCCCCATGCTCCCCCCATTGTGCAAGTCTGTTGCAGGGGAGCTCAAGGGTTGCTCTCGCATGACCAAAAGGAGCTTCTGGCACACACAAATTTATCTTATGTGAATCCAAATGTCTCAGTGCTGCCAGATGCAAACCAACAGCTGTCCTCTATTACAGCAATTCTATTTTCCTCTTTAATTCTTCATTGCATTTACTTTTTCCCTTTCCCAAAAACAAGGGTTATTTACAGTAGGCAGAGAGCCACTGTCACAAACACGCTTGCTTTCCCCCCGCTGGCCCAGCTTGCTGTTTTAAGTGGGACCAAAGCACAGATCAGCCCTTTTGGATCCCATGGATAATGAAATAGAAGCTGTCAAACTTTTATTATTCATTCAGCCCTTCTCAAAGAGAACTTGTAAACAGGAACAAGAATTCCAGTCACAGAGGCTCGAACAGAGTCTTTACAGCTATACAGCAAGTCACAGTACCTCCCTTCAAAAAGAGAGAACTGCTGTGTCTGGTAACTTATCTGCTTGTTGGCTTTCTCCTTCTGTATTTTATATTTACACACATACAGTCCTTTATAGACTAAACAGTTCTACAAGTTCAGATATAAATCAAGCAAAGTTCCATCTGTAATATTCATCTGACTCTACACTCTAAGCCTTGAGGACTCCATGATTTCTGCTACCAACCTACTGAGGTCCTGAATGATGGAGGACCTTAATTTTACACTATGCGTGGCAGACTGAGTGCTAAAGACAGCTTAAAGTCCTGGTGGTGACACTGACAGGCTGAGGAGACTGGTTTTCAAAAGTGAAATCCAAAACTTTGAAGGCAAAGTGGAAAGCCAGTGAAGTTTTCTTATTTTTAGCTCTTTAAACAATTCCACCTTACTTGCAGCATTCTCATTCTGACCAAATATTCATTATCCAATATAATCTTTAAAAAAATGCAATTCAGCAGTTGACATCCTCAATTCAGGATCTCATTTTAATATAAATTGTACACTAAAAGATCAGGTTACCAGAGGGGAAAGTGACAGCAAAACATAAAAAAATCCCCCATAACTTCTGTCTAGAAATACCAGTAGTGCCTTTGTGACTTTACTGCAGAGATTTGAAAGGGCAAAGTCATTTGAATAAACAGCACTCTGCATCTCACTATGTCCAAGAGCCTCTCTCTACAGACAGTGACCTTTATTAGCACAGAAAGAGAAGAAAACCGCAGACCATAGTACAGATGATGTAAGTTTTATGGTATAACACTAAGACTGCCGTGGTTTCATCCCACTGACGTGGTCACAGAGTCTTGGTATCTCCTCCCTTAAGTCCTAACACGTGTGCTTTGCTTAACACAGCTACACCAGCACTACCACTAAATGAGATGTGATGAATCACTGGACTCTTATTATTGAGTTTCAAGAATCAATTTAAAATCTGAATAAGGCCTGAACTCCAGCTCAGATGAACTTGCTTTAAAAGCTGAACTAAGCTGAAAATGACATCCTTAATTGTGGTGGGAAAGGATCCACTAAATAACTGAATTGTTGCCACACAAGGAGGCAGAACTATGAAATAAAAATACTTGAATTTTAAAGCTTACACCAGTGCAATATTACAAAATATGCCTACAAAACATTGCCAATTACCAAATAATCTCATAGCCTCTAAGTTTCAATCAATACTACCACATACTAATATAGCAAAAAAAAAAAAAATCACACCAATCAAATTTTTTTCAATTGGCCCTATTTTGACTTCTGCAGAAATAAGAAAAATAGAAATAAACAAATTTGCAAGTGTACAGCATTCTTCCTCCTAGCATTGGGCTGTTGTGCACTTGTGCTAGGACTCCATCTTTTAAAGGAATGAGGTTTTCAACCCCTCTGCAGCCAGACAGAATGAAATGTCCAGAAAAATACACTTAGGACCTATGGTATTTATACTGGCTTTGGACAGGACTATGATTTTTTTTTTAACTGCATAAGAAGTCAAAACTGACTAATTTTTTCCTCTGAACAAATGCCAGCATGACAACCAACTGGACAAAAGAAACTCTCTAGTGTATAAATACCAAGTTGCCGAAGTCTGAAGCAAAAAAAATCACACACATTATAAAATGTTAGATTATTCTATTCTTACTCTTTCTAAGGCTTCAGATGAAAAGAAAGCAGTTTAAGAGGCATTCTTCCGTTTTCATTAAAAAGACAATACTGGTTCAAAATTTGATTATAACCTCCTGGATTTGAATTCGCTTCATTAGATCTGAATGCAACTGAGAAAAACGAGCACAACGTCTTATGAACACAGGTATTTATCCCCACTATTATTTACTGTGAGGAAAAACATAGGTGTCAGCACCATTCCCTAATTTTTTCAGAAATCCAGCCAAGGTAGTTCATCCTGAGATATCCTTCTCTTAGAGGTGTAAAACCTTTCTTTTCACTGTCATCTGTGTCACTGAGGGAATAAAACAAGCTATTTTCATGCCATTTACATTTTTAAATTGCAAGGTAAAAGAATATTGGCAAGCAAAATAAAAACTTATGACATCGTGAACACACCACTGTGTTAATTTACAACAGGTTGACATTCTGCAGAATTACTGGCAGCCCTTTCAACCAGAATGGCAACCCTTTATTTTTAGCACATATTAACTGTATAAGGAAGGTGAGGGAATGCAGGGGAGATGATCACACCCATCTGTACAAACTGTTAGCATTAACTGCAATCCATTAGATGCTATTTGCCAGCAAAGGCTGTCAGTGGGTTTTGGCACTATTTTTCATTTTTTAGAAGTCTGAAGACCAAACAATTTGAGTTTTTTCCCCAATAATTCTACTTTTAACTGAGGCTGAAAGGGCTATCCCAGTCCAAAGCATCAGTTGTGTACCATATTCTGCTGCTGTGAACTGCTCCCCACCCAACTGTCTCTAGCAGCTGTTGAAGTCTATTTGGTCACCAAGAGTCTAGCCTGTTCTAGCAAATCCCCACACAGATTTGATACTTCACTGCATGTGCTCTCCTTCACAGTAGTTTTTTGCTCTTTAACTCCTCCCTAAAAGGCACAGCAGTATGACACATTCCAGAAGTGGAGCACCTCCACAGCCTTCACTGTGGGAAACTGCTGTCAGCATAGGCGAGGCCATGGCTAACGTAAGGAAAAGGTAATGTTTCCTGTGATATGGAATGTGAAGGTAATGCTCATGCATCCAGAACCCAAAACCATCAAGGGCTCAGAAAAAGCTGTTTGTTCATGTGAGTATCATGCAGCAATCCACAGCTCTCAGAATGAACAAAGACAGCCCTAGGGATGAAGGCAAAGGAAAATAGAAACATGTAAAAACACCCTCTGATATTAGCAACTACTGTGCCACAACCACTTCCAGCAGACATGATGAGCATCAAAGGTGCTCTGAAACCTGCCTTTCAGAAAAATGGGAAGAAGTGTAGCCAACAAACCCAGCTTTACCATCACGTCAGTGGCCCTAAGGGCCTCATGTCAGTAAGCAAAGTTGATAAAAAAAGCAGCCAGCTGTCCAGTATTTTTTTTAATCCTCAAAATGGGCAGAAAAGTGATGTGCACATGTGGCATGTCTCATTAATACTTATCATATGTGTATTCATGCATCACAGAGAGATCTACAGACAGATCTGTCATATGCCTGTTTCTCTTTTCATTTCAACACTTAACATTATCTTTAAAAACAGTGCTTTAAGGACACTGTGTAAGAAACAGGGTAGCATATATGTATTTACATTCATGTTTTTCTTTTAAGTGTCTACACTTCTCTTATTTACAGGAATTTCTCTTATTTACATTAACTGTGTGTCTTTGGGTTTTGCCTAGTCTGCCATGACAAAAAGATGACAGTGAAAATCAGGAAAGAAAAATCCTGTTTGTTGCCATAGACAAAACGTTTTGAAGACACAAGAACCATGGATAAGAAATCTTATCCTAGTTTGAACCTTATAGATTCAGACAGCCTTAGAAAACCAACACAGAAAAGAGGAAAAGTTAAGAAAAAGTGAGAATGTAAGAAAAACAAAACCAAAAATGAACTGTATATAACCCCAGACATACTAAAAAGTGACAGGTATAAATTATTCAAAATGAAATGATGAAACTTTTGTTTTATTTAGAATAAAACATTCATTTCTCTGCATCTACTCAGCAACAGAGCACAGGATTGCTCAGTCTTAAAAACGTAATTATTTTAAGACATTGACAATTGTTCCAGAGGAAGTGGAAAAGACTATGCTGAGAAAATTTATTTTGTAAGAAAGTTACAGTTTTTTTATTAATATGTAAAAAAGAGAAAAGCAGATGAACTCTTCAGAATATCAAAATGCCCATGAGAACAACCTCCTGCAAAACTACACTTCACGTGTCAGAGAAATTCTCTGGTCCTTCCAATCTTTATATTATTTGTGGAGAGTGTCAGAATGAGTTCTTATTTGTGAGAAGTGGACTACAGGAGTTTTATTTGGGGGATTTTTATGCAGAAAACCCCTGCACAAGGAAAGGGTATTCCATATATTTACAAAAATCTGCTTTGTTATTTATTAAGTGCCATGAGAATGTTTCACTGGAATACAAGACTGTTCAAAAAGAAGCATTCCTTGCTTCCTTAACATCTACCTCATTTCAAAAACTGTAAGGACTTATGGAAAATTTTCTCCAACACTGTAATTTCTTTTCTTATACTTGTATGGATAAGCTTGTGACAATACTGGTTCTAGGACCAGAAGAATGCACAGAAGGTTAAACTGCTGAGCTGCTCAACACAGACAAGAACTGAAGACTGAAATTTATTTACCATCATGGGTTTTTTTTGAAGCTGACTTGCAGTTAAATGGAATCCAATCCACAAAGCAGTTACGTGAACATGGATATCCCTTCATCCATAAACTGCCATTTTTGTTCCTCAAATCCCCAGAGCACCCTGACACACTTGTGGGTTACATACACAACATATGGTTACTTCAAAAGACGTGCAAGAAAAATAAGCAAGAGTTTTGGAGGACTTTTTTTCTTCTTCTTTCTTCTTTCCCTCCCCCTCCATCTCTAAAATATCTGATGTGGTCACTTCATGTGAAAGCCTGCCTAGCAAGAGACAGCACTCCACAGCTCTCTGGGACCACACTTTTATAAAGAGGAAAACTTTGCTGTCCACAGGGGCAAGACACACCCACAAGAACTGGCCGTGCACACAAACATGCAGAAGGATGAGAAGAAAAGAAACAACAGTGAACAAATATAAAAGAGATACAGTGTTCATACTCTGGTAAGGTCCATGCCAAGTTTGAGCTGAGAGATGAGATGGAGAATTACACTACGTTGATCATCCATGACTCCTAAATCCTCCTCTTCATTATCTTCAGTATCTGTCATTTCATCTTCCACTAGGATCAACTCAGAAGCTGAATGCTGAAATGAAAAGAAACGTCACCATCTGGACAAAAAGATACAAAATGGGCATTTCCCCCCCACTATATATGATTAAAAATGGAGCTGTCTCGATGGAACTGAAGACAGCCTCTGTTAAAACCAAGAAAAGATACAAAGTCAAAATAAATAAAAAACCCAGCAACGGGTTCATAAAACATTTTGATCCTTTCCTCAGAACGAGAGTACTAAGTATGAGATGCTAATTTACACATTCTCTTCTCATATTTATACCGCAGTCATGTCAAATAAAACTCATAGCATATTTAAGTAACAAGTCATCTATTCATTAAATGGAAGCACGCAGCTGGAAATGAGTCTCTAAGTTTGTTTCATAAATCTCCCCAGCAAATATTCATGTCATACATAGATGCTGCATGACCCGATTTCACAGGGTTTTTTACCCTTTCTCTATCCAATTTCAAAGTTAGATATTTAAGAAAGTCAAGATATTAACTAAAGAAAATAAAAAGACAACTATAATTAAAGAACACACCTCTGAAAACAACCCAAAGACATTAGATTTGGGGAAGTAGAGCAGTGCCATAATTCTTTATAACTATTGCAACACTTCATCACCTCACAGCACAATGCCAGTGCTGCTGAGTTTCCAAAAATACAGGCTGAATATCAATAGACAGGCACCATGCCAGTCCCTTCAAGAGGAACTTTATAGCAAAAGGGATTTTATTCTTCCTCAGGGTTTACAATGTACAACTAACAATAATCCAAACAGGTGGTAGTTACTTTGTTCAATCCATTCAAACCACTCTGCAAGCCTTCCAGATATGTATTCAAGTAAGCTTTTTATACTTCAAGGCAAAAAAAAAAAAAAAAAAAAAATTTGGCCCATGTAGATGAAAAATTACAGCCCAGCATGTCATTATTGCCCAAAGATTCTGTGCTGTAAATGAGACACCGCTCCCTGCAAAAGTTAGCATTCTTTCATGCTAAATTGCATTTCTGCAGGAACAGCTAGTTCATTACATAAAACAAGAAATTCTTCATCTCACTGTGGAAGCCCACGCAACTGCAAAGTTTCACTAAAACCAGCTGATATCCAGAATTAGGTTTCAAAGGAATATTTCTGAATGATCATATCAGAGACCCCTCAGGTGAACTGCAGCTTGTGTAAGGGGAGTTTCTTTGAATTTGAGTTACTACGGAGGTTTCCAAGATTTGATTTAAAGTACTTTCTCTTTTTTATTTTAATTACTTAAATGTTTAGGTAGCTATTCCTAAAAGAATTTGGTGAAACCCAAGGACATCTTTGCATTCTTGCATCTTTGCAAGACACTTTACAGTTGCTTTATTTAGAAAGTAGAATATGTAGATTACATAAAACAGAATCTGGTGAGCTGTAACCTCAACAGCTTGGAGCTTTTCAAAAGGACAAAACCACACTTTCTTCTTCCCACTCCCTCAGAAAATAAAAGGAGAGAATGATAAGCCCTTTTCTCCCAAAACGCACAGCATTATTACCCAACTGACGCCTCACTGACAAGTTCAATTAACATAAAACTTGACAACCTCACACAAAATTATCAGCTGGGGAGGATAAAGCACTGAAGCCTGGCTCAGTCATACAGGCTACAATTCATTTGGAGGTAGCACGGAAAAAGCAGTATCAGAACTTACAGTAGATGCTTCCACAGGAGGCTTCCCTTTGATCCAGCTTGACCTCATTGAGAGCACTGAGCTACCGAATAGGCTCTGCTGCTTCTGTTACTGCCATGAACCGAGCTTGCGGCAAACAAGCTCCAGCAGGAATTAACAGCGCTACAAAAAAAGCAAGGGAACCTCCCCTCCTCACTCCCACCCCTTTTTTTCTTTTCTTTTTTTTTTTTNTCTGAGGGGTTGGAGAGTGTGCACCGGATGGCAATCTGCTCTTTGCATTTCCAGTCACATGGCATTGAGATCAGTGAGCTTAAATGCACGCAGCTCCAACTGAGAAATGGTGCTGCTGTTCCCAGAGGATATCCTGATCGGCAGTTCACCAGGCGGGAGGGGAAGGGGCACAAATTTGTGAGTGTGCGTAAGCGTGAGAGACAAAGAGGACAGAAAGAGAACATGCTAGCAGGTAACATCCTTTTACATGAACATATAACAGCTGCATAGCCTTAAGTAGTTAAGAGCATCAGAAAACAAACAAATTACCCATTACCAGTCTGCCGACTAAATTATACAGTAAGAATTTTCTTTTTTCTCCTGAAGACTGCACATTCACCCAGGGCCAGAAAACCCTTCTTTCCTTTTTTCTTGACAAAATAGGTGTTAGGTTTTCATTGCCTCTTAATTGTTACCAACAAAATAGCAACTAAATCAGAATATTCTGTGAAATTACCTCTCTCTGCTACCCTGCAAAACAACCATGGTCAGAGCAAGCCACCCTATGGACACTTGGGGTGCTCAGGAAAGTATCATTTGCATTGTTGTAAATGAAAGCCTTTCTGCTCATCAGGGAGGATGAGTACTATGTAACATTAGGATCAATTGTTTAATGAGCATACTGTAAAGACTAAAATTTAACTACCTTAACTATCCCTATTCTAAGGACTTGTGCAAGGTCACCAAAAAAACAACAACTCTGCTATTACAGTCATCAGCACACTAGTGACCTTCAGTGAATGACATGCAGACAACTGCTCTTTTCTCACTTTCCAAGGAAAAGATTTTAAGAAAGCAATTTACAATTTAAAGAATTGTTTTATTGAATTTAAAAAAAGCAATTTAAATTTACAATTTATGCTACAGGAACCAAAGAGCAGTCATCTTCAGAAAGCAATATCCTTTTTAGATTTCCCTCTCTTCTCATTAGCTGTTCTACATAACTATTAAATAGGTTTTTAGGAACACATAAACTAACACATATTTCTTTAATGCATTTTCTTAAACCAACATGTAAGCACCACACCATGTGAGTGGACACGCAGTCACAAAATACAAACCTAGTGTATCTTTTAAAGTGTCATAAAAGTGCAACCATTCTTTAATTCTTTTTCTTTCCACAAAAATCGCATGCAGTTTAGTAGTATCCAATGCGTAAGCATTCAGCAGAATGCAAAGGATTATGTGAAGTGATTATCCTTTAACTGCAGCTTTTCTGAATTATCCAACACAGACTTTTTTTTTACCTCGTCCTGTAAAACGTAACTGCAACACTGACCTAGGAAAGCAGCGATGTGCTCCACCCCTGTGTGGTCAGAGCATAATATAAAAGCTATTGAGCTGTGCACTGCCCAGCCTGGGAATGAAAAGCACAGCCTGGCTTAGGTACTGACCCTGAGAAATCCAATTCTGAAACAGTTACAAACAACCACAAAAACGGGGCTTGTATTTAAAATCATTATAATCAAAATCAGTTTCCAATACTGGGCTGAAGCACCAGCAATTTGCAGAAAAATTTGAAGAGAATAAAAGCTAATTTCTAAAAATCCCAGGAAGAGATGCACTTCAAAGTTTAAATGCCAAAGACATGAAAATACACACCAGCAGAGAGCTATTTTAAACAGGTCACCTCATTAGAACTGGAATCGATTAATTTAGAGAGGTCATCTGCTGGGATACAAAACGGATGTTCTAGTCAGCAGACTCCACCAGAAAACATGCTGATTCTTTTCTAACAGATGAAACCTGTAAGGGTAAGAAATTCTTTCTGAAGGAAACATTCTGCATTTTAAAAAAACTGCTTTTAGAAAAAAGACACTTTGATGAGCCTGGGATAGAATCACAGAGTCAAAAGCTATACTTCTGAAAGGGCAAATGTGCTTCTGTCCTTCTACAGCAAGTTAATTTTTCAAATTAAGTGCTGTGCTGGAAATTAACTGTTAGGCAATTAATACAGATATACTGACAGCTTCATTTTCCAACGTATTTCACAAACCACACAATGCAACAATACTGTCAAGAATGACCCGGGTCCCATTTTGGTTAGTTTTTTGAGGGGAAGAAAGGAACACATCGAATCAGAGTCTTATTTAGGTTGGAACAGACTTCTTGGTATCTTCTTGTTCCATACCCTAACTCAAGCAGGTGCATGTAGAACCAACTGCCCAAGGGTCATATCCAGCCAAGTTTTGCTTATCTCCAAGGATGGAGGCTCCACAACTCTCTGGGAAGCCCATGACAGTGTTCAACACTCTCCCACAGCAGATGTGCATTTTTCTGGTGGTCAGATTCACTTCCAAGGGCCCACTGCCTCTTGTCTTGTCACTGGGCACTATTGAGAAAAATCTGTCTCCCTGTCTACCTTCCATGAGGTATTTATATACATTGATAAGATACCCTTGTGCCTTCCCTTCTCTGGCTGGACAGTCCCAGCTCTCTCAGACTCCCCTCATGGGAAGGATGCTCCAGAACCTTCATCATCTTTGTAGGCCTGTGCTGGACTTACCCCAGTAAGTCCATATCCCTCTTGCACTGGGGAGCCCAGAACTGCACAGAACACTGCAGATGTGGCCTCACCTTAACCAAGTAAAGGGGAAGGATTTTGACCTGCTGGCAACACTCTTCCCAAAGCAGCCCAGGAAGCTGCTGGCCACAAAAGTATTTTGTTGGTTTATGGTCAGCTTGCTGTCCCCCATGACCTCTGCAGAACTGCTTTCCAACCAGAGGGCCTCCAGCCTGTATAGGTGCAAGAGTTTACCCTCAAATATCTCCAGATACAGGACTTGGAACTTCCCTGAGCTTATCTTTAAGAGACTCCTCTCTGTCCAGACTGCCAAGATCTCTCTCTATGGCAGCACACAACCAGAATGGTCACAGAATGGACCCCTGGGATACACCACTAGTGACTGGCCTCCAAATGGACCTTGTACCAGTGATCACAACCCTCTGGGTTGGGTCGGTCCATTTTAAATCCATCTCACTGCCCTCTTACCTAATCCATACCCTGTCAGCTTGTCTGTGAGGGTATTAGGGAAGACAGGGTCAAAAACCTTACCAACATTAAAGCAAACAACATGCACTGCTCTCCCCATAAGGACCAAGCAAATCACTTCTGTTGTGGAGGGGTATCATGTTGGTTAAGCATGATGTTCCCTTTGTAAGTCCAGTACAACAACTTCTAATTGCCTTCTTGTCTTTGGAGATAACCTTCCAGGCTTATTTGCTCTACCACCTTCCCAGGGACTGAGGAGAGGCTGACAAACCTGCAGCTCCCTAGATGCTACCAGAACACCCAGAGAGTTCCTTCTTGCGCTTTTATAAAAAATGAATGACATTCACTTTCCTCTAGTCTACACAAACCTCTCCCAAATTCCATAACCTGTTAGAAACCCTGGAGCTGTATATGTGCAGCCTAAGTGCTGCCTAACCTGTTCCCACCCACCAAGGGTCAATCTACCTCCAGACTGATATCAAAGTCTGTTACCAGTAAAGGCCAAGGCAAAGAAGGCATAGAGTAACTAAGCCTTTTCTCCACCACGGTAGTAAGCAGAGACCATGTATATCAGGGACACACTGAGGACTTCATATAATTACAAAAAAAAATGCTCTAAGAATCTTCATTTAGGCATGAAAACATTTTCATGTACTATAAAAAGGACTGTAGTCAGGAGCAAGAGCGTGAATTTTAGGAACTTAAAACATCCAGATAAAAATATACCATTTTGTAATGTTCCAAGGGAAGTATTCTTTAAGTCCTTCTATGTTCAAAAAAATGCAGAAGATTGTAAAAAAATCCCCCATTTACAAAACATGTCTGCATCAAGAGAAAGATGGAGTAAGTTAGAAGCAATGTAAAATGGTTAGCATTTTCAGACTAGACAAGAATTGTCTGTTATTTTCTGCAGAGTCCTCTGATTATCTTCAGTCCCTACTAGTGCATATAAAAGTCAAAGGCCTCATTTTGATTTTTCAGAGTCCCTCCAATAATGGCATAGGTTTGCAAGTATCATTTATACTTGCATTTGTGTAACTCGAGAGCTTGCAAGCAGGTTTTCCGTGGGTGTAAGATTAAATATAACTCCATAAGGTCAGGGAGCTTTAGCACATTTACACTAATGTATGAAATTGGCCCTGTAAGATTTTCACCAGTTTCAATACTGAAGTTAGAATTCTTTTTGTAAAGCACATACAGTCAGAACACCCCAAAGTAGTAGCAGATAATGAGCTGTTAGCATCTTGCAGGGCTTGTCACTGGATCAGAAATGATGAAACTGCACTAACTTGCATGTGCCACTTCTCTTCTTCCAGGGGCACCACATATTTAATTGCACTTACCGTAGCATGCATCTGACAGAAAAGCATGCAAGCTTACTGTACCCACCCCTCATTAGCAGTAATCAAATGCAGCTTGTGCAGTAATTTGTACTTATTATTTTATATACAGACTAGCATATTGTCATGCTACTGGCTCTGGTGGGCTGCCCTTGGCTAGGAGCCAGGTGCACACAGAAAGCACTCTTTCACTCCTTTTCTCAGTTGTGCAGAAGAGAGAAAATACAATGGAAGGCTCATGGGTTAAGGACAGGAAGAAATCACTCACCCATTACCTCATGGCTAACACAGACTTGACTTGGGGAAATTAGTTCAATTCATTACCAATCAAGTAAGAGTGGGGCTAACAAGAAAATAAAAACAAATCTTGAATACCATCCTCCCACCACTTCTTCCTAGGTTTAACTTTACTACTTCCTACCAGCTTCCCCTATGGGAATTGCAGTCAGTACCTCACACCTTGCCTGAGCGCAACTGTGATCCAGACTCCTCCCCTGCTTCAGCACAGATTCCCTCCCAACAGGCAAAGTCATCCACAAATTTCACCAACATTAGTCCTTCCCATGGGCTGCAGTTCCTCACAAACTGCACTTCCGTGGATCCCTTCCACAGAGTACCTCAGACACAGCCTGCTCCAGCATGGGTCCCCCACAGGGTCACAAATCCCACCAGAAAACCTGCTCCAGCAGCATGGGCTTCTCTCTGCTCAGATCCATAGATCCAGGTCCTACAAGGAACCTGTACATTTCCACAGGGTCCCTGCGCCAGCACAGGGTCCTCCAGGGGCTGTGGGTAGGTATCTGCTTCACTGTGGTCCTCCATGGGCTGCAGAGGGAGAGCCTGACTCACCATGGTCTGAACCACGGGCTGCAGAATAATGTTTGCTCTGGCAGCTGGATCATTCCATGTCCTTCCCCTCCTTCTTCACTGACCTTGGCGTCTGCAGCTGCTTCTCTCACACTCTTACTTCTCTCCCTGCTGCTGTTCTGCAGGGTTCCCTTTTTTCTCCCTTCTTAAGTCTGTTATCCCAGAGGCACTATGACTATCATGTTTGGGCTCAGCCTCTGTCAGCAGCAGGTCTGTCCTGGAGCCAGCAGGCATTGGCTCTGTCAAACACGGAGGAAGCTTCCAGCAGCTTCTCAGGAACCATTCCTGTAGCCCCCCCACTACCAAAATCTTGCCACTCAAACCCTCTGTAGGCTTTGAAAGGAGGAATCATTCCCATATAGAAAACTGAAATTAATAGAAACTAAGTAGAAACTTTTTTTACTTCAACCTAGATCTTGAAAGAAAACAAAGTCTGAAACATATTAATTACCTACCTACTATGAAGACTGATCCCTGAAATCATCCTCATCCACTTACTTTTTCTCCAGCTTCCAAATGCACTGTCATTTACCGATTATCAAGCCTAATCTTAACTATGAGGCAGTAAAACTTTTTAAAACACAAACTCCTGTATCTCTTTATATAAAATTTTCCACTCTTCAAGAACAGCTCAAATAAAAATTAGAAAATACTATTCTCAACATTTACCACCACACAATGTAAGCAGAGGAAGGTGAAAAACGGGGTTGGAAAAGTGGTGGTGAAGTCAGGTCATTGCTTGAGCCCTGGTCTTCCTCCATCTTACTGTAGTCTTATTTATGCCTTCCTTCTGGTGGTATCTGTGATTGATCACTGCAAAGAATGAGTAGATCAAAGATAAAACCTCAAACACACCGACATCCCATATGCTTACTGCAATGTTGGCACCAGGATACCAAAGTTACAGTGACTTTCAAAGAGACTTAAGGCTGTCCAGTGCTCCAGGTTTGATACTTTCAAAGCCACATAACGAGCCCAAAAGCAAAGCAGATCTTAAATGGAAAATTTAGAGTGCCAAACTTATTACTTGTCTACACCTTCATTTCATCCTGAAAAGGATTCCTTAAAGGTAACAAAATTGTCAGGCTCAGCTCAGCTGCAATTTCTAAATTTACTCTCAGTATTTCATAGAAGCTGTTTCCTCTTATGTAGAAAGTCTACCACCTCAAGGGGGAACCCAACCACCTTAACCCCCAAAACACACACTCGGTCACACTTCTCCTAGCATTCTGTCATTGCAGCTTAGCTCTAATAATGAACCAAAATTAAAGTTAACTTTTAAAATACTGAAGCAAGTAGTAGAGGATGAGAAGCAAATGAGAAGGATTTTACCATGAAGAAGTGAATACACTATAACTTACACACACCACCATGTCAAGGAAGAATATCACTTTCTTTTTGTAATCTACATACAGAACCAATCAGTTACTTTCTTCTTCATATAACAAAGGAAAAATGGTAGAATAGGTAGATTTTCTACTTACTTTAAGCTATGTATACCAAGAAAAATAATCCAGGCATTTCTCTCTGAATAGGTAAGTAACTGCTTTATCAGAGTTTGTCTTCTGAGAACATGGGGTCAAAGCATTTATGTAACTGTGGATACATCATTCAGCACTAGTAAGTCAAACCAGGTATTAATTGGTAGAAAAAGCTTACATCAGGAAAGAATGTCTACGGAGTGTCCATTTAATTAATCTCTTGCCAAATTTGTTATTTCTGTTTGGTAATTCAGGTCTCCAGAGAAAATAAAATTCTTCAAACTAGGACCATCAATGATTAAAACATCTCTTTTTGTGGGTATAGAAAAATTGTATATATTCTGTGGTTTGTTGCTTGGGGTTGTTTTTCATTGAATATGCTAAACACACTTGATGTTCAGAAAATCTCTCAGCTAGGCACAAGTGTAAGGATCAAAGTGTGGCAATCTGTCTATCACACAAGATTAATTGGATACAACATGTAATAGCTGAGACATCTACTGAACCAAGAAATACCTATCCTTCTTCAGGAGATATCCCATCACTGCCAAGCAAGCCAGCAAAGCAGAAATGAATCTTGACACTAACACTGCACAGACAGGCTGCATGACACAACAGACAATGCAAGCAAAGAAAGCGATCACAAAATCTCTACCTTAGATGACAAATAGGTCTGTAATCTTTTTCCTTCTCAAGAAAAACAATCTGCCAGGCATCTGGAGACAAGCACATTATCCAGATACTGACCATTTTAGAGAGCTATACTAATGCCTTTTTGTTAATGTTTTGCAGGAGTATCTCTGGGAACAGAAGTCTTTTCATCATTAAAGAAGAAGCTCAGAAAGCTTCCTTTTCCTACACTGCAGATGTGTTTTATTTACTCTGTCCTCTGACTATATTTAGGGCTGAACATAACAATGTAGCAGTGATGAGGACCAGATAATAGGCGATTTCAGAAGAAAAAGGAATGGTTTCTTGTTTAAAGAATAGGAACAAATGCATGTAACATGAAACAAAGAAGGTCTGTGTTTACATTGCAGTATAGCCTGTGCAAGCATTCAGAAAATATACTCAAAGATAACTCTGAAAGCAATTATGTTTAAAAATAAAGAATCTATCAGTGACTAAACATCCTGTTAAACAGAGGTCCTCATCTGGGTTACCTACAACACTGTAATCTTGTTATGCACCAAATAATGATTGTTGGACAACTTTTTCCCCATACGTTCACATTTTCTTCATAAGACAATTCCTCTTGCAAAAATCGATTTTCATAAACCTAAGGTAGTCAGTTCTAAAAACAGGCTGAAAAGCAGCTAATTCCCAAGCACAGAATCCACAGGGAAAGATTAAGCATCAGTACCAGTCCACACATGCTTGTGAGCACCTTTCATGAAATGAGGGTTACTGAAGTACAGAACTGATTAATCTGAATCCTAAAATACAAGAAGACTTTGCAGTATTGCATAAATTCAGTAAGAACTGGGAATAAATATATTTCATCACTGGTATCATCAGAAAGAAATAGTAACATGAGACTATAAAACAAAAAGCATGAAGAGAAAAGCCCCACGGACTTGTCCTAAATTAAAGCAAAGAAACCATGAAGGCTAGCATAAATCACAACCATTAGATAGAGAGTATCACATCATAAACAATTTTAACAAAGCCTATAGCTAATGCTGTACAGATACTAGTGAAGAACAATTTCCTGAAATGTATTCAACTTTATTTTGTGAATTAAATTTTTTAGAAGCAACACATAGAGTATCAAACAGCAACAAATAGAGTACCTAGACACTATCCAAAGTAAGTGCATATGCTCACAAACCACAGAGTGCAGCAGGACAGATTCCAGTCACTGCCAGGCAGCATTTCAGACACCACAAGGGATCTGAAAGTCACATGGTTATAACTTGTGGGGAGCTAAAGACAAAAGACTGCAGGTTGGTGCAGCAGAGCAGCATGGGGGGAAAGGCTGGCAGAAAGCTACACTTAAGACACTCCCCTGTATTACAAAGCAACCCCTCTAGAATGAGATCCTTGGGAAAAACCTGAAGTAGTAGGTTCTTCAGGCCTCATATTCCCCTGAAGAAGGGAAGGACAAAGACCTTCGGCTAAGGGTCCCAGAAGACAGGTCCCTTTTAGCTGCTCACCAGACAGTACAGCACATTGAGTATGATGTCTTTCCTTATAAAACAACCCTTTGCTCCCATTGTCAAAATCCCTAGAGAAATTGCAAGATTTTGTGCTGAGAGGCTGTGGGACCTCTGTGGGAGGTGTTCAGGATTGGACAAGCTGACCTGATTAGCACTGCTCTCACAGCGTTGAGCTGCAGGACCTCTGGAGGTCCCTTTCAAGCCAGAGTACTCTGTGATTCCATTATGATTCTGCCTGCAATGCCCAGTAACTGAAAAGTTAGGAAGTAACAGAGCTGAAGTCATTTAGCCAGCAGTAATTCTCTTTTATGTCTCTTTGTATGCTAGCTAAGCAAATTTACAGCAGAAAAATACTGCCACATTAGTCAATAATACACCACTCACATATGCAAAGAGGTCACAAAAAGATGGACAACTACAAATTTAACCTTTACAATCATCTGGTCTTGCAATACCAATCTATATGTAAATCCAGTTCTCACAGTGCTATTTCTTGTATGCAGTATCACATTTGTAAGAGAACAGAAATAGTAAAGACATGTTTATCCAAGCAGCATTAACAGTCTTGCCCCAAGACAACACATTTATTAAACCACCCTGACTCCTCCTGAAATTTCATTGCTCATCCACTATACACATTCACATTGATGATAAACACACAAAACTCAAAAAACCAAAACAAGAATTCCTTAAGTCTTTCAAAAGAAAACTGAATCATTATAAATCATAGCAGGAGAACATTCAATGTGTATGTGAAACAAATTAGGCCTAGAAGATTGTCTCTTTTTATATGTATAACTTCTTGAGGCCAGTGGAACTCTGGTTGAAAAGCTTCTAAGAATTGTTTTCAGTCTAATGAATCAATGCTTGGTCCATCTCAAACTGAAAACTCTCTATTAATGTATGAGAGTTCTGCCTTTTTCACCTGCTTCTTTGAAGTCCTCCTCTGGGACAAATTTTAGAACTAAATTCTCTTACCAGGCTGGGATTTATTTCCACATTCTGGGCTTTTCAAATAAAAAATTACCAGAGTTCATCACCACAAGCTAAAAACTCCAGGGTTTTTTCTAGCAAGACCAGACAGAGCAGCTGAAGCCAGTTTGGATGATTCACTAAGCAACATAAAGCAATGCCAACCTGAGACAAATTCTCTCTGTAAGGGAGTTGAGCCCAACTTAAGGTCTAGTTAAGTAATTGAGAGTGTTAATTAGATGGGTAAGATTTTTAATGGGCAGTATCACCAAGCCCACATATATACACATATTAAGAAATAAAACTGATAGTACAAAGCAAATTAACTGGCACATAAAAAATAGGCACACAATCCTGAAATAAAATTAACATTGACTTCAGAGCTCCTTTAGCAAGGAGAACAAGTTTTGTACTGAATAGAGTATGGAATTGATCCACTTAAAGTTAATTTTTAAGCCTTACTGCCAGGGAACCCAAGTTTTTTATACTCCAATGATTAGATTTCACTGACTTTTCACTAGTAATTATGAAATGCCACATCAATCAGAACCTCATGTTTATTCAAATCAGAAGCAGACTTAGAATAAAGGAGTTTTTTAAACACAGAATAATACTCTCAATTATATAGATAGCAGCTGGAACTCATGCATTTTGGAGGTGGAAGAGATTCAGTAATATGCAGTGGGTTTGGCTGGTGATAAAATTTTTAATAATTATTCGCATAAACAGAGGATTGTTTGCTGACACAGTAGCTATTCCAGAAAGTTAGCAAGAAAAATCAAATCAAAATTAGCTAGATGATCTTAGTCACTGTCAGTGCTGCTGTAGCAGGCTTAGGGTCAGTTAATTCTACTTTTAGTCTAATTGTACATTTAATCTTTAAATATACCTTCAACTGATTGCCTCAGATTTTATTTTTTAGATGGTCTGCATAGTGAATGGATTAACTGGTACCATCTTTACCTAGAGATTAATTTAGCTAAATCATTACAGGCCATTCACTGTGCTCTTCAGACTGAAAAGTACTTAATCATGCAGAGGACAAAAAGCAGAGCACATTGAGAAGCCCTGTAATGTCTGCACTAAACAGTGAAAAGGGACTGTCTGTAATACTGCAAACATTACTTTCCCATCCTGATCTGTTGTTCTTCCATTACTGCTCTTGTCCATCACTGTATGCTCATGGCTAAGCTCATCTCCCAATTTCAATTATACACATTTCTGTCAAGTACAAAAAGTAATTAGGAAGCACTAGAAACAAATTATACTAGGAAACAATCCACAGACCTGGGCACGTCTGCTGAGACACAGATAAATAAAGGTAATATTGAATTAGAAATCATTTCTTTTCTCCAGCTGAGTGTCTAAAATTGCAGGAACATTTTTAAAATTACTTCTTGGCATCTCTAATACATTCTGTAATACACAATTACTATTCTGTATATAGTAAAGTCTAAAGTCATATTAAGATACATACTTACATACAGATAAAAAATAAATTACAGAAGAAATGGGAAAAACCACAAACTTATAAAGTCAGCCAGTTCCCTGTTACAATTGAAAACATCAAGGTTCAGATCATCCAGGGGACAAAAATATTTTTAATAACCTGGACTTGATTGCCCTTGCAATCACTATCACAATTAAAACCTGGTTTAGCAGTTAGATAATCAGAGCTAAAGGCTCAATCCTACAGAGCTCAAACTTCAATCCTATTAAAAAGACACTTCCATTTGGAGCATGTATACAGCTGCTCATGCTCACAGGCAAGAGAAAGTTAGGGACAGGAAAGCAGAGAAAGAGCACAGATACCAGATCCACAGGATGGGAAGAATCAGCTGGCATGGCATTTTAAGGCATAAAAATCACATGAAGAGGGCTGCAGATCCAACTACAAAATAATTTTCAAAACAATTCTTAACTATTAGATCCAAAGAAAACGATTCCTTCCCTTTCAGACATAAAAATGGCCTGTTTTAGCTGTCAGGGGAAGCATTTGGCCTGCAGTCCCTCTTTGTCAGCTCAGAGGGGGAATTCTGACACCCAAAATGACAATTAGTTGAACTGGAATAGTAGTTCACCCATGGAAGTGATTCACACCTTTATTCTACTTTGGCACCGAGTTTATTACAACTGAACTTACTGTGAGTTTCAAACTAATTAATTTCAGTATTTCTTGAAAAGAATTTCAAAATTATGAAACCTTAAATGAAGAAAGCAAGGCCTCATTTATGGCAGACTGGATAGAGATCAAGTTCACATCACAGGTCTATGTATCTCTGGCACATATCACACCAGATTAGTTCTGTTCTGCTTTAAGGAAAAACCAAAAAAATTACCTTAAAATTATAACACAACTTAGGCCAAAGAGTCCAAAGTGGTTCACTAGGGGATGCATAGAAGCATTTTTCATCAACTATCATTAGATTGAGAATAATTCTGCACAGCTCAGCCCTTATCCCTTCCATCTGATGTTTCAGGTGGACAGACAAAAAGTAGTATGAAAATAAACTAACTAAAATTTAGACATACAAAATATTTTATGGAAAATAAGAGACAAAATTGCTTGATCCGGCAATTCACTCTCAGAGGTTATTTCTTTTAGTAAAGATAATAGGTTTTAATATTTCATGATGTCCTGTATCACAACTCTAAAAGAATAACAGGCAAGGAACATACAGGAAAATAATCTCTGTCACAAAATCTTTTATTTTCTGAATGAAGTTTAAGCAGTATCTCAAATGATACCCCTGCATGTGGAAGCAGGTAAACGCCCTAAATAAACCAAAGTAAGAAAACACCAAGATATTATCTAAAGAGGATAATCTTTAGTTTCTACCTTATTTCACCAGAGAAGAAACTGCATTCCTGAAACCCTGACAGTATGACAGACCAAAAAGAAAAGTTTTACTTTAGTTACCTATGACATCAAAACTTAGCTCCAGAACTTTCTACATCCCTCAAGAATGCTTAAGTACTCAAAGAAAATTGCATCAGACAAACCTGGTTAGTCCAGAGAATTGTAAAGATACACACACTTCTTCATAAACATACAAAAGCCTCTCACTGGTTTGTTAATGATGCCACTTGATGCACAGCTGCAAAGTGTTGGAATGCTGTGCTGAGAATTAGCACAGTTATCACTAAACACACTCAGCCACTTGGTCATGCTGCCAGGAAACTGCTGCCACTGACAGGCAGCTGCAAGGAAAAGATTCCTCAGCAGTCACCCACAACCCCCTCTGCCCCAGCATCACATCTCTGTTTTCTTCTTAAAATCACTGCTGATCCACATTCCTAAAATTATCTTTTCCTTATAAATAACACTCCATAATATAAACAGCTGAGTCTGTTGCTCCTCAAGTTTAGCCATTTAATGGCACTTTCTATTTCAGACTAGAGGTCAATTCACAATTTGTTTGATTGGTACACCTACTATATTACAGAGTGTTAGCCAAAAAGCTTCCATTCCTTTGGGGTGTAGCTTCTGACTAAGAGATAGAGGTTAAACCATAAAATTACAGATTTTTTAAAAAATAAAAATCAAGACCAGTCCAAGAAGAGATTGGAAATAATATTGATAGCACTGATACAGGAACTAGCACTCTCATCTCATAACTTCTGTAAAAGCAAGGCTTATTTCCTCTGGCAGGTGTATTTGGAAAGTTGAGTCCCATTAATACCACCGGAGCCTCTTCAAGAAACCAAGATTATCTAGTGCCTAGTTGGGTTTTTTTAAAAAGAAAATCATTAAGAGAAATAAGCTTCATTTGAATGACACCTGTGGATTCCTCTTTTCTTCTAAAAGAAGGTATAGATATACTAAAAAAAAGGAAATAGGGCATCCAGTGTCAACAAAATGTCAACTAATGACATCTAGCAGCATTTTCTCATTCTCTGCTAATGTCACCACTGTTACTAACAACAAAGTATCTGGACTACAAACAAGTGATAATTTGCATTTGCTTTTACATATTACTATACATGCTAAGTAATTAGCAGTCAGTGCTTTCATATCTTTGAAAATAAAGTGCCTACTCAGTACCAGATCTAGGCTCTTGCCTTGGACACACAAGGACACAATATGTTCAAAAATATGATTATATCCTGCACACAGGACTCTTAAACTGTGTCAAATCAAACATCTTTGATAACTTTTGGCATGTCAGACATCATCTCCTGGGTGACTACCCGGCTCAGATAGTATTCTGATCAGAGTAACTGTTAAGTTTCTCAGAAAAAAAAAAAAATCATCAAAATGATCAAAACTGAAAAGTGTATCAGCTACATAAAAAAAATTAAAAAAAAAAAAACAACCCACACATTTTAAATTCAGAGCCAACAGTATCAATCTCAGCATCACACACACAGACTCTGTGTAAGGGAAGATGCAGGTTTGTAAAGAACTTCCAGGAATGAATCCTGGTTTAAGCCACTTCCTCGGGGCAAAACCAAATTTCTGCTCATTAAACCATACTACTGCGTAACAAAAACTGCAGGCCTGATTCCAGCTGCTTCTTGTTTCTCCACCGATCCACAAACATCTACTTACTGTTTCTACTAAAAACACCATCCTGAGCTGACCTTTTCACAACTTAAAAATCTTACTCTCTTTCTGACCCCAGCTCTTTTTTT
>WEIU01015690.1:60318-79958 GCA_013389925.1 Aegithalos caudatus
TTTTTTTTTTTTTTTTTAATGGCTAATGCCTCAGGGCCTCCAAACTTAGGCTGCTCCCTTCAGGACTGTTGCCCACAAAGCACTAGAAACAGTGCTACACTTCCTTGTTTCTATTAATCCTTTCAAGGGTACTCCCTTGTCAATAAATCATGAGTTCCACAAGCAAAGCAGTACCTCAAGCCACCCACACAACTCAAGTGTCTCATCAGCAAATGAACAGGAAGGGACTGGACTCATAAAAAAAATACTGTCATTTAAAACATGCCATAAATGGCTCAACTTAACTGTAAAATGATACCCTAATATGAGTAAAATTAGATGCTGCTCTTCATGTTCTTGCAGCAAAGTTCATGCTTCCGCATCCATTTGGCTTTAGTGGATAATCAAGAATAAAAAAGAATACAAAAAAAAACCCAAAAACACTCAAATAGCCTCTTGTCTTAAAAAGACACCGTAAAAAGTACACTTGGCTTATATAAAAAAAAGAAATTACACAACTTCCTAATAAGAAGTAATTACAGGTAATTTAAACATTTTGGTAAATGGACACTAGGAGAAACAGAATTCAAAACTCCTTTCTAAGGACAGAGGACCAAAGGAACATGTTTAAAAAAATCCTGGTTTATCTCTGAATTTTTTGAACTACATTCAATTCAACATACTACAAAAGAACTGGGAAAACAGCTTTATTGATATCTCCAGCCATTACATGTTTTGTCAAAGGCAATGTAATTTAATTTAAGCCATTCCAATTGCCCAGAGCATTCACTAGTTTCTTCAGCTCTTTCGAAAACTTTGTTCCAGTTCTCCAGGTCTCACATGCTCCAGGTGCCCTATAATCTCTAGGGTCTCAGAGTGAAGTGTTTTCCTTGTGGGCAGGACTGGTTACTGAAGCAGACTGCAGAAGCTGGAGAAGTTTGTCATGATGGGAGATTTTCAGTGCATGAGATGTCTGATACGCAGCTGTGAGTCTCCTCAAAGAGTGGATGCTTCAGAACTGCCCTTTACCAAGTAAATGCCACAAAAGCACAAATCAGCTGGTTGATGCAGGATGATGTGGACAAGTTCTGCCCATAATCACTTAACAGGAAAAGGGATCAGGAAACAACATTTTTCAACTCAAAGAACACTTAGCTATACTCAAGAGATGCCCAAGAACAAACATGAACATGGGAGAACAAGTAGCAGGCAAGTAGTGTCTCCTATCTCAAACCAGAATGAAAAATAAATAAATAGCTGTTATTTGCATTAGAGGACAAAAATGTGTACTGACAACCTGCTGATTGCTTTTAAGATTAGGAAAGAAATAGTACACCTCCCAAAGTTTGCTGACCCAAGCACCTCAGAGAAATAAAAGCACAGTACAGTAACATCAACATGTTTTTCAAGTTTTTGGAGTGCACTTTTGCATGAAACTTATCATTTTCACAAGTAACTTCAAACAAAGAGCACAATATAAAGAGGAAACACAATACTTTATCAATGAAAATATCCACCATCACACATGGTCTGCATCTAACCAACACCCTAGGGAGACCAAGCAGGCTTACCTCAGAGTTTGGCTGTAGTGCTGGTGCATCCTGGGCTGCAGAGGGTACTATTGCCCACGTAATGTTGGCACTGGCAGATGATAAGGAGCTGAGGGCACCATTTTTCAGTTGTTCTGTAGATTGTGACTTGGGCCCAGGCCATCCCAGGATACCTTCTGAAGCAGAAAACAGGTACCAGCTTAAGAGAGAGAGATTACAGATTTCCTCCATTTACCTTACCATTCTATTGATCTTAATGAGTTGTATCTCTTCTCTGCTTCCATGTACAGCTTTACTTTAGCAAAAAATTATCTTGTGCTTTCTGAACTAGCTTATGCAGTATCTCAAGTGATATCCCTGTCTTTGGAAGCCAGAAACACCCTAAATAACCAAAGTAAGCATCTTACAGGCCAACTTATCTGTGATTTTTTAAGTCAATGAATGTTAGTCCTACCACCAGACTGTATAATCCTTATGCATAATTCTATCTAGCATACCTTGGAAATTAAGCAAGAATTCTCTACCCACTATTTTCATAGTTATGAAGTTATCCAAGTAAATCCTCCATTTCTTCTGCCTGAAATCAAAGCTTTAAGCCTAGCAGCTGTACTTTATTTCTGTCTGTACTATTAGAAGGTTTTTTTTAGATAAAGTACTAAAATGCTTTACTGGTACCAAGACCACAGTTTAAAAGAGGTCTCATTAGAAAGATACACATTAAATATGAATCAAACAGGAATTGGCATGAAAACAACCCTTATTTCTGGGGGCACTTGATTTCCTGGATGTGTCTGTATTTATGGATGCCATGACAGAAGGTATGATCAGCTAAGGCAAGTGCACAGTTGTTCCTCCCTAACTGCTCTAAAACATAGTCTCAACAGTCAAATCAGCAGCCCTCAGCACAGGACTTAAAATTTCAGCTATTAATTACATGCTGCTATAAAATGTAGAGATATGGATAAGAAAATCACAGCTCTTCAGTCATTACCATAATTTATATATGAATATACAATTAGTGCCACAGGGAGGATCTCCTCTCATCACTGACAAATTTTTAAGATGACGCAGAGCAACACTAAGTACATTAAAGAATGTGCAATTTCTCCTCTCTGTATCACCAGAGACTGCCTCCTAACTGAAGTAAATGGTTAGATCTGGGGAGGCTATGCTGTGCAGCATTATATTAACACTTCCATTATTGAAAAATGAGCCACAAATCCCATAGCTGACTGAACTCTTACCAAAAGCTAGAGACAAAACAGTTACAGAACATTCCCCTCATCTAAAATGGCACTAAGTTATGAAGACGTGGCAGAAGTTCAGATCTGCTTTGCTTAGGGTGCTTTTGTGGCACCATCTTTTGCTGAAGAAAGCATGAGGAAAGCATAAGCAAATAGTTAAGAATAAAATGATTTTCAAAGAGTAACCAACAGGGAAAAAAATGCAGCTTTTTTTCTTTTTAATATGTGTAATTCATAGAATTACACAAAATTCCCCTTGCCAAAGGAAGAACATTTCTGTGGCTTTGCTGTCAAATTATGTTTCTCACTCTTCATTATTTTGAAATAACAGATGCCCATCTATTTTTCTGTTTCTCTCTGTCAAAAAAGCTGAATAATGGATTACTGTTGCTATTTTCCTATTACAGAGACACTAAAAAGAACTGAACTGACTTTTCTTTATGCCAATCTTTAAAAATATGTCATATTATAATTTCCTTAGGCTATCTATTTTCTTTCTGCACAAACAATCTATTTGGCCTTCACTGTAAACAGTTTGGGTTTTGAATCTTGTTTATGTAAATAAGCACATTAAAAAGCTCCTACATGAAGAAGTACCTCACTTCAGGGGAAATTTTAAAGTGTGAATATTACTTCATCATCACAAACATATTTTTAAAAACACTATACTAGTTTTCCTCTTCAGTGCAAACACATTGTAAAAAGACCTTTGTATTTCTCTGCACATTTTCGGGTCTCTAAGAGAAACAGAAACTAGTTAGAACTAGGCAAGCATGTTTTCTCTCCCGTGCCAAGGGCTATCCTCACAAAACAACAAATCTTGTCAGCCTAATCAAATTTTAAAACAGATCTTAAAAAAACATTATGAACTAGCCAACACCAACAGGATGCCAAAAGTTAAGGTCCAAATTATATTAAATCATATTCATTTCCTCAACACTTCTGCATATGAGAAAAATAGTTTTGTTAAACTGTGCATCTGGAATTTGACTACTTTGCGGAAGAGAAATATGCAGGGAAAGATCTTAACTCACACAGCACAGCAATCTAAACAAATAAAGAGTATCACTCTGAACAAGTTGAAAAACATTCCTGCCTACTTTCAAAGTGCCATCAGGGAACCTGCGATGATCTTTAATCTACAAATCTTACTCTGAGATGTCAGCATCCTCGTATCATCCCAAGGGAATTGCCACATATCTAATAGAGCACCTCACGTTTCTGGCAAAAGCAATCTCTGATGAGAGAACTCATCAGAAATTATCTTAAAATCAACTAAGGCTAGAATACAATCTCTACATGGAAAGTGAAAAGCCACAACAATATGGCTCCTACTTTACTCATCAGTTTTTCAAAACTTTTCATGAGAGTTTTTCAGGCACTTTTTTTCAGTTTTTCAGTACACCCAGAATGTTTCCATCTGCACTAGTACAAACCACTCTTATCACAAAATAGTACAGGTATAGCTGTTGTCTGTGCCATATCTAATCCAGTTGTTTTACTGGAATTTACTCTCCACAGACTAAGCTGCCATCTGTAAATCATTTGATTCCCTCTAATGGAGTTGCCATCTTTGACACTTTATGGGACTCAAAAATTTCTATCACTAGTTCAATCCCTGTCCTTATAAAGACTTTAAATATATATATATAAATTAAACATAATATGAGAAAGTTTATCTTCTGAGTTGGATAAGAACAGGAAAAAACTGCTGTCATTGGTTTGGGTTTTTCTAAGCCAGATTTTTTTGCCCCTGTTCTCAGTCATAGCCAAAGACAAATGACAGAAAGATAAATTCTAATCTATTTTGATACATTTCAGAGCTCTAAAGGAATTCTCCAGAAAGGCGGTCACAAATAACATAAAAGTATTGACGGCTACATAACTACTTTACAACTTGCTTTAAGACTATGCAAAGCACTACACTAATTAAAACATCTGCAGTAAACAACGCAAAAATCAGGAAGAGCGTACCAAATGCACAACTAGGAAAATCAGCCAGATCTCTTCTACCTGCACAGTGCTGGTTGTGTAGTTGCGGGAGTGAAAACCGAAGTCTGATTCCTCTGAAAGTTCAGAGCATATGTATATAGAAAACAAGGGTTTTATAGAACATACCCAAAAATTAGCTTCCTTCCCCTCTTCCCCTCAACACCAGCTTCCACTGTGATGAACATACAGCAGACAAGAACACCAAGGCACATGGGAGCACTCGTACCTAAGCAAAGTACAGCATCCAGACACAACCTATTTATCCTTTCCCTACAGCAATGCTACAGTTCACAAACATCTATTTTAGAGGGCACAATAGGTTGTATCCCACACAAATGCCCTCAGGAGAAACATATTTCCCTTCTACAGATGCACACTGCAGCACTGGGGGGAGTTCTCTCCAAAGAGAAGGTTTACAGATTTTTCAGTTAAGCAACGTTGATAATTTTATTTTGTTTGTTTTGATTTTCTGGGTACCTGATGTACCTTCATATTCACTTTTGCATGATAATGGATGCATGAAATATGCTTAACACCTATCTCAATACTGTAACAAAAACCTTTGTAATTTGAAGTCCTCTGGTCTTGCCTGGGAGACTACAAAAAACTCCCCCAAAACCCTACGTTTTTTCCCTGGCACAATAATAAACTAACATCTATCAATAACACTTTTGTGACATATCTTAAATATATTCTAACAAATATCCCCTAACAGTGCAGTGGCAGGCCTTGAGGAGAATCCAATATTAGATCTGGATTCCTTCCCCTGCCAGGGATGGATGAGAGAGTTTGGTCTCTGCTGAATCCCTGCAGCACACTGAACCAGCAACAGCAAATGGCAGCTGCATCTCTGCTTTTCATATGAGATTGTATTTGCTAATGTTATGTGGGCACTAGAAAATAATGTTATCTTCCAATGAGAGAAAAACATGTTAGGAATAATGCATTAGCCTTTACATGGAACAGCAAATTGTTCTGGTTATTCTTGACAGAAGAAAGACTGGTGATGGTGCAGTTAAGGAAGAACTGACTGACCAAGCCAACTTTAGTATTGTACTCCAGTAACATAGAATATGTACTCCCCTGTCTTCTTTTCTCACTCTTTCCTGACCTCGTGCATTTAAGCACAAACAAGGACTTACTTGCCTGCTCATTTTTCTCTCATCACCTCTGCTGCGAGGGAATTCCTAGCTGTCATTTGTCAACAAATTGAAAGCATATAGATTTTCTCTTCCCTGTCCATTTATTTTCTCCAAAAAGGAGGTAATAGAGAATAAAAAGCTCAAGTATATCCCGTCCCCAACTCCAGAATCATCTCCAATCCATTTGTTTCCATGGGAGCCAAAATCAGCAGCACTTGCACATTAAAGTGAACTTCAAAAAATCCATAGTAAGGATGAGTTTGTTTTTTGTTTTTAAAAAATCTTAAGAAAAATTAAATGTTCTACAGTTTAGAAAAGTGAGCAAGGGAGAGACGGAAAAATATAGAAGGGAATTCCTACCAAGAAGATACTTTATTCAGTAAATGAATGGCTAACGTGAAACACAGATTAAAAGAACGGATTGATCTGTGCAGGCTGCTACTACAAGAGAGGATTCTGTCTGCCAAAACACTAAAATGAAAAAAAAACCCAGACCTAAAACACAGCATACGCAGAGCTACATTAAAACAAACATTCACGTTTGCTCTGTTCACAGTCTGGGAGTGAAGAATGTTAACAATTGCAGTCAACAGGCTCTGGAGATACTCTTCTGCCAAAAACTGTATACTGAGCTGGAAAAAAATAAGACTAGAACTTCTAAAGTTAGAAATTAAGACAAAAGTTTCTTCTCTGCATTTTTATTTTCAAAGGTACCTGCTCTTTGTCTGCATGCCAATTCAGCTTGTCAGAAGGCACTTTAGAGGTACCTAAGTGGTGACATTCCCAGCCAAAAAGAAAGGCCTTGACATTACTTCTGTTCTACAGAAAAAAAAAAAACCAAAATTCCAAAACCCAGAGAAGCTTATAGAGATGCAATCCCTTATCCTGTACTCACTCTATATGTAACCAACACTTTTAGCTAATAATACCCTTCTCCGGCATATTTTCAGTGATACAAAACTAAATACAAAAATTTAGCCAGCGATCAATGCACATACCTTTAATAATGACAGCTAGAATTTATTTTTGACATTATTTGACATGATTTTGACTCAAAAGTAGAAACAGACAGGATTTTGCTTCACTGACTGTTCTTGCTGATGTACTTCCAAAAAAGACAATGACAAAAACCCTTCCATGAAGCTTCAGAGTGGAAATAAAACATTTATTGACTAGCCTTCAAGAAAAGATTGAAGACTTCAATTTAATCTTCCTATCTGCTTGTAGGCTTGAGGTCTAAGACTGACAAATCGTGAGAAACATGAAACGGAAAAATCATGTCATCTTTAAACTATTCCATTAGAAAGGATGCCATAAAAATATTTTAAGTCATGACCTATATAACTGTAGATTCTGGACAAGATTCCACTAAAGTGAATGCCAAGCTGCTATCTTTCTACTCTTATTAATGGAAAACAAAGCAACAAAAATATTTCTATCCAAAGAAAGAAGACACTTTTTTTTTGTTTAAAACAATAAATGTCAGAATATCTGTTTAAAATAGCTATTATTTAATTATAATCTTCATGAGAGCTTTCTGTAAGTACTAGATCAGAAACTCGCAGCCACTTTTAAATCCTTGCTTTAGTGGCAGTAAGACTGCAAGGCCTCCAGTGCCTAAGAAGTCAGCAAAACTTGCACAACCAGGTATAAAGACTCCAAAGATACAAGGAAATGTACAGAGAATGCAGGTTAAGTAGATACATATCTACTTTTCAGGCAGTTCTCTCTCTTCATGGCATAATTGTGAGAGCTTTGGATGCTGAAGGAAAGCAAACTCAAGGATAGGTTCAAGTCACCCAGGCTAAGTAATTGAGTATTTCTCACACTCTACACAAGGAAGACTATGTTGCCTGGCTGGACTGGATTGCTTTCACAAACTGTAGGCTAGAAGCAAGAAAATAAATTATCAAATTCCTATCTTGTCTTTATCTATGCATTCTGCCCCACAATGCCCAATAGCATCTGTACACCACACAGGAGGTAATGAGACAGCACTGGGATGGAAGCATTCAGCAGTAAATTTCACAGGGTCATGACATCTTGCAAGAAAGGTGTTTGAGAATTCCTATCACAGGAGCACACGGTTTTTAAACTAACAAGAGTCATTTTCACCTGACAGTGACAGTAAAGGTTATCTTCTGTTGTACCTGCTGGGCATAAAATTAAAAGAATTCACCTGGAGGACACAATCAGAATGAACTAGATCATCTCTCAGAATTAGAGTTTGCTAGGGGATTACTTAAAGGCTTTAGTCTGAATAGGTATGAGCTTATGCAGCTTTGATGACTCTGAAACTCTACCGACTCAGCAGAAACGTTAAGTCTATCAAAGTATGCCTGGAAGAGATTAAGTGTGTAGGAAAATCAGTAATCAAGACTTGTAGGCCAGGTTCTTTCAGGCAACTGTGTTGCATAATAAGGCCTAGGGAAAAAAATCATTTCAGTCAGGGAGAAGAGACTAAATATTTCAGCAGCTTTTAGTTCCCTTCTTAGTTTTTGGGGGTTTTTTTATCTCCATGCCTAAGAATAAGCCCACGCACACACTGAAGAATTAACCGCTTGCATTCAAGTTCTCACAGTTACACCAAAGATGCTGGTGTGAACCCATGCTACAGAATTTTGATTCCTGAAAGGATTGATGTGCAAGCTTACAGTCTTAGGAAGAACAAACAAAAACACTTATTAGATTTCATTATTCAGTATTTCATAGTCATGACTTTCCTTAAAAAAAAAAAAAAAAAGGGGGGATTCCCTTTAAGCAATTACTAATGCTTTCTTTGCTTTTTTCTCTCTTGTCCACAGATCCTCAAAACCCATTATCAAGTCAAAACAAAGACATTGATTTAACAGAAGATTATGTGGACACAGATTCAAGAACAAGTACACCTCAAGTCATCTATCTCTTGACAGTTCACCCAGATCACATCAAAAAACAACCTTCAGGGACCTTGAAGCTACAAAGTTACTTTTCTTCGAAGGACACTTTTCATCTCTGTTTCAAACCATTCTTTTCTGAAATAAAGTTATATTAAATAATTTATTCAATGCACTTTATCACTACTAGTTAGATAAGAAAAGAGGGGTTGCATTTTCTACAAGAAAATGTCAATTTTTAAAAATCACATTCCTTCATGAAACCAATCAGAATCTGGATAGTCAGCATGTACCATAGCACAGGTGTCAAAGGATTTAATATTATTTTTTCCAAGAACCATTATCACATAATTTTCCTACTTCTCAAGTAACACTCTCACATTTCTATTCTCCTCACTATGGGAATGCTTCAGAGGCTGTCCACTGTGCCATCTCTCATTAGCCTTGAGGGAATATCCTGCCCTGTAGAGAACCTATTGCAAGTAAGGACAGGTTGGAAGGGATTGTTGTGGAAGCACCTGAAGGAAACACAAAAAACCACCCCATATCCAGAGTTCTGCTGCTGCTGCTTCTCTTACATCAACATTTGCTCTTGTTCTTAAGACTTGGCAGTGCAGTTTATGCATGGAAAAATGCTAACTGCCCTTCCAGAAAGCTCAAGATCCAACTTCCAATATTATGGACAGACGCACAACTGGACAAACTAGAAAATCAAGGTGCATGGGGACTAAGAAGTTAATGCCTGCAAACTTATGTGGAGTATCACACTGACATTTTAGGCTCATAAAAACTTGCTACAGATTTTTTTCTTAAAGCATGGAGAACTCTTTCCAGTCTCAAAGAATACCACAGAAATAAATCCACCTCAGCAGCATCCTTCCATGCAGAAAACTAGAAAAAATATTTTCCCTGTAGCACTGCAAAGTATTATTTTTATCAAACAAATCTGTACTGAGATTGAAATCTATTAAAAAAAAAGGAGGGGGAGCAAACCAAAACAACTAAGCTGGTTCTGCACTGCCATTAACATCAGAAATGTAGGTTTATATATATACCTCTTATCCATGCCCCTTTTTTTTTTTTTTTNTCAGGAATGGATTTCTCTAGGAATACTCAGGATCACCTATTTTCCTCCTCTCTTCTGATTGCAATACATTTTGTATCCTTTTTTTTAGGCAAATAATTATAGTGCCTGAGGCTGTAGAAGCTCACAAGCTGCTCATCCCAACTTGCCTCTCTGAGAATGGTTAATTTTGCCTGCTTTGTATCATAAGGTACATGAAACAATACCCAAGGGAGCTTGTGCTCACCTGATGACATTGTCCTGCTATGCTGTTGGCCCACTTGATGCATGCTTTGCTGCAGTAGACTCAGGCATTCTCCAAGGCAGCTCAGGGTGGCAGCAGAGGTAGCTTTTAAAAGTAGCAAGTCCTGATCCAAGGCAGTAAGGGGTCCAGAATTCGGGAGAGCTTCAATGGCTTGTACAAGATTCTTCTGTTGTCCTTCAGCTTGGCTCATGATCTGTAAAGGTCCAAAAACATCTGCTGTCATAGGAAATACCACTATGTAGCTATTAAATTCTTATGGATTGAAATAGTGACTAAATGTGAAGAACTACCACAAATGGATGTTAATGTTCTGATCCAAACATACCATATACTCACCTACAAAAACGAAGGGCTTGAGACTACCAAAGGCCTGTAAAAATGTCAAGACTATGTTAGAGAAAATAGTCTCTTAAAATAGTAGGTTCACAGTAGGTTTAAATAGTGACTCATACTTTCTGAAAGTCTTTGTAAGGGAAAGTATGAAAATTCTACTTCCCTCTGCATTATTAATTTAGGCCTAGATTTTCTTGCTTTTTTATGTGAAGTTACACTGTCCCTCCTCCTTTCCTACATAAAGTATCTCATCAAGTTTAAGAACGGGCATTATCCACTTCTCAAACATCACTAAGGACCTGTTCTTACAAAATGCAGTAACTTTTAATTTTACAGATATTAGCATAAGAAGTGACTTAGGGTACTTATTTCATATCCAATATGAATACCAGGTTTCAGGCAAAAAGTTAACCTCTTTCTAGATTTGAATCATCCAGACGATGACAAAAGGGATGCTTGTATAGCAGGTAAAAAGAGTATTAAAGCAGGCTGGTCTTTAAGCAAATTAGCAACCTTGCAAAATCTAAAGGGCAAAAGAAAAAGTAGATGTTCAAAATTTCTCTCTCCATTTTTAAAGCCTGTAGGAAATCATATATGCAGATGACAAGCTTCTTACACTTACCTTGCAAACAACTTACTGCAAAAACTTGTCTATACTTGAGGTATCCAAAGCTTCAGAAAAATATATCTGAAGACATCATAATAAACAAAGATTCAAGCTCCATTTCTCCACACTACTGTACTGTAAAAGTGTATTACAAACTTCATGACTTTTTATTATCATTATTACATTTTCACATATTGTCTGCTTTCTGCAGTCTTCTACGCTAGCTACTGTAAATTGGCTGATTAAAAATATATGTTGAGTGGACTGAAAAGCCAGAAAGAAAACTGAACTCAGAGGTGCAAATTATCACTCTTGGAAAAAAAAACTAGAATTACACAAAAAGCTGTTGCAGTTCATAAATTTAGCCAAATGCCTTGCTGAAGGTTAACATGACATTTTAACAATCCACATTTAAAGCAGAGGCCAAGACTTCAGTAAAAGCCACAATTTTAATTCCCTTTGGCAGAAAACAAGACCTGTCAGAAGGTGACACAGACCCCTCCAATATGCAGCTTTAGGGAACCACAGAATCAATCCCAGGCAATGCTCTGCTTTCAGAAGTCACAGCATGAACCTGAGCTCCACAGCACGGACAAGGCGACTGCTTCAAAGATAAAACAAAAACAAAAATACCACAGACAACACACTTAGGCAAGCATTCCTCCTCCATGGAAAGAGCACAAGGAGGCAAACAGAAGGAACAACCAGGAGAAAAAAAAGATGACCATCTCCCTGGAAGACTAAACAACATAATTGTATGGAAAACTGTTTCTCTCCTTTTCCCATCCTGCATAAGAGTGTGAAATTGAAAAACTGACTTTCTCATATTTCACAGTGACAGAAATGTTCTATTTTCATTTCCAAGTGAAATGAAATAGTTTTCCTATTTTTTTCCTTCTTTTTTTCTTTTGGGGGGGTGGGGGTAAACAGCTTACAAATCCAAGATTTGCTTCCATAAAAATAAAATCAAAAATAAAACCAAAATCAAAACTTTGAAAACTTTAAATATTTCAATTTTCCTCTCCTCCTTAATAAATATTCTTTCGCAGGTAAGACAGGAGCATAAGATAAACTGATCAGGGAGTTTAGAAAACATTTGGAAAATTAACTGAATGTTTGCAGCTATCACCCAGCCCAAAATTTTACAGGCTTTTGTCAGCTGTATTCTTCCTAGATTAGGAGAAATTTCAATAAAATCAATGACTTATTCTACCTTTATCCAAAACAAGGTGTTGGTCCGAGTCTCACTGTTTTCTAGGTGACCTAAGATAGCTTTAAAGCAGCCTTTTGATCCACCCTTTCCTTGCTACCTATTTTCATGTTAAAGTTGTGACCAGCAGCTGGTCTACGGATCTGACACAGCAGAAGACATCTGGTACTGCAACTTCAGTGTAGGATTCAAAGTACTAGAACTTGCTGAACATTTTACTGCTCAAACACTGATCAAAACCATGCTGTTTAAGGTGGTGAATGCCCAGAACAAAGAGGAAGAACCTCCCCTATTCTTAAGCGACAGATCAAATGCATGACAAAAAGGATAAGGAAATTACATACATTATTGAAATAACTGAACTTTTTTTACATTTGCCAATTTTTTTAAAAGACCTTGACAAAAGATTTCAGAAGAGCTGAAATGTAGTTGTTCTACAGACAGTAGATCAAGGAGGAGCTAATGCAAAAACCCAAACCATACAAGATGAAACCCATTAAACACATTAACTGATAACAGGACAGCCACTAAGTCATGCAGTTACAGCATCATCCTCTGTCTTACTGGTGGGTCTGTTTTTTTGCTTTCTCCCAGTAGAGAAGAGGCAAAATGCTTGACTTACTAGTACTCTAAGCTCGTTTCAAAACCAGAATGAAAATCTGTGATTTTGAGAAAGGGACGTATTTAACTTTCCTTTTCCAAAGTGAAATAACTTGCCTAATTCTGAATGATTTTGCTCTTACACGGGGTTATTTTAGCACCTTACATTTCTCCATCCTTCCCATTTGAAAATACAGACAGCTCAAATTAGTAGTTCTCTACTTGTAACAACAACAAAGGCTATTCGCCTGTCTCCTCACCAAGCCCATTTCTCTTTCCACTCTTGTTTTGGATTTGACACTTCCTCTTCACCTATATATTCTTCTCATAATATCACAAAGCAACTGCACATTCTCAGAAATGCACTGAAACTTCAAAAATACAACTTCATGATAGACATATGATAAAAACTGGAAGAACCATCAGGACTACATGTATTAAAAGGAATTATATGTGTGCAAATATCTACCGTTATTAGGCTTGCATTTACTTAATTGCAAAATATTCAGTAAGAGGAAGCCTCATCCTAGGAAGACACCAGCTCAAATGTATGGTTTGCTTCTTTTCTCCATCTTCTGCTTGATGCAGGAAAACAAGCAGATGACATTTTCCCTATTAAAGCTGAAGTGTGAAGGAGATTCAGACCATTTTGCCTGTCAGAAACTCTTAGGTATTGCCTGTTCTTGTAGAGGATTGACTTTGGCTAGTTACCCAGTGCCCACCATCTCCCCTCCTTGGCTGAACAACAAAAAGTTTGGGGGATCAAGGTAAGGACAGAGAGGTCACTCAATTACTATCACAGGTGAAACAGACTGGACTCAGGGAAATCAGTGTAATTAGTACCAATCAGAGTAAGGTAACAAGAAAATAAAACCAAATCTTACTTTTCCCCTACCCCTCCCTTCTTCCCAGGCTTAACTTCATTCCCAGTTTTACTACCTCCTTCCCCAGAGCAGCACAGGTGGACAGCTGGGGGGAGTTACAGTCTGTTCATGACACACTGTCTCTGCTACTCCATCCTCCTTGCTCTCTTTGCCCAATCCAGCATGGGAAACAGTCCTGCACAAACTGCTGCAGCACAGGTCTTTCGCAGGGTCACAAGTTCTGTCAGCAAATGCTTCAGCATGAGCTTCCCACAGGGTCACAGACTCTTTCAGGCATCCATCTGCTCTGGCAGGGTCCTCCACAGGCTGCAGATGGATCTCTGCTCACCACAGACCTCCATGTGCATGCTGCTTCACCATGGGCTGCACCACAGGCTGCAGGGAAATCCCAGCTCCAGGACCTGGAGCACAACCTTTCCCTCCATCACTGGCCTTGATGTCTGTGATTCTCTCACATATTCTCAATCCTCTCTTCTCCGGCTGTTGTTGAGCAGCAGTTTTTTCACCCTTCTTAAATCTCATATCCGAGAGGCTTTACGACTGTGGCCGAAGGGTTTGGCCATCTGCAGGTCCACCCTGGAGCCAGCTGGCCTTGGCTCTTTGGACATGGGAAAGCTCCTGGCAGCTTCTCACAGAAGCCATGTCTGTGGCCCTTCTCATGCCAAAGCCTTGCCATGCAAAGCCAATAAAATTCTCCTGAATAACACTACACTCAAAGAAACTTGGCAATCAATGACCATCTCATATGTCAGAACTCAAGAGGAAACATCTGTGATGTTTTCCTCTCCCCTCCCTACCACTTGCTCCAAAACAGACAATCTCACAGCTTTTGTTGCTGCCTGCTTCTTCCTCTTCAGGGCTGATCTTAACATCCTGTGTGACTGCTTTCCCTACTTACCCCAGCCACAGCAACTGCTACCTACTCCTTCACAGCTGGACCTGCACCTCCTGTTGTGAGCACATGTCCTACCAGGATGCAAGAGACCAAAGAATTACATGACAAGAATCTAAACAAATGGTAAGTAGAAATGACTAATTCTCAGTGTTATTTCCACAGTATGTGGAAGATAAGCAGAAAAAGCCATGAGATACCCTAGGTTTGCAAAGAAATTTATTTCAGATATAATAAGATGAAAGAACATTCTTTCATGTGGTAAATAAGCTAAAATTAGTTATTAAAAATTAATTTCGGAAGTAAAAATGGAAATTTGAAGTATTTTCCATGCTAAAAGAAAAAATATAGGAATTCAACATTTTGTTAAAATACTACATGATACATTAATCTTTTCCATGCAGAGAAATCATCTTAAAAAATCCAAATGCCATTTTTGATTTAAGGCATCGATTTGTTTCTGAAACTAGAAAGAGAAAGGGAGAGATTCCAAATTATTAATTATAATAAAAAATAATCTCTATTCAAGATTTTTCCCTCCCATCCAACAACAAAAATAAATATAAACTTTAAAGAAAACTGAATGGCCACACCTGACTGTAAGAGCATATATGATTGCTATTGACGTTATTTTATTTTAAATGCTCTTGTTATCCAGACTCCAAGACTAACAGGCGTAAGTCTAGGACAGATGTGTATTATCAGAACATCTTTCTTTCTAGAATGATTGATCCTAGAGGATTTTGCCCAATTAACACAGTGCATTCAAACAACCTAAAGCAAACACCAGCTCTTCTGGTAAGAAGTGAAACTTCTCAATCCACAGCTGCCACAGGGGCACCTCCCAAGACAGTGACTTCAGGTTCCTCAAAGCACAGTAAGAATGACATCAGACATATTACCTCAGAGGGCAAGCAGATTTTTTTTTTGCCACAGGGGCCATGTGGAGCTGGCCAAGAAAACAAGCAGCATCACCAATCCCATCTTTCTACATAACGATTTAAATAATTCAGATCATCTTACACTCCTTCTAGAACACAAAACATGAGAGGTTCTTCAGATCATGCAAGCCACAATCCGATAACATATATGAGCAATTTCAATTTTAGTTTAGATTTAGTTTAAATGTTGCTAAAATGTAGTTTAAATAGTGTTGATAACATAATTTTATTCTTTTATAGTCAGTATTAAGATATGACTACCCATGCATGAGGAAAAATCCAAAACACCCCAGGGAAAAAAGAAAGTGTTCTTTTAGTACTGAAAACCCATAGAAATTCTGCATCATAAAGCTCCCTTCTGACATGCTAGAAATCAATCATGAAAGAGACATTCTGCTGGATCAGTTAATAACTCTTTTTCTCTACTGTAGTAATCTCTGCACACCACAGCCAGCAGCACGTGGCCTGACGACTTATCTGGCAATTCCTCTGAAAGATTTAATGCAGTGATTTTTATTTTTAAATCCTTTCCATTATTGACTGCATCCAAGTTGAAAACAGTTATTAAAAACATGGGAAAATAAACAACACAATAAAAAGTGCTTATACAAAAATAGAGCATCTGTAAAAATAAACAGTTGTGTGGAAAAATCTTTAGGCACTTAAATAGTAATAGAAATGCAACACGCATCACTTCCTTAAAACTCTAAGTCAAGCTGTCCTTGTGAAAAGTTTACTGCTTTTAAAGACTGAGAAATAACCAGTTTGCTGCTGCATTCTTTCTTAGCAGGATTTGAATGGTTGGTGCTTCATTTGGAGTGGGTTTTTCTAACATGAAGACACAGTCTCTCTGACACATGCATGCACACACACTTCCTGGGAATACTAGTTCTTTGCTTTTTAGAAAACAGTACCAGAAAAATAACTTTTCAGAAAACAGTGGGAAAGGACAGGAGGTGAGACCAGCTTTTCAAACTACTCTAGAGTAAGTCACAAGTGATATATGAGTCAGGACATTTAACCATTGTTAAACATGCATATTTCACAGGGGCTTGGATTTTTCTATTTCATAGAAAACATCTTTTTTCTTAAAAGCAAAAGAACAGAAGAGTCCACACACCACACACAGGAAATAAAAAACTTCTAAATCACAGTAAATGTGATATATTGTGTTGCCACATGAACCTAAATCAGTCATCCATTCTGATCTTAAGCAAGGACTCCTCTTGCAATCTTGACCTGTATTTCATCAACACCACAAACTGTCATACTGTAAAAATCAAAATTAAAACAGCCAGTGTAAGTAGAATATATGTGTATATATACACAGATACACCTATCAAGAATATATCAATACATAAGATACTGATACCTGGAACTCTAATGTCACTAAAGCAATCACACCAGTCACTAATTGGACACACTATCTACCAATTTAGCTCATATTCACAAATCCAACACTATTTCCATTAAACTTGCCCACTTTCCACTATTCTGAAAAAGGAAAGAGCATCAACACATATGCAAGAAGACTACTGTAAATACTGTTAAACATCAACTCAGAAAACTGAGATGTCTGGCAAATGAAGGTAACTTGTACAAATGCAGTAAAAGTGATTTTCTCTTTTTTTTTTTCAAATTTAATGCACTATTGGTTTAAGTTAAGAACAAATACTGCAGATTAACAAACTGAACATTGACCTTGACTTCACTATTGAAAAGTGCTCTCAGACTACTCAAGGTTACTCGCTATGTTCATCTTAGTACTTAACAAAAGAAATTTTCTGACGAGGATTTACAGACTTGAATCTTTTCTTCAGTAAAGTCACATAACAGATATTTCAATGGGATTCCATCTATAGCATGCAAGCTAGGAAGATAAAATTACAGCTTAATATATAACTAAGAATAGAGGTTGCTGCTGGAAGTACTCCAATAGCTAACGGAAATCTCTTATCAAGATGATTTTGCACTTCAGCTTCTAATGTGTCCAGTGCAGAAACACCTGCAAGACCAGACAACCATTGGTAACATATCTGTACACTTTGCTTGCAATAACCCTGACCTTCACACCAAAAAGAACCTCCTTAAACCGTAAATAGGAAAGAATTTTACCCACAAAGCTTCAATCTGGAGTAAGACCCATAGTAGCCTCTGTGAACATTACTATGCTAATGAGAAAAAATGTTTTAAGGAAGGATTCTAGAACAACAAGTGAGATACTTTGAAAATGTTTTGGAAAGATGGAACCAGATAATGACATCCGTATCAGCTGTCCTTTCCTGATTACTGCTCCCCTCCCATTACCAGGAATAATCACAAAATTCTCCATTATCATCACCTCAGGGTAGCAGCCAGCTTGACCTCAATTATCTTAACGAAACAAACAATGAACATTAAAATTGGACTGACTTGTTATATAATAGTTATTAAGGCTCAGACACATATATCCTATCAACAAAGCTTCAAAGGAACAAGTTAATTATTATTTGGCATGTAATTTTCAGAGACACAAAAAGTGACAGAATAAACAGAACTATACCTCTGACAATCAGAGTGGAAGCTAATCACCAGGGCTTCTTCTCTTCAGTCCTTGCCTCTCATTTCACAATGCAATTTTTTTCCCTCAAAGGAGAATGAAAACAAGCTCTCACCACCCCTATCTGTTATTTTGTTGTCTTTTCCCTAACCAGGAACCCACAATCTCTGTTACAGGAAAAACTGAAAAGTCAGTTGCTATGTATCTTCATTGTCTCAGCTAACAAAACATTATTTCCTTTGGGGTCTTGTTTTTGGCTTTTTGTGCTCAGCCTTCTCACTGGTCCAAAAGGCAGCTCCTTGTGAGGAAAACCTTCCAGAGCAAACATCAAATGTCATCAGTGAGTGAATTTGTGGACTTTTAGACTCATCAAATGAGTCTAAAAGCCTAAGACAACCAGAAAAACAGGGAGTGGAGGAGGCAGGCTGGCTCAATTGTTACCTGTTCTCAGCTACTTTTACCAATCTGCTGCTGTCTCATTGGTCGGGGTGATGAGATCTCCACAGACCTCAGCACAGGGTTTACTCTCCAGGGAGAAGGTCTTATTTACCTACCTCTGTCACAAAAAAATTTAATTAGCTAGTTAATTTTTAATATACTAAACATGAAATTATACTCCTTTTTTACACATTTGATTCCTATTTTGTATCTTCACATTCTGCAACTTGGACACTTTACTGCATATCCTTGCAATATAATAGAATTCTATTTTGCACAGACAACATTCATTCATCATTTGATGAACTACAGATGTCTTCTCATTGGCCTACTATCCAGTAGCTTATTAATCACACCTGCAAGCTTCCTTGTTACTAGTTGCACAGCTACAATAGTAAGACTTAATCTTTTGTAGGTCTGAATACTATTGCTTTAGTCAATAAAGTTACCAGATTTGGGGAAGAGAGGAAAAAGGGGACACAGGTATTTTTCACTGAACAGTCTGAAAGCCTCAAACATTCCACGCAGAGGAGGGAAATTAATCTACCCTCCCAAGCAATTCTCAGCTGGCTGCAGCTCAGGTATATGAAGTAAGCTCCTCCCTTTAAAACAGGAAGAAGCTCAGCAAGAAAGGGAGTTGATCTAATTTAACAACCTGTTTTACAAAAGCATCATTCTGTTCAGAAGAATGAAAGACTGGATATATTTAACAGATCTCCAAACACCAAAAAGTTTATGATATTTGTACTTGTCAGCGTTCTTTGGGGCTTCATGAAGTCACTTTATTTGGATACAAAACACTCCCAAGGACAATCTGAGTGTTCCGAGTTTCTAAAGAAGTCTGCTTCTTACATCTGGGAAGCAGAGAGACACCAGAGAGAGTTTCACAGCCCTTACAACACAGTTTCTAAAGAGGATCCAAGCAGTTCTGGCAGGATCCCTAAGAATGCCTCCAGAAATCTCAGCAAAACAGCCCACCTATGTCAGGCCAAAACAAATCAAATGCTTCCCTTTGCTACCTCCTTACCACACATAAGAACCCCAGACAAAAGGTTAAATGCATGCTTTCTGTATTCAATCTGTCC
>WEIU01015691.1:9720-22104 GCA_013389925.1 Aegithalos caudatus
AAAATGTGCAAAAAATCATACTTCCATATAAAAAAAATTAACTTTGAGAGACAGGGACATGCACATATTGACACTATTTTTAGATAAGCAGGTAAGACCTCTAATTAAAAGCTGATCTTTGCCTAAGAAAACATCTGTTTTCTTCACCATGTAATTAGAAAAATTAATGAATTCCAATCTATCCACACAAATGATTTTTTTAGCTTTGAAATCAATCACTTTAAAGCCCAAGATGCTTTCAACTACACAAATTTGCCAAAAAGTGATACTGTAGATCAAGTTCAAATTAAGACTGTAATTTTAGTTATGTTTCAAACATTTTCCAGCCTTCTTTCTCTATTCTGCCGATGTTCATAATTTTATTATTAACAAAACATATCTGTGATTTAAGAAATTTGAGATGGTTACATACTAGATTAACCATCTCATACATAATTATTGTCAGAAATCTCATTAAGATCACATTTTTAACTGTATAACGGGAAACATGCTTATTGGGAGATTTTTAAAAAATAAGACCTAAATAAAGTATTAAAAAAAAAAAAATCCCCCTTTGACACATTTTATTATATACAGAGCAGGAAACTGCTGAACAGTGAACACAATTTCACAACACAGACTAGAATATCAATCATTAGAGAAATTTGTTTTAATATACTTTCTTCTTAAAAAAAGTGTTACTTCTAAGAACATTACATGGCAGGTGACCACACTTAAAGAAGTTAGCAGCAAATAATGGGGCACAAAGTATGATTCAGCAATCACCACTACTGCCATTGTACCTCTGTGATAAAGGGACAACAAACGGAGGCTTCTACCACACCATCTTTGGGTTCTCACTCACAAGGGCATTTCTGATTGCCCATATTAAAAGATCTTTGATCAAAACCTATGTATCTGTTCATCTGCTATAATTGTTTCAATCCTCCTCTTTTGACTCACAGAGACGTGCAGGAAAAACTCGCTAACAATCTCATAGGTACTTGTTTTACCAATCTGGCCCCCAGTCAAGAAGTTGCAGTGAAAAGTCTTTTAATCACCTTCTGATCAGAATTTACTGGATTGGATCTAAGTTCAAGGGTATTAAAATGTGCAAAGGAGACTATGAAAAAATGGCTGGGTTATAGATTTTAACTTCTTAACTAGAAAATTGACTCAAAATAGATTTTCTAATTTACAATGAATCAAAAGAAAAAACATTAGACCATAGCAAAAGTGGCACAAATGTATCAAAAAGCAAATGAATAAACATTTGAAAAGATTTATTATTAGAAATTGTAATAAATTTTGGAAAGATGAATCGATTTTAGTTAAAAGGTATAACTGACAATTTATTGGGCGGGAAGATGCATTATTTTCCAATTGTTATCCACCTACAGTAAAACTGATTTGTGTCCTATTGTATTTTATGGAAAAGGAGAGAGCAACTTTCAGTGATTTAGATTAAATGTATTAATCATAACCAGACACTGTGAACTATATATCTACTATTAAAGAAGATTTTTGACATTTAATTCTGTAGCAATATTTTGGCTCTGTACCACTCTTCCTAAATCCAATTCCTGCTACAGTTGGCAGATTTCTCCCTTTTAATTTTATGGGGCTTAAAGTAGCATTTAACCACCCATGCGGTAAATAATGCAGGATTAGAAATATTTAGTGTTTTGTTTCCCTTTGAAGAGTACCAATCCATCAACTCTCAAATATTTTTAAAATTTTCCACATTCTAGTAATATTTAATATAAGATTCAGTAAAATTTCCTATATAAATGAAGTTTGTTGTTTGTTTTTTTTTCCTGAAACAAAAAACACCCCACATTAAATCCTAAAGTAAATATATATCTGCATCACTGTTTTAGGGGAATTAATTTTATAATGCTATTGCTTTGTGTACAAAGAAGACTTTAATAATACCTTCAGAGTTTTAAACTTGATAGTCACATAATATCTAATACTTACTCTCAATCAGAAAAAATACAGTTAAATGTTCTCCTGAGCGACATTTATGCCCAACTTAACACTGAAATGGTAGCTTTTATTTATACAAACCCTCCTCCTCCTCTTTCTTATGCAGTTATTGCCTATGTTTTACTTAAATTCTTTATTTTGCTGCATGGAAAAGTGAGCTTAGAATAACTTTTAAGAGGCAATGTTCTTAGAGTTTTTTTAGGTACTGCAAATAGTCTTAAATTGCCTTAGACCTACACCAACATGTAGATTTCCAGATTTTTAAAAAGCACAAACAAAAGCTGCAGTATGTAACAAAATATCAATTGCCACATGTACAATGTTTTCCTTTCCATAGCAGAACAGTCTGCAAGAAAAAGGGTTTTTTCCCATTTGACCATATTCTAGAGGGCAAAAAAATGCAACCTACTGTGAACATACTGCATGTATTTGTTTAAGTCTTTGTAAAATAAGCCTTTTGGAAGCCTTGTCCAAAGTAAACAGGTCAGGGTAAAGGGAAAATGAGGCACATTTTTTTCTAAAAAGCTCTTTAAAGTGAACTACATGAGTGTTTAAAGAAATACACATCTAAAGCAAGACAATTGCAACAGAGCCTGTTTATTAGATAACAGTAAGGAAAGATGATTCCCTAAATAAACAACTTTTATCCCTGACCTTTAAAACCATAATCTGCAGGAATGCTAAGTGAAAGCTGAGAAATAACAGAATGAGAAAGTTAGTCTCCTACTTGTGAATGCAGGTGTTTAAAACCACCTGTCAAACTACCCATCCAAAGTTAGTAGTGAGTAAAAGAGAAACTATCCACAGCAAAAATCAGATTAGGAGCAAGTAGAAGACTCTGCTGAGTTTAATTGCAAGGGGCTGAATAGAACAGATTTGGAGCTGTTATCAGAACTGTTGGACTGGATGGGTTCACTTCATCAGTTACTAGCATTTACACTTCACTTCAAAAAGAAGCTAAAAAAGCACCTGCTATGTTGCAGCTGAAGGCACAGCAATTAACAAGCAAGGATTAATACAATCTTGAACCACTCCAGCTGCAAGTGCTAATGTTAATAGACCTTTTCTTCTTGTCCTCTGTATTCCTAGATACTCTATGTAAATCAGCAACTGGACAGATGGTTTAAGTACACAAAACCCAGTAATTACTATGCTTTGGAAACATCATACCAATATTTTATGTAGGGCTTTCCCACAACACCAAGAGCCCACAAAACTAGGAGCTTTGAGTTTTTCAGTGATTCACCTCACAACCCACAGCTTTTTTAAAGTACTGATTATCTTTGGGGAATGACCTTTTCATTCTAGGACTGCTTATCACCATTTTTTTTAAAGTTAGCACTGCTGTCTCTGATGCTGGATAAACGTGTTTTATAAAGTGTTCACTTGCAACAGATCTTCAAATTGAACACGTTGCAGAAAGATATACAAAGCCTACACACCTCTCTAAAGAAAATATTCTGCGTTCAGTTATGTGCTTACTTGCTGTAAATACCATGTGGTTGGAAGAGGCAACCCTGAGAAGCTTTGAGTAATTTTTCGCTTTTCAAAAGGAAAATGCTCTCATTATGCACATTTCTCATTTCAAGAAACCAAACAGTAGCAAGCATGTCACTTTTCCAGCTGAGTCAGAAGTAAGGTACAACAACTGTGGCTTCCTCCATTTCTTTCTGATTGTGTTTAACACATTATAGTACACTGTTCTTACATCTAACTGAAGTCAGAGCAATCAAAGAGAATGGCAGAGGAGGACCTCTCCATTCCTGTATAATTTCTCACATCAGAAAGAAAGCAGAGTAATTTTCTTGGTCGACTCAACTTCAACACAATACATCATGTATGTGCCCTACATTCTATTCTGCATTTTGAAGTAATTTGATATATGCAGTGCCATGATGAATTCCTGGAGAGAATACTACAGATCCAGTTTAATTCATTATTTTTGCAGTACTTCTTACTCTGGGTCCAAGCCACATGAATTCAAACTAAACATATTACTCCCCATTTTAAATTGGGGTTTGTACTTTTCTTTTGTTAAAAATCAAACAAGATTAAAATATACTAATTCCTCATCATTGCCTTATAATAATGATTAGAAAGATAAGCTGCTAATGCTATCCATTACTTCACACAAGATTTTTGGAATATATATTACATAAACTAATTCTAAGAGAACCAGTGAACAAAACAAATGAGTGCACCTGAATATAAGCTGCTTATCTCAGAACAAATGAATGCACCTGAATATAAACTGCTTATCTTAGAACAAATCTAGAAGGTCACTTAATAGGCTTAATCTAGATATTTAATGGAAATACTCTGCTTATCTCTAGACATCTAAAGTGGCTGTATTCATTACAGATGACCACCATATGAAAGGCAACATAAAAAAGATATGGGACTATTTTCAAGTTGTTCCACCTATCAGCAGCCCAGATGGAAAAACATATTCATGTGAGTTACTATGGGTTGAATTAGCAAGAAGCTTCCAAGTGTTTAGGAGCTACAGTTGACCTTGTACTTGCTTTTGGATAAAAAATGTTAAACAACATGTTAGCTGAAATCATTGGCATGATTTTCATGATTTACTTCAAGTTTATGATGTTATTACAGCATAAATTAGATGATGCTTATCAGGTAAGCCATAGTATCTGTGCAAGTGTTCCTTGCCTATTACACATGTTTTTCTGTCTATTCTCAGCATTAAAGAAACAACTCCCCCATCAAGCTCAATACAAGGAAATCCAACTCTTAACTTGATTCTGGATCCAAGATGCTGTTCTACCATTAATTGTTCAAAATGCTGCTCCTGAGGTATTAAGAAGTTTCTAAAAGAGATACAACTGAGTAAAATTCTTGCAGAAAAGATATTAAGTGCAATTACATTTAAAGGGTTTATTTTTTTCATTAGAATTGCACTAAAACATAAAACATCAAAGAATCCATAGGCACTTGGGAAGTCAAAATAAGCAAATTCCAAATGTCTACAGAAGAAACATTTCATGCAGCCACACACCAGGAAGTGGGATTTTTTTTAAGATGCAGAAAACAAGAGGAATAATCATGTTGCTTCGTATTTTGAGGTCAGAGGTTTTAAAAATCATTATTACCCCTAAAGACTGCTGTAAAACTGTATTAAATGTGCTTTCAAGACAGACACTAACTGAAGAATGAAAGAGATATCATAATGTTATTTGTCCTCCTTAAAAATAAACTTAAATGAAATTGTAGATGACAATCATTGGAGAGGTTGGGCTGAGGTGAATTACAAGAAATATTGCTTAGCCTAACAGTTCATAGCACTTGTCACCACGGATAAACTGCAGAACGCATCTGAAAAACTAAGCAACACATTTGGCATTTTTGAGACTAAGGCTGGAGGGCAACTATTTTGTGGAAGTGGCATGCTGGTTTTGACACTATACTTGAGAATCCAAGAAGAGATTAAGTTACCACATTCACTTCAGAGAGGCAGAAGTTACTCTTTGATAGTTTATGGATATGTTTTGATTGTCACCACAGGTCAACTATACCAAGAAAAAAATATCGTGAGGTTTGTGGTAGTATATCTTTTAGTGGTTACACCTAAAATATACTTACATTTTGTTGATAAAGTACAATTATTATCTCCACAAGATACTAATTGGCTGATGTATCCAAACTGGTTTTTTTTCTTAATAGTCATAGTTATTCCCCTTGTTCCTAGTTTTTACTTCTCCCGATTGGTTCTCTTTGGATCCTTTCCCTGATTGGTCCCTTTCCCAATTCCTTTCCCCATTGGCCAAGCTGTGAAACCCTGCCCCTGGCTACCCTAAATAACCCCTCTCCCCTGGGACCATTCGGCTCCTTTTCCCGCTGCACCTCATGGAATAAAGAAGCTCTCCTGGAGAAAGCTTCCCAAGTTCTCCCATCTCACTGCTTTTACTCCTGCATCACTTGGGTGGCAAACACAGCTCTGCTGCTCAGGCAGCCTCACAAAGAGCAAATCACTCTGCACTTGAAAGTGCACCAAAGAGCAAATCACTCTGCACTTGGGAGTGCCACAAAGAGCTGATCACTCTCTGCCTGAGAGTGCCTGTGCCTCTGTGGATCCAGGTGTCTTTTAAAGATGCTCCTAGAGAGGAAAGTCGCAGCACTCTCACCACCAGACCGCGACAACTCTACACTCAAATTTACAAGGTAGGTGGTACAGAAGAAAAAAAAAAAAAAACCCACATGTGGCTCACCTTCACCACTAACTCTTTTCTGGATAACGAACTGCAGCTTCAAGTGAGACAAATGCTGTGGTATTATTTGTGCCTCTTTACTGATTTGATGACACCATGATAATTGAAGATTTCATTAGACAATTTCAGGTGACACAAAAATCACTGTTACTTGAAGCAAACAGTTTGTGAGGCAGACTTCATTTAACTGTAAATCTTGTACGTGTAAACCGTAAATCTTCATAATTGACAAACCTGACCTATAAATTGCAGTGCTCTGCCTTGAACAATCAAAACACAAACTGTGCCTTACATATGGATACCACTGCTGGTGCTATTAGGAATGAGAACCACTTTGAGAACTGACCTACCATGAAAAATGATACAGGAGTAATTAGGATCCTTTCAATGAGAAAGTACGCTAAGCTATTATGAAAGTCACTAAGCAGCTTTAGTGCTCCACCAGGTGCTTCCCATGGCAGATGGAAGTTACATTAGCTTGCATTGGTGTAAGTGGAAGACTTAGCAAAAATGCAGTGGAAAATTAATTTGTGGAAAAAAGAAGCCCCTGCTATGCAGAATACACAGTGAGGACTAAAAGGTGTAAGAACAGTGAGTAGTTCCTACAAAAATGTATAAATACTTTAAGTTAAACATCACAGATAGCTCAACATCATCCACAAGATTTACTTTCATTTTGAAACCTACATTGTTTATAATGAGGTTTTGAAGTTTAACTGAAGCTTTTTTTTTTCCCCTTGGTTCATGGGTTTGGGTTGGAAGGCACCTTAAAGATTATCTAGTCCAACCCCCCTGCCACAGGAAGGCACACCTTCTGCTAGATGTGAAATAGCTGATTTCTCATAAAATAAAGCTATTTCAACATGACTAAGTTTTGAAGTCTTAAAGTGTGCCACTTGACTCATTCCTCAGGAAAAACTGTATCATTTTTGCCAATAGTTACTGAACACTAGAAGAATCAAAGGTGGGGCTTACACTGACATTACAGGAGCATCTCCTCTCCTAAAAACTTGAATTTTTTTGCCTGAAAAAAAAATATCTGAAGGAAGCACACAGGTGCAGGAAACCATCCACTCCTTAAGAAATTTTTATCCCTCTCCATTGTAAAACTAAGGTATTGAGGTAAAGAAAGGATTGAAAGAGCAAAACATTCACTACATTTTACATAAGTAGATATCCATTTAAGGTAATTACAAAAAAAAAAAAAGGAAAAGCATACTGAGAAATGCTTTCAGTAGCTCAGTATTTTTGATGACAGGAAATCTTAATAAAACCATTTCAAAACCACAAAACCCCTACCCATTTAAAGGAAAATTCATCTGCAATTTTAACAGCATAACGTTTCAAAATGTTACCCTCAGTCAGGGTAATATTCCTCATCATGAATCAAAGTGTGAAATCCAACGAGCTTAGTTTTGTTATAATCTAATATCACCACTTTTCCACAGAATTTGATATACAGACTGTCACTCCAAATGACAGAAAATCATTAACTGAAGAAAATAATTAATACACTACAGATAAATTCTTTCATGCACATCACTGATACTGTATTGTTTTCTCTGACTGTATACCACTCATTCAATGTAAACAAACTCTCCACACCACCAAAAACACTTTAACTTGAGAAGCAATGTTCTTCCAAAAGTTGCAGAGTATCCACAAAGAGGTTTCTGATCAATGCTGTAAAAATAGTGCCCAAATTATTCTTTAACAAAATATTCCTTGAATATAAGGCAAGGTTTCTTATCCAATAACGTTTCACTTTATTTCCAAAATATTTTGACAAGAAAAATGCTTCTGAAAACACCTGGCTGTTTCTTCAGCTAGAAAGAACTTAGAAGCAGAAATGCTTGAAGTAATTTTACATTTTGAAAGCTGTTTAAAAGAGCTGTAAAATGAGTGCTCAATGCATCTTTTCTCCTAATGGCAACAGACTGTCATCTGTCACCAATTTTTTTGAGAAAAGCTTTTTTGAACTTTTGAAAAAAAAGTCACAGGATTTGACAGAAATACCCAGTCACCTACAGGTAACAGGTCCTGGAAATGTAGCTTTCATCCATTAAGCACATTTTGAATAATTACAACTGTCTATAGTCAAACTCAGCAGTACAGCTGTGCAAAAAAAAAAAAAAAAAATCTATCAAGGAGTGCAAGACTTAATACGAGTCGTCTTTAATATAATTAAACCAAACCCCACGACACCAAGGTGATGGATGGAAAAACTGGCTGAGTCAAAAGAAAGCATCTTTTTTATTGGTCATGGTTTTTTTGCACTTTAACTCAGTGAAGTCACCAGTTTCCAGCCGAGACAGGGAATGCAGGCAGGAAGAGATGACACAGAAAAGTTCTCAAAACCCTGCAGTGTTTCTCTCTGTCCCAGAGAAGAAACAGTACCTAGAACCACATAAGGAATAGCTAAAACAGCAGCACTAATTTTTAAAACATATTAAACCTATTTTCACTTGTTTGTAGGGAGGAGTTGTGAATGAAAGCCAAAATTTTCAGTCATCGAAATTACTATGTTTGAAGAAAATGAGAAAACAGTCATGTTATGTTTTCACTAGCTATAATTAACTCTTATTTTCTTTAATAAGGGTTTTATGCTCTCCCCAGGAATCCATCTTAGAAAAAAATTACAACCTTAATAATTTTAGTTAAAGAGGTTATTTAGTATTCTACATCATAGAAATAAAGCTTTACAGTTCCAACACATCTAAAATATTAGATTTCAGATTTTATTATACAAAATACCAAAGCTTCACCTGCAATTTGCTAGAAAGAACACAGATACAGTACTGGAAAAGTGACATGTATATAAACTATATGTCACTAGGTAAGTGCCAAGTATATAAACACACATAAAAACCAGAAGAAAAAAGCATTCCCTCTAAGAAATCGGTGTTTCATTCATAGAACACTATGTCTAAACTGTAGGACTTATGCCCTTGCCTAACATAAAGGAATGTGAGGCTTGGGACTACTTGAATAGGCCATACGTAACTTCAGAATTCAAACAATACAACCACAGTAAGATTTCATGCAATATACACCTTATTAAAAGAGCACGTTAAATATGAAAGCAAATGTATCATTTTCCTTATTTTAACTACAAAGCTACTACTATCAACTTGGCATGGTATTAGAGAAACCACATGCTTTTCTATTTCTTTCTATTTCTATTTCTTTTTCTATTTCTATTTCTTCTATTTCTATTTCTTTTCAAATATAGTAAGTTGATGTCACAAAAGAGCAATGAAGACATGAAAAAACATTATAGTTGCAACACAAAATATATACATGACAAACTACTTAATTACAGATTCTGTTAAAAACGTGCCTATATTAAATGAACTGAACAACTGAAAAGCTATAAGCCAGTTGTATTGAATATTTTCTTTTTTTTCATTTTCTTGCTCAGCCTCGTCAGTTGTCATCTGCTGTATGATAACTCATGCAACCTGCACACTGGATTAGGTAAGGATTTTCAAAGTATGTGCATGCTAGGTTTTTACTTCTCTTTCTTGTCCAGTGTTGTGTGATTATTAAAGAAGTGTTTTGACTCAAAGGCAGTACACCCGATAAAATAAAGACACATGAGCTTGTTCAAATTAAGCAACTCATCCACAAAACAGGAAGAGCTTCTGGAGAGAATCTAAGTGCTCTTTTAAGTGCCAGCTGTCACTACCTCAAATTCAAGTTTACTACCTGGTCCATGAAGAGCAACATTCTTCCTCTGATCTTCAGCTCCCATTGTGCTGTGAACATTACAAGAACAGGCAGTTTCCTTGGTCCACAGCAAGCAATAACCATGCTCTTAGCCTGTTACTTCTCTTGCAAAAAAACACCCAAACAGCTGGGCACTAAACATTTTCTGAGAGAGGATGAATGTATATCAGGGTATTATCATAGTTCTTCATTCTGCCTTCTCCAAACCTGTGATCTCACCCAGGCTTTGCTGGCTGCTATAATTGAACCTTCAACCAAGCTTTTCAAACAAGCTTAAGCCTTGACTGTATGCAAAAGGCCGACTGCATGCTCACATTCCTAAGCTAAAAATGACACATCCTTAGACTTAACACAAGATACAATGTGTTGCTTTTAGGTAGTATATCTCTTTTTATTTTTAACGTTGTCTCCCTTTCAGGTCTGTGTAAAAGCAGTGATACAGACATCAGACTCCTTGCTGTTAAAAAAGAATCCATTCACACCACAATTCTGTTAAATAACTTGAGTCTACAGTGTTCTTTTCTCAGGATATTAATCTTTCTAAAAGCATTCTTGCTCATCTTCATTGTTACTATCTAATAATAGCAGTAATTACTTCTTGTTCTGTTATCAGATGTCACAGGTATTAAATGACTTTTTTTTTTTTTTGTCATTGGATTCAAGTATCCAAAGAAGATTTTCTTTAAGCAATCACTGACAAAAGGAAGCATATGAGCTCTGGTTTATATAGCCATGTTTGCAAAGACAGATGCAGCAGATGTGCCCACAAACATAAATAGTCATTAAGGAGGTCAGAAAACTGCATCTGCAGATGCAGCACATCCCTTCTATTTGTGACTCCTGCCAAAACATAGTGATTCCGAAGCTACATTCACATGCCAACCTTCTTCCACAACATCATGCAAAATGATATATTTAATAATTGGAGGTAACTGAATTATCAGTCTTTAGTAGATTGACCTGGATTTTTGTTACAAAGGCAACTACAATACCATTATTATATATAGGATAGCATGACTGGAAGACAAGATAGGCTCCTTAGGACAATCCAGAAAGCGTAGCAGAACATCAATGTTAGGATTTTTTATTATATATATGCATTCACAGTATATCTCCATCAATTGAAATTTAATCACCTTTTTACAATTTAGAGGAAAAGGCAGGTTTTAGGGTAGTTAAGCCATGTATCATCAGTACCATGAAGCTAACCTATCAGTTATAATAGCTCCTATAAAATACCAGAGTGAAATTGCAATAAGCCTAGAAAACGGGCTACAAATCCCAGATATGCTCAAGCAAGCACTGAACCAAAAATAAAAATAGGTAGATAGGAAACCAAGAGCTAAACAGCATTCATCTAATTCATGACCACAAAAGCAGAGATCACAGGCCAAGGTTTTAAAGCATCTTATTCGGCTCCAAATGGCAATTATTGGACAAGAACTTCAATTACAAAAACCTTGCCTCATCAAAACGAGTGAAATTTCTAGCAGTTCCTTTCTATTCTCTCCACATATAATAACGCTTACATTTCTCAGAAGCAACTGATGTCGCTTAGGCAACTTAAATGTGAAAACGTTTAACACTGTCAAATAATAAAGAATATACATGTTGCAGTATTTATTGTCCTGGCATATATTTATAACACCTGATAAAGCATCTCCCACAATCTCTTCCTCTTCCAAACATTTTTCTTGTAAGAAAGGAATAGACTGGGCTATAATTAATACATTGTAGCATTTAAATTTAAAAAGTCAAATTTCTCCTCTCATCATGCCCTTGTCAAAGAAAAATTCCCCCCAAAAATTATTAGAAACTTACTTTCAAGAAAAACTGTGGGAAAACCCAAGTATTAGATTACACAGAAATGTAAAGACAGGTGATTTTTTTTCCTTCCACTTATAAACATTGCTCCTAGGGCTGTAGGTACAAAAAAAACCCAAACATCCCATTTGTATTTCAAGCCTTAGAACAGGCTCAGCCCAAAGAAATGCATGATGTCTATGGCAGGTGCATGGATAACCTGCTTTAATTTTTTTTTTTAATAGACCCTTTTCACCTGATCACACAGGTGTAAACCAAACAAAAGAGAACAAGGACATATTTTTCAAAGCAGATTTTTGGGATAAAAAAATTACCTGAATTGTACCACAATGCATCCCGGAATTCTTTTATTATCATAAAATAAATTGGTTTGAATTTCATCATACAAGTGAAACATGTTTTCATATAGACATAAAATATATACAGAAAATGGTAATTTATACACACACACCTGCACTGAAAACCTTTTCCTTTCATCACTTCAAAACAAGTACAGGAAAACAGTATCAGGCTCTTTCTTTTGCAGAGGGATGAGTCAAAGTATTTAAAAAGAGCAAACAGACTCAGGCAGTGACATACTCAGTGGCACCGAGTCTTACAGTTCCCTTACCCACCTACAGTACCAGGAAACAAGCAT
>WEIU01015694.1:0-65153 GCA_013389925.1 Aegithalos caudatus
TCCTACACACAGAAAACTTCTCTCCCTATTAATTGTTACTCGAAGTAGCAACGTTTCAATCCTTACTACAGAACAACTTCTTTAAACTCTTAATCTTCAGAAAATTAATGCCTGAGAACACTGTGAGTTTTTCTGTACACGTATAAAACACAAGATGATGTAGTAATGAAGAGCATATAAATGACTGGTTATATAAATTTGCTTTGTCTCCTGTATGTCCTAATAGTAAGCAATACTCATATTTTTCCAGACAAAGCAAGCTGGTTTGCTCATTACAATGTGGCTGATGAGCAACTCCCAGTTAGATTTTATCAGGCTATACCTGATTAAATCCAGAACAGTTTCAGTCTAAATTAACTGAAAGATATGTAATTAAATGTACCACCCAAGATGACTGATATCAGCTAACAATTGGTTAACACCCGAGGCCTTGGAAAAGACCTTGAAGGGCACAATGAGAAGGAAAAACTCTAACCTAATTTCTAGTTCATGGACTGACTGGGATTTAGGGAGGTGTCCTCTTCTAAGAGGATCTTTACTATTTCCATGAATTCTCTTTCACGGTGTCTTGTTTTCCCTGGTCACCCCAAGGTTAAAACTAAAGTGTTAAGACCAGCATGTATCAAGAGATAAAACCAACAGCTGAACAGAAATGCCAAGGCAATGGTTTCATCAAACTGAGAACATTAAAGCTTCCTGCTTGAAGGGAAAGGCCTTATTTCAGTGGGAGGGTTACAACTAGTGAGCATACCAGACAGCACAGTGATGGCATATGGAGCATCTTAGTTCTGGGTCATTGGGCTCAAATCTGACCTAGCTTTTAGTAGCCAGTAGTAATTACCATCTGTTGACTATTAGTAGCTATATGATTTAGTCCTCTGTTTAAATCCCAGTAAAAGTATTTCCTTTCACAGATAGACAGTATTCCAGGTTTGTTTGGCATGCCTCCGCCTTTTTGTCCACATCTCCAGAAATCACCTTCTTTTCCACAGAATTGGACCCTACAGGAAGTATTCAGTTATTATGAAGGATCTGTGCACTGGAGCTCATTGTGTGGTCCCTGCTATGCAAACAAAGGGCTCCAGAGCTGCCAGTCTGGCCACCTTTTATGAAGTTAGAAATGTTAAAGCTAAAGAGGAAATGAAGAGAACTTATCTAACCTGCACTTCACATGCCGTACAGCAAACAATAACCAAATGAGATCTATGCTCTTTAACACTGTTTTGAGCGCTAGCACTCCTCTTGTTCTCTTTTACTGTACTGATCCAAGAATACTATTGATAGAACAACATTTTTCTGGGTAAGTTGATAAACAAAATAATGTTTCCATTGACAACCTGCACCTTATTTTGAGTCTGAATTTCTTCAACTGCAGCTTTCAGCTCTAGGTCATTTGCTATCAAGAACCGAATACAGTGAGAGATCTCTTTATCAGGTAGGTAGTACACGTCATGAGCAACTCCACTGAGTTTATAGCTTCTAAACACCTTTCAAAGTTCAAAGCCTTCCTGTGTGCTTTGGAAAGAATTTTAACAATACAAGGAAATTTTTCAACTTTTATTCTGGAGACAGCTGGGATTTATATTGCTATAATCAGAGAAAAAAGTCATCTGTTTACTTTAAGCCTCCTGCCTTTCTTTTTAGGGCTGTTATGTCAGTATCTTATTATCAGGGTCATTAATGAAGATGTTAAAAAATCAATCCCAAATGTNCTTTACAGCCTTTATAATATTGTAATTCATGTTGCAAGGCATGCAACAGTCTTAAGTCACAGTTATATTAATTTTCGTTTAGCCTCCTTAATATTCATCAAATGAGGTTCCCATAGGAAGAAATCCAATTGTACAGACTTTCTCCACCGCTTTTCACCATTTCTCTGTCACATGAACCCTTCTGGGATTATCGCTTTTCCTAAGAAAAAGTGGCTTTTCAATGGCAATAGACATCTAGATGATTAGTTGATTAGTTCTAGTTCTTTCTTTTACTCACTGTCCTTCTAGGAAAAAAAATACATATACTTATTTTAAAATGCTAACTTCAAAATGACAGGGGGAAGAAAAAAAGGCCTACAATTTTTTTTTTTTTTTTTTTTTTTTTTTTTTTTTTTTTTTTTTTTGTGAAAGAAAGTTTTCTCCTTCCCCTTAAGTCTTCATCTCTACAGCTGCAACTAAACTGCAGCAAAAATTCTCACCTTAGTGCTTTAATTCTTTCTATTCAACACAGTTATGAGCTATCTACAGGATATTGCACAGTCTCTTTTAAAAGCCAGGCTGCTAAATTCTAGAAACAGCTAACAGTCCAAACTTTTTCTATATGGACCAAAAGCAGACTTTGCCACTGTGGTGACTCTCAACAGATTCTATGGCTTGTGGAGGCTCTGTTGGAAAAAGGTCTCCTTCAGCACCAGGGGCGTGAAGGGAAGTCTTGGAAACTGAAATGACCGAAACCATCAGTCCTCTAGAACAAGGATTAACAACTACCAGTTCCAGGTCCTGCTAGCTCCCCAAGCCCATCCTACAGATGCATGCAGAAACAAGAAATATTTCTGTGTCTATTCTATATTTCTGTATGTCTAATTCTATATTTCTGGTGTGTCTATATTTCTGTCTTCTCCTTCAGGCCTTTTCATCCCTAACAGACCTTTCCCTCAGCAAGTCTCTGGGCATCTCCAACCTAGTGCATCACCCAGAAGACAAGTCCATCCACCATACATTTTCTCCACTCTCTCCCTCCAGTTCCTCATCATGAAAAGGCACAACTGTAGTTTGACATAAAAAACTTCTTTCTTCTTTCCTAGATTAAGCACTATTTTTCAACAGCCTTCTAGTTCCACAAACAGCTGAGAGTCTTAATATCATGACAAGAATTATCCTCCTCTTTATGTCCCTACTGAAGCCACGGATGATCTCTTAATGAAGGTAATTTGTGCCATGGCTTTCAGTCATCAATGTGATTTTTACCATGCTATTCAGACCCATATCAGCCCTCTGTGTGATATGTTTTTATTGCTTCAACAAAACACTATGCACACTTTCTGTCCTTTCCCCCTCTACTGAATATTTTGTCTACTCTTCTAATGTCAGGAATGTTGAATTCAAAAGAATTTAGTTTAAAAAAGAGAAACATCCTATGCCCTATAAGTGTTGATTCTGAGTGTTCCAGAAAAATGCTGATATGCTCTTCTAAGTGATACCTTTTAACCATCAAATACCTTCACACATATTAAATTACCTCTGTGCTTGCTTTCATGTTAGTTTGGAGACAAGGTTGCTTTGAAGGGTTTTAAAAGACATGGTTTTACATGTTGCAGTATTAAAAATGCAATGCGTTACCTTTAAAGGATGAGGAGCCTTCTGAAAACTGTCTGGGGGCTTTGAGGGTGTTTGTGTTTATGGCAATTGTTCCTGTCAATGTGTAATGACAGCTAAGTATTTTCTCCAGTGACTTTCACAACCAGAATCAATCAGGTAGCAGCATGAATACACAGCAGTACATACTCAGACATAAATTGATTTACAGGGTCATTACTTTTCTCACTAACTTAAGGGAACAACTCCTGTTAGTGACACCAGGAGATGCTTGACATTCAACTGTTCATAAAGTAATAAGACAAAAAAACAAGACTGAATCTTTCAAACTGATCCTAGCAGCAAGTGGAAAATTACATTTAAAGCTACGCTAATATAATGATTCAAGATTCTGGTGTGACCCTGATAAAACAGCACAACTAATCTTTCTGGAGCATGTATTGTAGAATTAAACTTTCAATGGTCTACAATTACCATGAAATTACTTCACATTTATGTGTATCTCAAAAAGAAATCTTGAGGAATAAAAAAGCAATTTCTTAGGGCAAACATTCTAACTATGCATCACTTATAGAAAATAGCAAATTACATTAAAGTTTGCATATATATATATATAGATTTCTAGATATATAATACCAAAACATTGTTTAATTTGTGTTTTAGTTGTTGATATCATTCAGGACAGAATTCCTTCGGGTAGATATAAATAGAAATATCAATGCTATGTCAACCCTGCATTCTAAGACTTTTTTAAAGCTAAAATGTTTAAGTCACATTTTACTGTTCAACAGTGTTCATGCCACTTAATACCTGTCATCACTGCTCTCAGACTACTAAGTTTTGTATGTTCTATCACAAAACCTATGTTCTGTACTTCAACTTGAAAGGGGAGTCTGTCTCCTGAACATCAAAGGCTGACACTTCAGAGCTTTTATGTTACTACTGCCTGTGCTCTACCTGACACAGTTGAACAGACGTTGCATTGAGAGCTCACCTGAATCAGCTTTAACGCTGCAGCTCTGCAACAGCAATGTTCCTTTCTTTTGCTAGCCCAAACCCAGTACCTCTTCTTCAGTTCTGACATTGCTTTTAGCTTAACTCCATTCAGAACTTGCACTGCTCTCAGATAGATGCAATCAAAATTGTAGGGCCTCTTGCTGCTTGGTGATGTCTCATGATAGGTAACAAGCATAATGTAATCAGAATGCTCAGCTGCCATTCCTGGCTGTGCAGTAATATTTATTTTTTTTTAAAGTAATGCATTCCTTCTTCAAGAATGATTTGTTTCAGGACTAGAATGACTTTTCTGAACAAGCTGTATTTATGGTGCTAACAACAAAACAGTAGTACGATAAGGGATCCTTTGTCTGGCATCTTTCTCACCACTGACACAGCACAAGTATGCTGGGAAAATCAGCAAGATAGTATAGTCTGCCAAATATTTACCTTCAGTTTTCTGGATAAGTCCAGGGACTTGATAAAATCCCTTTTAAGTTTTTGTAAAACAGAAGTACAAAAAGCAGCACAATGCATTGATATTTAAATTTTCCTCTGAAACTTCAAGTTTAAGGAAGCACCACCACTATATATAGTTTGATTTTGTCTCAACAGAGATTATTTCCCTGAAGAATTTGAAGGCTTCCTGCATTTACATGTTTCTTTCATAACTACTTTCAAGTCAGGACCTTTTCCTTTGCCACTCTCCATCTTCACCTCCTGCCCTACCCTACTTCTTTTATTTTTCCTGTGTTTCAATAGCATCTTTATAAGTTGTCTTGTCTTTTCAAGAATAGGCATCTCCTTTAGCTCAGTCACATTTACTGAAAGATTTTTTATCATTCTGTGGGCATTAAAATAACTAAGATTATCTGTTTTAGAGAGCCTGTATAAGTTTGTCCTGTGTATTAGAATAGCACTGTGGTGGAAAGGTTAATGCAAAAGCCTAGAAAACCAGAGTTTGAACTCCATTTTTCTGGTAGCAGAGGTGCCATTGTGGACTTTCAGAGAGTATACATTGGTCTGCTTGGAAGAATGGCTGTCAGACTTCCTTAAGAGGCAGTCCTGAAGGGCAGAGGAGTCCAGGAAGGCTGGATATTCTTCCAGAAAATCTTAGAGGCACAGGAGAAGGGTGTCCTCATGAGCTGAAAGATGAGCTAGCAGGCAGTAAGACTGGACTGGCTGGAATTCAGAAAAAAAAAAAAAAANGAAAAAGAAAAAGAAAAAGAAAAAGAAAAAGAAAAAGAAAAAGAAAAAGAAAAAGAAAAAAAAAAGAGTTTATGTCCTTTGAAAAAATGGGTAGGCAACTTAGAACTTCAAGGACATTTGTGGAGTTATACAGGTTAAAATATTAAAAGGCCAAGAACATCTAGAAATTTATCTGGCTACTGCTGTGAACGACAATAAAAATATTTATATAAATACATCAGTAACAAAAAGAGGGCTGAGGAGAATCTCCATCCTTTAGTGGATGCCAGGGAAACATATTGACAGAAGAGGAGAAAAAGGCTGAGGTACTTAATGCTTTCTTTGCTTCAGTCTTTTACAGCAAAACCAGTCCTTCTCAGAGTACCCAGCCCCCAAGAAGGAAGACAGGGTCTTAAAGACTGTATGTCACAATTAATAGAGAATGGCAGAAAAAAACACCAAACCCAAAACAAACAAACAAACAAACAAAAAACCAAAACAACAAAAAAACCCCCCACACATTATTTTGTTATTTCCCACTTATATTGTCTCTATGAATAAAATCCTCTGTCAAGAACCAACCCACTAAAGTGCTAGAGTCTGTACAAACACAAATTAGAAAAATAGTCTCTGGTGCAAAGACTCCACAACCAGATAGACAATAAATAACAGATGGATACTGTGAAAAATAATGGACATTTCAAAGAACAGAACTTTATGTTTCCTGGTCAGACAAAGAAATGATTCCTGGATTAGATAGAAATGGAATTCTACTGACCGAGATTGACAATCATTCTTCTATATAAGGAACATATTTTGTTCAAGGTTTTCTGTGAGTGAAGGGGAATTTTAAGGATTATAATGAAGCAGCTTTGTGGCTATTTATGACACATCTCCAGTGTAGGAGATGCATCATAGGTCAAGTGGAGAGTAAAGGCTGTTGCTACGATATGGCTGACACTGATGAAAGAGAAAGCTCTTATTTGCACTGAGTGTTTCTGCTGCAAGGATTATGTGATTTTCTTTGTGACTCTATTTTATGTCATTAGGTAGAAAGTTTCTGCATGACAAAATCTATTTTCTTGCTGTGTCACTGCTATTTCTACAAATAAAAAAGAGTATTTCTTAACTCAGCTAAAAGTTCTTGCTACATGATTATGTGTTCAAAATTGTATGTATTGCATGCTACAAATTCATCAAAAAACACATCCATCTTCAATGTGAGTAATTTTCAGAGAGCAGAGTCTTTTTCCAGTTTAAAGCATATGGCCCAGGATTTCATTGTTTTCAAATTCTTAGTTCCCTCTTTTTGAAACCTATTAAGGAAAATGCTGTGTCTCTGAAACTGCTCCTTCATTCTACCACATGCACAAGCTTAAAAAAGAGTTTAGCAGTGTAATAGGAAAAGATACACAGTTCCACTTTTGAGCCCCTGCCTTCGCCCCCAGATCAAATTGTGCTTAAACAATATTACCATTATCAGTTAGCACTTTGACAATTAGACAAGCACAGGACCTGCACCTCCTGTAGGAGGTGATTCAGAACTTTCAATTACATGTTTCCATTTCCCACAGCTCAGCACTGAATTATTAAAACACTTAGGGAACTCTGGTGGCAGGTGGTTAGAATTTAAAGTATGGATTAGATACAGTGAAAAAGCAGAGGGAAAACTTAGGCAAGCAGTAAAAGACCCTTATGTGTACAGCTGTACATCCTGTGAGACAATATTAAGGTAGAAGTAGCCTTCAAGTTAGCATATCCTGAATCTTGTTTATGCATTTGCCACACAAAGTCTCATAGCTATACTTGCAGAGCTTTCAGGTAGTTCATGAATTCCTGCCTGATTAGTTGTTGGTATGTATTCAAAGTAGGTTCTGATTTTTCTAATTTAGCACACAGCTGTTTCTGTGAGGCCTCTTTGCCACAAACCTATTCCCTGCTATCAGAGACAGATTCAATCCCTGAGCCTTCAAGTCCTTGTGAGCCAGCAAGATTTTTGCTGTTTTAACTGTAGGACATAAATGATTACTTGGAAAAGCAGACCATTGAATTGTAGCTTTTAGATTTTAGCCAATTTGTGCTCTATACAGGAAATTCACACAACACCCTTTCTTCTTACAGATAGGAGACTGCAGGGGTTCCACAGGAAAACTACATAGAAATGGCCAATCTTAGCAGGACTGAGCTGAGTTCATTCCTTTTAACGTGAGAGCTCTCATGACACTGCTGGAAACCAGAGCACTGCCTCTGCATCTAAGAAAGGCAGAACTGCTGGATGGGTAAGGAGTAAGATGAGGAAAACATCCCCAGGACTTGTGTCACAATGTGCTTGTTACAATGTCATGTAAAAGCACTTCTTGAAGGCAAGAGGCACATGTAAGAAAGGATTGTTTTTGTAACAACCCCATGCACTAGTAGAGCCTCGGAGCAGAGTGGCTCGAGAGCTGCTCAGCAGAATGGGACCCGTGGGTGCTGGTCTGCAGCCAGCTGGATGTGAGGTGGCAGCGTGCCCAGGTGGGCAAGAAGGCCAGTGGCATCTGGTGCTGTCAACCAGCACTCCCAGTTCCTTTTCTGCTGGGCAGCTTTCCAGCCTCTCTTTTCCAAGCCTGTAGTACTGCTTAGGTTTTTTATGACCCAAGGGCAGGACCTGGCACTGGCATTGTTGAACCTCATATGACTGGTCATTGATTCAGCCGGTCCAGGTCCCTTTATTATGCACTCTATTCCCTCACTACATCAAGAAATTTCCCATCATTGTCCTGAATTGCAAACCCCAATACAACAGACAACATATGCAAAATGGAAACAGGGTAACTTGGTTAAAAAAAAATCCCTGTTTGCTTTGCATTGTCCATTTCCTGCACATTTACCTACTTCAGCTACAAGACAGAAATGTGCTACTTTATAATTTTATTTCTTCATATACTCTGCATGTGTTCTGTAACTTAACAACCATTTCTTCTCCTCAGTCTTCTGTCATAGGCATGAGTTTCTAACAAATTACTGAATGAATGATGTGAAACATAATGGAAAAAAACCAAAGCAGGATCACTAAAGAGAAATCTGGGCCCTGACATGTTTCTGGGTCCCATTTTTCCTTTTCTTTGAAGGCAATTTCAGATCCCCAGCCAAATGTATCTAAAAGCTGTAGACTTCCTTCCTGCCATTTACTGATAATCTTTCCTTCTTGTGCAGATGGATCCTGCTAGAGGCAATAAATATCGGTTAGCCAGATAAAAAAGAACAAGACAACAAAATACAAATCATCAAGGGCCAAAGAAGCTGTTCAAATACTATGAAACAGCAAAGATTATTGCTGTACTTCTCCCCTTTCTAGTAGGCTTATAATTTAGGCATAAAACTCTTCACTTCAGAATGAAGAAAATTTCTGAGTTGGTGAAGTCTTTTAAAGCTGCACCAAAAATATTGTGCATGCATGAAGAGACCTCTGTTTTTTCAGGCACATCTAGTCAGTCCTCAGAAAGTGGTTCTTGATATTTGTCTCTTGTTGCTAATCCTGGTAAGGATGTATTCAACATCAATCTGAAGTTAAACTTCATGACTGCTAGGAAGTGGCTGAATCAAATGCACTTTAGGAGCTTGGGCACCCTCGTTCTCAACCCATCAGAGCCAGGGCCTATATTCTCTCAAACCCAGGAAGTTTCTCCCATCCCAGCCTGACAGATGCAGTTGCTGCTCTTCCCATGGGCAGGTCTGGCCAAGCAGCAAGAGGCAGTCACTCTCAATACTGACATTTTCTCACACAGGTAACACAGTGCCTTTTCCAGCAGCCACTTAAACCCCAGTCCTACACACGTGTAAGTGCGGATAGCCAATGCTTGTATCACCTCTCTAGCTTCACTCTCTAGATTCTTAAGATTGCCACATAAAGGCTTAAATTCCTTCTAATCATAGAATTAAATTATAGAATGTTTTGGGTTGGAAGGGGCCTTAAAGGTCATCTAGATACAAAGCCCCTTGCCACTGGCAGGGACAACTTTCACTAGAAACAGGTTGCTCAAAGGCCCATCCAACCTGGCCTTCTCTGGGCAACATGTTCTGGTGACTCACCACCGTCATAGTGAAGAATTTCTTCCTAATATCTGATCTAAACCTACTCTCTGTCTGTTTAAAACCATTCCTTCCTGTCTTGTCACTGCATGCCCTTGTATAAAGTCCCTCTCTAACTTTCATGTAACCCTCTGTCTGTGCTGAACCACTGGGACCTTTGTCTTGTCACTAGCTCAGAGCTTGGGATTTTCCAGGTGCAGGTTGTCTCTACTCACCCACCCAGTCTGTGCTGAAGTTCCCTAGCAAATTACACATAAATAAACACACAGAGAGTGCTGGCCTTCACTAGGTGCTGTGGTTTAACCCCAGCCAGGAGTCAAGCCCCCACAGCCACTCCCTCACTCCTTCACAGTGGGATCAGGGAGAAAACCAGAAGGGTAAAAGGGAGAAAATTCATGGGCTGAGATAAAGACAGTTTAACAGGGAGAGCAAAAACTGCAAGCAAAACAAGGTATGAATTCACTGCTTCCCATGGGCAGGCAGGTGCTCAGCCATACCCAGGTGAGCAGGGCCCTATCACGTTCAATGGTTACTTGCGAAGACAAACACTATCACTCCAGATATCCTCCCCTTCCTCCTTCCTCCCCCCTTTTTCTATCCTGATTATGATGTCATTTGGTCTGAAATATCGCTGTGGTCATTTTGGATCACCTGTCTTGGCTGTGTCTCCTCCCAAACTCCCATGTAAACCCACCTTCCTCACCAGCTTGGGAGTAGAAGAAGCAGCAAAGGCCTTGGCTCTGTGCAAGCCCTGCTCAGAAATAACAAAACCAAAACATCTCTGTTATCAAGTCTGGTCAGTACAAATCCAAACCACACTCCCATGCCAGCCACTGGAATATTAACTCTACCCTAGCCAAAACCAGCACACATAGACATACACACATAGTCTAAAAGCACCTATGGCCCCTTTTCCAGTTTCTAGCACTTGGATCTCTTAAATGTTTTTTACACATGAACGTATAGACAGTGAAAAATATAGGACAAGAAGAAGAAGAAAAGCCCTCAGTGATCAAGCTTTGGCTCAACCTGGTAAGCATGCTGTTTATCTTACTGGCAGCAGACTAGCTTTTATTCACCTGTCTCTCCATAACTCTGTGCTTGGTCATCTCTCATCAGCCTTAAACCCTCTCTAGGTTGCCTCAGCCTTAAGCAGTTTACACCTAGGTGTGTTTGGCCTTGCAAGAGTGAACTCTCCAAAATGTTCCCAATGCTCCTCTAAAACTGTGTGTGGAGTGTGGCAGTCTCTCACATGACTTCCACTTAACTAGTTGTGAAATCTTGTCCTTCCTCAAGGCTCTCTATGCAATTTTGTGAGTCTCTTGTGCTGTTATTTATGCTCAGCAGTTTCTCATGTCATGTCCAGCAGTTCCTTGTGATTCTCTCAGCTAGCCAAATCGAATGCCAGGACCTGCAGGCCTTAATGATTATTTGGCAAGTTACTTATCTCTATGCATACATTTATTACAAAGTTTCATTGGGTTCCTCAGTGGCTACTTTCTATCTACAAAATAAAACACAAATGTTATATGTATATGCCGTCTTTGAAGAATCATTGCAATATGATTGCTATTAATCATGACTCCACAAAATCACCTATATTCCTGTCATCTCTCTTCATGTAGGGACACTAAAATTTTATCAATCTTATGAAGAACACCCACAGACATAGCTTTTAATAAATCCTAATGATTGTTGTATTCTTATATCTGAAAACACCCAACCTAAGAACCCAGTAAGACTGTATGTAAAATAAGAACTAAATTTTCTTATTTCACATGGAAGTCTAGATTCACTTGAAGGCAAAAATGTACATACATATATAGATATATTTATGTTTGTATGTATTTAGTTTAGTCAGCATTTCTTCGTAGCAGACATAATTTTTCCCAACACTTTCCTGAGGGATATTTTAAATTATATAATAGTGCAAAAGCAGCTCTGGACTATGAGTATACTGTAAGCTCATAGGAAGATACCATTACCTTCTCCTATAGAGGAATTTCACTTAGAGTTTTGGCAACCCAAATTTANTTTTTTTTTTTGAGACAGATACCTTCATACTACATTCTGGAAATAATTTTACTGTAATGTGCAACACATTTACATGCCTTCATCAGTAATATTCAGCAGCATGTTCTTTATTTTTCTGTGGTTTTCGGTTGCTTTTAAATGTTATCAAGAATACTGAACTTCTCCAATTGCATGTTGCAGAAGCCATCTGGTATCTGGGCATAAGGAAAGAATAAACATATACAAAGGCATACACAGTGTACAGCAGCATGAACAACTTCCAGTGACAACCCACTTGTTTCCCTCAGCAAAGATGGGGCAAGACAGGACTTAATCAAGAAGAACATCTAGCTTGTATAACATTTGGGTAAAAAACGGACCTTCAAATCTGCATATCTTTACACTATTTGCAAGATATTATTAGAGATTTAGCAGTCTATAAAGGCAAAATTTTTAAGTGAGAAAATCAAACTGTCTAAACACAGAGGCAAAACCATCAACAAAAAAGGTTTCTTCTCTCACAGAATATTGGAGCTGTAAACTTGCTGCAGTTAGTTATGGATTTTCATACTGCTGGAGCAGTTTGAATTGAATTCACTTACATGCCAACTGAGCTAGGAAATTTGTGAGTCATTTTAAAAATCCTCCTCCTTATGTAAACACTGCATATGGTAAAGATGAAATCAGTGACCTAGTCAAGTGAAAGTTTGCCCTCTGGCTTTGGCCTGTGCACTCAGCTGGCTGAATAATAGACTGTCTGCCTGGAAAGGTTTGCCTTTTTCTAACAGTTCAGACATACAGCTCAGAATTCACATAAGCAGGAGACAGAGTTTAATTCTCTGCAGCCAGTTTTTGTTCAGGATAATTGCTGGGATGGTGAAACACCTGTAGGAAAAGTGTCTATTTCTCTCTAGGAATGTAGCCACTCTGCTGTACATTGCACCTAAGGATGGAAAATAATCTTAAAATCTATATTGTGAAACATTAACTGTAGAGGTCATTCCAATTTAAACAAACTCAAGCATATTTGAGTATAATAGTTTCTATAACTTAGACCAATACAATTTTTATAGTAAGTGGGGGGTTTTTAGCTGAAGAAGAACCTATATTGCCTGGTGATAACATTCAAGGATATTACAAATTCAGTTATCCAACAGGTGGAACAGATAATGTCTTTATATTTTCCTGAGTGATGTGACAATAACAAAAGATCAAAGCTAAACATGCCTATGCCTTTGCTCAGATGACAACAAGGCTAGACTCCCTGAACATTTAGACAAGCAAATAAATATTTCTTGCATTATTAATTTCTTCTATGTACAAACTGCTTTCTTTTCTTTGAAATGGAACAATTAAATGACTATGAAATAATTCAGTAGGATTATTTCTCTTTTTAAATATTCATTTTGGATATCTACCTAATGACACTAAAGATCAGTTTTCTCTTTATGTGAACTGCTGAACTAGGAAGGAAGAAGGAATTTAAAGGGGAAGTTTAACATTGGTTAAAAATGCAGTTCACATATGAAGGCTAATGAAGTAGCAGATGCAAAGGCTTCAGGTAAATTCAAACCTGAAAGAAAAGAGGATTGGAGATTGTCATGTCAGGTATATATATACAAAGACAATGACAATTTTTTCTGTGCATAGGCAAGGTAAGCTGTTTTCTGGAAATGCATCCTGAGAGGCAAATGGTTGTGGCTCTGCTATACATACTGTAGTTCAGGAATTTTAGATAGCAAAGATGTAGCTCCAAAATTCAGCCTGCAACTGCTTTCTATAGCAACATCTAGCTAGTCCTAGCTTATCTCATCTCCTTTGGCATGCCACAATGATTTCTGCCAGCACCCACTCACAGAACTGATATACCATTTGATCTACTTGTCTAACAGGCTGGAAAGAAAGCAAGCAAGGAGGCTGTTTGTAGTGGTTTTAAAACCTCTAAAGTGGTGGCATGCACCTCCAGTTGAGGAGAACCCAAAGACAGCACACATCAGTCCAAAGGCAGCTCTGTTTATATTCATGAAATTTTCTTCTCTGAACCTTAAGACACTTCCTTCAACCTTAAACTTAATTAACCTTGTCAATTACTGTGTGTCATACAAATCTAGTAACATTTCTCAGATATTGGAAGTAGTGTTCATACTGGATTGACATCTACCAGGTTTTACTCCTTCATGTAGCAGACAAGTCAAAGAGGAAGACAGGTATGAGTATTCGTTTGCTTGAATATTACTAGTTAAATTCAGTATAATGGCTTTGCATTTCTTTTGCATTTTCTTTCAAAATGCAGAGACACGAAGATGAGCTTCTACTTTTCATTAGTCAATATGGCAATTGCTATATTATTCCTCAGTAAAATTCACTGCTAAAAATCAGCTTTTGTAGCTGAGTTTTGTAAAAAATTGTTGCTTTTTGTAAAAAGTATTTGCATTGAAATTTTTTTGAAGAGCATTCACTTCCACAGTAATTAGAGTGTCTTTGGCTGTAAAGAAATGTTTTCCATTCTGTATTCAGGAACAGTGGCTTAGACACAAATCGAAACAAGAGTTCTTTCAGGAAGCACCACACTATCAAATACTTTCCTTGTCACACATTCTCATACACAGCAGACTTTTAAGACCCTTTGAGCATGTGATTGTGTTGCAGTTATACCATTATTTTAAGAAGTATAACAGTGACATCTAGTGCAATAATGTTGTATGGCAGGGGCCAGAAATGTCTGGGCCGCTTATTTTCAATTTTTCAAATACTGAGGCAAAAGTCATTGCCAGTCAAATTTCTGCAAACTAAATTTACTACATGAACTTTGATGCTATATTTTATCAGACTGACACTAATTTCTGAAGTCTTGGTCAGTCAATAGAAGATAAACACTTTTGACGCAGAAGAGCAACAAACCGGAAAGGAAGAAATGTAACTTTTGTTTAGTTCTGATGTGCTCTTAAAGAAAAAGGAGCCCACCATGTGGTCCTGACAGGCTGTTTTGTAGCAGGGTGACTGATCTCGGGTGCCTCTTATCCAAAGGAAAAAGAGAAAGCTAAATAGAAATCCGTGTAGATAAGAGAATGAAAATATTGCCTTGGGAGTGAAAAATAGAGGTTACCCAAAGAATCTCTCAGCAAAGCAAAAGAGAAAATAAGACATTTGTAAAGGAAAAGGAGGAACGATTACAATACATCAGAAAAAGATAAGAAAAATAGGAGAATGACAATATAATCTGATGTTAGCACAGGGGAAAAAAAACAACCCCTAAATGCCAAGTTTAAAAATATTGGGGGGAGGGGGACATAGAAAAAATAAATAAGTATGGGAGATGACATTAAATAAATTCTTCTATTTCAATTTTTTTCATACAAAAATAGGGCCCTAAACTTCTATAACTGTTCTATAACTGTTGTTCAACATTCACTTGTTGGTCATTACCCATAGTGCTGTTTAAAAGGGTAAAAGGATTCATTGTATCTCAATTTCAGACCCAGCAGAAATTTCAGAATGGTCTGCCACCAGCATGACAAAAACTAAAACTGTGCTGCTGAGTCTGAATAGGAAACATTTGCTCAGTTGTATTTAATCAGTCTGTTAGAATGAGGAAAGCAGAGAATGACAACAGTGTCCTATTATTTGCTGTGAAAATGGCATGGAAGGAACAAGAATGAAGCTGATAATGCTGAGACGTTTCAATAGTGGTTTAGCAGAGGATTAAATATTTTTATCACATTTGTTCGGCTCCTGTTGGCTAAATATCAGTTTTACTTGAGATGAATCATGGGTGAAGGTGCAAAATAGATCTTGTCTGGTTACCCTGAAATAAATACTGTAGCTAAATACATCTCTCTCTTGTGATTTTACAGTGTCTTAGTCACTTCACACTGTGGCCTTTTTTCCGGGGAAGACAGTCCTACACGAAGGGCCATGCTCATGCTAGAGACATTTGTGGTTTTTTGCAGTACCCCCTGCTGTCTTCAGCTGTCAGTTTTGATTGTGAAGAACCTTTTGGATCTTTATGGCTCAAGAAAAGAGGAGACAGACTATCTATCTAGAAAAAGAAAATTAGGATTGTTGTATTTCTTTCATGGAATTCCAATCTGGAGAACATGATGACCTACTGCGTTCCACATGCACAGTAATCCAAAGACTTCAGGCCAATTGTGTGCGAATACCTGCATAATATGTGCACAATAAAGCCAAAATTTTGCAGAACTATTTTGCTGACTCTGTGTGCATATGCCATGGAAATTTCCAGATTTCCAAAGTCACAATTGCTCTGTCAGGGCTACTGTATAATATCTCCAAAAGGAGTGAATCATGATCAGGAATTGTAAGGAAATTAATTGCTTTGAATTCTTTTGAACAGTTTTGAATTCTGTTCTATTATTCAATCATGGGGTAAAATCCTTCAAATCTGAAGCTAGAGAGGAGAGTTTGATTTATCTCTCATTTTCCACTCTTTTTGACCATCTTACAATTTAAAGCAAAGCAGCCTATAAGACGTGTATGAAAATGGTGGTGACTTTATGAGGAGCAAAAAAGGCTGGCTTCCATGTCTTGAGCCAGTCTCAAGTGAGGATTCTACTTCCAGATATCAACAAATGCCAGGGAAATGCAGCAAAACCAGAAGAGCCCAAGGGATAAACAAAAAATTATTCAGTGACATCTGGAGATTTGTTGTCAAAAAAAGATCAGAAATCCTTGATTTAGGGAGGAAATTAACAAGAGGAGAAAAGAGAAATATATCAATAACATAGCAAAGAGGAATCACATACTTACCCATCATCTGAGTACAAATGGGCTGTCACAAATGCAAACCCAAAATCACAAGAGCAGCCTTAAAAATTACAGATAAATACAGTCAAGCAGATTTTTGACAGAAAAGATCATATTACACTCTGACAAGTTTGCCACTGGAGTTATTAAAATCCTGTGTCTCAAGCCAAACCAAAACCAGATCTCATGTTTTCCATGGAGCAAGAGCTAGTAAATCACAGTTACAGGAGGCCTATGACACATGCTTGCTCCCATGGACAGCAGATCCTGCCCACACATGGTTGCCAGCTGGGCAGGAACCTCTCACCTCAGCCAGAACTTTCACCTCAAATGGAATTTTAAATTAAACCCCAAGTGTCCTCTCCCTGAATTCACCACTGTGTCTGCCTTTCCCCGCTCGTGACTTATTAAAACTATGCTCAGCAGGAACCATGAAACCTTGCATGGGCCCCTCAGTTTTTTCTGAGTTTGAAGCTTTCACTTTTTTTGCTTTTATAATTGATTTTTAAAAGCTTTCACATTTTTAATCCTGTTATGCCTGAACTTCTTATATTTTTTAAAAAGTAGACTCTCCCATCAAGTACGATGTTGGTTAATGATTAAGGCTACATATTTGATTGCCTCAAACAAAGAAAAAGCCACTCTTCTCATAATTTTCAGTCTTTAATATGATCCTAGAATGCAGCCACAATCTCTTCTTTCCACTTCTATGATCATATTACATATAGTTTGATTTCTCAGCCAACTGTGCAAGATTTCTCTGCCTGGCACAAATCCACTCTCTAAATCTTCTTCAACTCCTGTTGCAGTTACAGACTCAAGTCCCAGTCAGCTCATTGTGGACTCAAGAGCAGGTTACTGTATTCAGTCTCCTCCTTCCTCATCCTGGAATTGTCAGTATCTCCATGAATTTTTCACCTTCTAATTCAAATTAAGTATTATCTTCACCTGTTTGAAAAAGTTCTGAAGAGCTGCCTTTTTTTTTTTTTTTTAAACTACACTTAGAATCAGCCTTTTCTTCTTGTGTACCTCTCATCCTGACATACTTAGAAGTTATCTTCCATTGCTGAATGATCTTCATCTCCTTAGCTACTTGCTGACCTTCCTCTTCCCATACAGTGTTTTCTTATAACACTTACTTCTATCACCACACTTTCAAAGGTTTGTGGAGAATGCACTCCCCGAAGCCTCCCGTGCTCAGAAGCCACACTGGGTCTCACTGGGACTCTCTGTACCTGCAATCAAAAAACACACTCTGTCAAGGTTTTGACACATTTCTGAGCCAGTCAAGAAGGAGAGGCTTTTGTGGGAATTGGTTCTTGACAGAAGACTAGCTTCTTTAATGCGATTTGATGGAACAGCAGGTCCACCTCCTACTATGTGAACTCTGCTTCCCATCAAGAAGCTGAGGAGTGTGTAATAGTACCAGCCCTGAGTGAATTGCCAGTATCATTTTTGTTTATATAAAGCATAAAATATTTTTCAAAGAAGCATAATTTTGCCCATGGTTCTTCTGCATGACTCTGAGCAACCTGCACCTGGCTTATTTGCATTATTCAAAGTCAATGTGAAAGGTGGTTTGAGTATGAGGCAGCAATACACTCTGTCTGACCTGAAGCTGGAACTGTTTTCATAGGCAAAAATATTTCTTGGATATGGAGGGGCAACTGCATTTTGTAGTTCATGTTCCATGTTTGGTCTTGGCCTACAGTTACCAGCCAGGGCTTTAAACACTGCACACATACACACAAGTCTGAGAGAGATTTTTTTTGTCTTCTCTATCCTTATGCAAGATGCTTCAGACGCCTGGTTCTTCCATCTGCAGTCTGTTTCTGAAACAATTTCCTTTTTTCAGGGCTGTTTTACAGACCAATAACTTAGACTAAGTAATTGTCTCTAGATTCAACCAGTCATTGAAAATGGTTGTCTGCATCTCACCACCGTGAGCTCTAAGAAAGTTTTTTAAAGGATTTTAAGTACAGGGAGTTCACCTGGGACCTTGGACTTGCAGCACAGAAGTATGTAAAATATACAACATACTATACTATATTCACCTTCTTTTCCAGCCTCTCCACAAAGAGAAGTCACAGGCATTGTAGATTTTAATTTTGTACTCTGCAATGAAACAGAGAATACAGACATTTGTAGTAAACCCACTGAGAATGTATAAATTATAAAACTGAACTCAATATGAACAACTCGGACATAAAAGTGGTAGGTAGATGAGTCTGCTCTCATAGCATTTGTGCATGATAGCTATAAAATCCAGACTTTTTTTTGTTTTCTTGACCATAATTTTTTAATGCTTTCTATTCTAAGAAATTACTTCAGCACACCCACACCAACATGACTTTAGAGGTACAGCATCATAAAATCAAAGGTTATCACATAAAGATATTTAGCAATTTTAAGGCTTCAAAGAAGGAACTAGTTTTCCATAATTGGTACTTTATAATAGAAGTCTGGTAATACGGAATCCAATTTACATTGAATTAGAAGCAGGTCCAATTTATATTGATCAGAAGCAGATTAAATGAGCTCCCTTTGCAGTAACTAAACAGTATGCTTAAACTTTCACTCTTCCATTTTAGATTTTAATTTTGACAAGGTTTTGAAACACCAATCCCCATAGGAAATGTTTAATTTTGGAATATATTTTAGATAACTTACATTCAGATGCTCTTGAAAAACTGAAAATTTAAAAGTGAAAATTGAAAGATTGAAAACTAATGTCTCATCCAATAGAAATAAAATAGGTTCACCTGTTCATACTTACAAACCCCAGTGAAGCATCATCCCCATTAACAGTTTGCAGAGTGCAGTGAGGTAAGGCAGCTCTACAGACTTTGTGCTTTCAGTCCCATCTCCACAGCACTTCACAGGCCAGTGAAAGAATTTTGCTCATTTATTGCAATATCAATCTGTCACATTAAAAAAATCTACTATTTTACAAATAGCACAAGACCGAAAAGGCACGTAGACATGGGTGAAGAAATTAAGGATAACATAATTTTGCACAGTTCTTCACACCTGAGTACTCCTTGACATAGTACTATATGTATAAAACACCAACCAAAGCTGTGAGGTACATCAACTTGCAATCAGAAAAAAACCTAAGAACACAGTTTAAAGATTGGTTTGAAACCTCATTGGAAGTTTATCTGAAAAAGCTTTGAAGGTATACCTGTACTCTATCAATTTAAAACCAGACACTCCTGTTTTTGGAGCACATTCATTTGTGATTTTACATTGGTGGTAAGGCTACAAATCTTTAGTTGCTTCAACAACTAAAGCTGCTGTGATCAGAAACTTAACAGTAGCTAGAAGTAATAAATATTATATGGCACACAGCTGAGGAACCTTATTCAGCAGAGGTACCAAAACCACATTAATAATTTCACTTTTTAGATTTATGATGATGAGCTTGGATTAAAAAAAAAAACAAAAAAACCACTATTTTGGAATGTTTCTTATATTACTTTTCTTTGTGGTCCAGTTATTGCACTTGAAGTGATATCAAAGAATTTTAAACCGTCATATTTCTAAATGGTTGCTAAAAGCCCATGAGCATTTATCTTAGGGCTATTTTAAAACAACATGCTCCTGATTGCAGAATTCAGGGGATATGATGTGTATACAAAAAGCTGGGAAAAAAGCTGGAAGAGAATGGAGTTGTGGAAGAATAAAGATGTAATAATCTGAATAATGCCTCTGGTAACCAATAATTTTGACACGCCTGGTTATGTGTTCTCTTGTCATCTAACCATAAAGAGAATGGAGTACATCTCATTTCACTTAATAGGAGCAGATGGGTGCAGTACTGTTCAGCATCATCTACAACAAGTAATTGTATTTCCATCTCATTGACATACAGTCTACATCACTTTTCTTTTGTTTGGCATGCACATATTTTACAAAAATGCCCCGAAGATGCAGTAGTAGCACATTAAGAGAGACTACAGGGAAAGATGAAGCATTCCCACCTGTTCCATCTTTTATGGCCCTCAATCTCACAAAGCCTTTAGGCTGTCATCCCAAAGCCCTGCAGAACAAACAAATGTCTCAGTGTGGCAAAGTTGAATACATGCTTGGGTGCCCTAGTAATTTTCTCTGCTCCATTTGTTTTTAACTCAAATCACAAAGGTCACTCTCAACATTAAAAATGTGAGCAATCTCATACTTCCCAAACAAATAAAAAACAAAAAACAAAACACAGAAAGAATCAAAATTTTCATTTGCTTTTTAATATATTCACTTCTGTATTCACAGAAGTAATATTGCAAAAGGTGTCCTTTTCTTTCATTAAATACTCTTTACCTGGGTTTATTTTAAAATGACCTAAAGCAACTCAGGTCATAAAAAAAGCACACATACCTCAAAACATCTTCTGAGCTGTAAACATGGGATCAATGTTTTACTTTTCTAAACTCCCCTCTCCCCACCCCCCCCAAAAAAAAAAAAAAAAGGGGAACACTTGTCTCAAACACAGAGAGGAATTCAACCCCAAGTCCTATAAGACACTACAAGTCAATACAAAATTCTGAAATGGAGCGTCTCAGCTGCACCAAATGCAGGCTGCCAAACCATTAAGTGACCTGATGGCCTCTTCCCTTCCTTGAAATATAAAATACCTCTTTCCGTTTTTCCTGCTTCTCATCACAACCACTTACCTCTGCTCATCTGGCCAGGAAGAACATAAAGAGGATGTAATTGCTACCCCTGCCTGTTTGGGACCACTGAAGGGCCGACTGCTGGTTACCTTTAATCACTAACAGAAGCATGATTCTTTGAGACAGGGGTGTGTGACACACACCTCACAGTTTCTTACTTGCCTTACACAGCTACATTTTGTTTCCTATTAAAGGAGAACGCACTAAGAAAGGTGTGCTCAAAAGAAAGTCATCCTTTCAAAAGTCCTTCCAAATACAAAAAATGATGAAATGGAAAATGTAGATCATGAAGAAATCTGTTAAATCTTTTCAGAGAACAACTGAACAGGAAATAAGTGTTGGGTTGCACAGGGGAACAAAAAAGTCACACACGTGATATGAGCACTTTCTGTTCTTTGCTATGAATAGGAAGGGAGCTGTAATCATGATAATTACAGGTTTAACCAAAAGCACATGCAAATGGAAAGGGGGAAGGTAGAAACTCAATGTTATTGAATCAAACATCAAGTCTGGTGGTTTCCATTACACTTTTCCACTAAAATCTTATGTATGTACTTTGAAATATATATGTTGTATATATGCAGAGGGTATTTAAAAATATTTACAATTATCAGGACATTTTGGGAAACTGTTAAATTTTTTAATTACTTTTCTATCTCAAAAATCAGATTTGGATTGTGTCTCAGGTGTTTAGTCAAGCACACTGCCAAACACCAATTTAATTAATAAGTTATCAGTATGGGAGCTTCTTTATTATTTTACAACACCCATTTTAGGGTACACTTCTCTATCGCTGGTATGAGTTTCATTGGAACATAGCTCAGACCACCCACTGCTCAAATAAAACCTTTGCCTTAAGTGTCAGCCAAAAGGGACTGCACAGAGCTGTGACTGATAGATAAACTGTTTACACAAGATGAAAGTGCTAGCAAGGTCAGGAGAATGTCACAAAATACACACTCCTGTCAAAAGTAAGTAATTGAGATCAATTTATTAATCACAGGATGCTGCATGGCCAAGGATAAGGGAGGAATGTGAACATGGGGATCAGAGGACAGGTCATGACCAATGCTGGTGAAGGGCTGCAGGGAAGATGGTTTAGGTCAGCACAAACCTTCCGATCACTGGAGAGAGAAATCACATAGCACTGTACTGACCAAAAGAGCACTGCTTTCTGCCAGGCATACAGACACTGACACCTCAGTAGAACCTCAATCCAGGCAGCATCCTTATGATAATAAAGCTTGCCAAGCTTCAGTCAAAACTGTGGTCATCTCTTAAAACAGAAGAGCAAGACTGAAGCTTTCCAGCTAACATCACACTAGCACCAATGTCCTGTTACACTATAAAAATACTACCAACAGAGGACAGTAACAGCTTTTACAGTGCTTAAAAGTCAACAAGCTCTGAAATGAAAGAAAGGAGATACTGTTTAATGCCTGCATTTTCCATATAGAAGACAAGATGAAAGAAATTAACTTAGAGCAAATCTTATAAAATTCCAAGTTTGGTGTTACATATTAAAAAATGCATCTTTATGTGCAACTGTGCATTGCTACTGTTTTGAGGGAAGCAGAGCCATGCAGTTGGAGGAAGACACTGACTAATTACCTTAAAGCAGAATCTGTTGAAGTGTTAAACTAGCTTTTAGCCCCAGCAGTTCCTTCTGCTATCTGGTTATTTCAGCTCAATAACTCATTTGCTCAAGTTGAAAACCAACTAGGAGGTGAAAAAAGAGCAAGGGTTGTTTTCTCCATGCAGAAGAAGAGAACAGAATAGTAGAATAACAATGATGTGATAGCTGATAAGGTCTGCAACTTCTGAAATGCTGGGTATATGTACTAACCAGAAACAGCAGTTAATTAATTGCAGATAGTGCTACATTTTAACTTTTAACTTCTTCTTAAACATTTGACATATTTAAGGTATATTTGACAAATGGAATTTAAGGTAGAAATGACAAATAAAAACACCATATAATTCATCAGGTAAATTCTATCCAAATGTAGCCTCAAATGAAATATCAAAAATAATCTTTAAAAAATTATATTCTTTACTTTTTACTATCTAAGAGACACAAAGTGAGATTGAAACCAGAACTAAAATACTTGATGTATATCAATTAATTTCAGTACATACACTCACTGGTTTATATCTAATCCATCACCATCATATTTTCAATGTCATAAAAAAACCTTAGGTAAATATGAGAAACACATTTTGATTTGGAGGAGGGGGAGAGAGGTTAATCAGAAATAATGTTTTTATCTTATTCGCAACAGCCCTTCTATCCCTTCCATGCCTGCAGAAGCTGATCACAATATTTAGTAATTCTTAACCCAGCCAACACTGTTAGCTCATCTACATGCTGTCTAGTGTAAAAGTCATTGAGCCACTGGCTGCTGGCTCCCCTTTCCTGAAATGCCCTCAGTAAACTGCTTTCCCCACAGAAAACAATTAGATGTGAACAGCAGGGCATCCAGGCCATTTGGAGCTTGTCCAATACAGCCGCACATGGAGAAGGGGGAAGTCACTCTTCATTTTAATGCTGGCTGCTTCAGAGATGACAACAAAGTATTTATTATCTGAAAGCTGTCAGCATATGTAATGAAAAGAAATAGGAAGCTGCAGCTCTGTATGTGTTTTGTAAGCCATAGTCACTGCTAGGGAGATAATGTATTCCTAAGTTGTTTAAGTAGTGCATGCAGCTTAAGGCTGAAGTGATTTTTTTTATGCATTTAACAGCATTACACACAAGATTATGAGTTAAGTGGTTAACAGATGGAGGGACAGAAATTTCCAAGTCCTTTTGTTAAAATTACTGAGGTTATTCTTCTTCAGTAGCCAAGGAGATATTTGTAAAAAGAAAATGACATACCTCAGGCCAAGGTTTATAAACTTGCACTTCAATCTACTATCCTGTTTACAAATATATGAGATAAATATTAAGAGACTGCAGTTATCTGAAGACTGCCTGCAAATGTGTTCTCAGTTATGTTTAGTCATAAGTTCACTTAAATCTTTTGCAGTGATTCAATGGTAAAATTCATATTATTTCCACTGAGACAGAAGAGAGACCAGTGTTGCTATCAGGGAGAGTGGCCTAAATCCCACCTAAAGTCTCCACATAAATGCAGTGCATTTATCTATTTTGAAATGAATCATTTGAAGATTTTTTTTTTCCCTCAAACTTCATGGATGATCTCTGGGAGTGACCCACAGATCTAGTTTGTGTCTACAGAATGAGTAGTAAAGTTCTGTCATTGTCTAGATTAGACTTAATGTGCAAAACCCACATCATCATGAAACACTTGATGCAAGACTGATCATCTCTTTGACCAACTCCATTTTATAAGACAATAAATATCTACTATCAAAAGAATGTCAAAATTATGTCTTTGGAAGATATATTATTTCTCGGAGTATTATTTTTTCCTATTATTTCTTGGAATTTGACTGTAAGTCAATTGTGGGTCTTTATTCATCTATTTATTTGTCTTATACAGCTTACGGTGTTGAGATGCTGGCCCCTAGTTTACCTGTTCAGGCAATACTGCATGTCTAACAGAAATATTGCCTGTCACTGTGCTACAAAAGGTAAGGGTGATAGGAAGACTTCTAATTACTTTCAGGGTTGCATACCAAAGGAGCAATTCCTGTTACAAAAGCTCACAGATAGAGGGAATATTTTCAGCACACAGGTAGAGAGGTTTTCAGAGTCTGGCGTTACAGAAGTTACTTGACTGTTATGCAAAAGCAAACACTGACTTTGTTTTTATATCCTGAAGGCAATCTGCAGCTGAAATAAGAGCAACAACTACTGATGTATTAATGCTTGTTCTTTATGGCAGGTCTGAAACTGTGGTCTTCAACACCTTCCAGTGGAAAACAATCTCAAATAGATCTCAATCATCCTGTTTACCAACATGATCAATTAAAAAAAAAAAATCTTTATTTTTTTTCACCTTGCCTAGGAGTAAGGCCAAAACCCAAAAGCCATTTCAGAAAGGGATTTCCCTTTAATGAGTGGTAGCATAGGACGCTTTCAGACATCAAAGGAGAGAAGATACTAGAAAGACTGTAGAGCACTTCACTAGGATGGCAAAGGCAGTTTTCCTAAGGAGGCGGCAACAGTGCAACAAGGTTTATCTGTGCTGACGTTCTCAATTCTTTAAAAATGAGGAATGTTCTTGAACAGCTTAATCCATGCTTTATATCATTATTTTCTCCTGACATGACTTTTCCTTTTTCTCTCTGCATATCCAAACAGAACATCCAGCCAAGAACACTAGCTGTATTCATTTGTTCATCTCATGCTCCAGAAGAAAATCAACTATCTTCCCACCCTGACCCTAAATGAGCATGAGCCAAGGTTGCTCCTTTGTGCGTAGGTGTAAACAGATGTTTAACTCAGTAACTGGTGTCCTTGAGTCTTGTAATTCATTTACCTCTTCCTGTGGGGATGTGATTCATAATACCCTCTCTCTCTTCCTTTTATATTTATCCACATACATCAGCAGAAGCAGCCCCATAGGCCACTGGCCAGCAGAGTTGTGGACCCCTTCCTGTAGTCATTAGGGTCCAAATGACTAGGTGGAAATGACATTAAAATGAAGGTTATTCTGCTTGATATATCACCATCTGCTTCACCAGAGGAAAAGGGAGAAATTTCTTCTAAGCAGGAATGTGGGGACAAAAATTCCTCTTCATACTGGGCACCAAAACCACAATGTAATACTAAGGAGAAAAAAAGTATATTTACATGCTGGACTAACACATAGAAGCAGAAGACAACTCACCCTATCTGCTAATTTAAATGACAGTAAATTGCAGTTAATTAGTACAAATTCATTATCTCAGAGCATTAAAGCAAATAAAGATGAGATACAACAACAAATCCCTCTAGAAATTAAAATTCCTTATCTTGGAGCGTAGTACTCAGGTCAGTGGCCTAGACCACAAAATTCAACATTGGCTTTTATTTTATTTTGGCAAAGGATTTTGAGCAAAGTTGCCAATTCCCTACATGGATTGAGCTGCACAGCCCTTTGGATCCTTACCATATGGCCCTTCAAATCCCTTCCCTCTCTGGGATATTACTTTCTTGTCTTTTCTTCCAAATACACTGCTGTAGGTATTGATTTATATAAATGGCAGGGGTTTGTACCTTCTAGCCCCTTTCCTGACAGGTTGCTGGGGCACAAGAATGGTATATGAGTATATGATTTTTCATTTGTGTCAGATGCAGAAAGGCAGCAAGAAGCTGAGGCAGCGCTCCACAGCTAAACCACAGGAAGTTTCTCTACATTTTCCACTTTGTGTGGTCCCCTCCCTGCGAAGCAGTAAAAGAGGCTGCATCAATCCCATTCATTTCTTGCATCCAGCATAATGCAGGCATTGCTCTGCCTCTTTCTCTGTCAATCCCCTGCCAGGATAGCCAGTAAACAAAGGCAATGTTTGAATGAGAAGTCCAAACCATTGCAACGGTGTAACGACAACTTTTCACTTTCCCATCAATGATGGACTTTAAACAGCCCTTCCCACCACACTCATCCACATCTGATACCCCAAGACCACTCCAGTGCCCTGTCCTCATTCAGCCTATTGGCACTTGTATAAAGACTTACTTAAGAAATTGTAAGGAAATGGGATGCAGGAGATGAAGGATTCCTTCAAACAAAAGGAAGATGATTGTCTCAGTCAAGTATATATTTTACTTTGGGTCTGCTAATACATTTATAAGTGCCTTCTGCAAATGACTTGTCATCTTGTTTTCCTTTAGGACTTAAAGGTTACACTAAATTTCAGAGATGCCTTATATTAACTTTGATCTGTGTGTTAAAAATAAGTAGATAAATGGTGCTAAAGTCTCTCCAGTCCGGAAGGATGTTGGGTGATAAACTGCAAGGGTCAAATTCTGACCTGCACAACTCCAGAGCAGAACTTCATTACTTAAGCTGTAGAGAGAGCTAAAAAGACTTGATTTCCTAGTGGTCCCAAGAGATATAATGATTGACAGGCAGATAAATAAGGAAGGAGAGTTCTAAGAAATATGGACTATCTTTGAATTTAGAGGAAATGAGAAAAGCAGAAGGACCTTTTGCAGTCCAAGTTAAGTGCAGGCTTAAGAATAAAAGGCATAACATTAATAAATCTTCAGATTAAATAAATATTTAAGACAGGAGAAAAGCAAATTGCTAAATCTAAAGTTCTCTAAATTCGGGTTAGAAAGGACTGCTTTTCAGATAAAAATATGTCTTCCTTGAAAAGTGCATGCAATTAGAGGAAAGACAAACTGGCTCCCAGTAAGAGAAATGTTTTTGCTTCTAGAGATACAAATGAATAAACTTTCTTTTTAGGAAAAAGGAAAAGTGAACTGATAGGCTGAAACATAGCAAATTAAATTAAAAATTCCTAAAATATTGCCTAATAGGAAATAAAATTTCAAAAATCCAACAATCCCCCAACCCACGTTACCACTTCTTTATTCATTTACACTTCTCAACATACAAGCAAAAATTATCTTTCCTTCTAATAGCAGCTTTAAAGACAGATGTGAAGTGGTAGAAATCACATAAGGCATTTCTCAGTCCAACATTTCTCAAAGAAAATTCCAAAGGAAAGCTGCTGGTGACTTATTTTATAACAGATATGACAAATATGGAATCCAGTAGAAGGTGTTGTTACAATTCTTACTTGCATAGATGTCACAATGACTACATTATGCCATTTTTGTATGTGTCTCTCTCTATTCTTAGACATTGTATGCCTTCTAAAGGAATAGCAAAAAATTCCAAAATTCTGCATAATCTTTGAGTTAAATCCAACACACAAAATAGTAAAAGAATAGTATTTTAGGAGAAAAAAAATTGTATCTTGGTTATTTATGTCTTTGCAGCACACAGTAAAGTTTTTTCAAAGCACTTTAGTTGTGGAAACAAATTTTCTTACAAGTTTTAATTAATTACTTGATACAACCTTTTTTTTTTTTTTTGAGTTACATAAAGGTATTTTGGATAGGGTTGTAGGACCTTGGAAAAACACAGATTGGCTGGATATGGCCGTTAGTCCTGTCCATGGTATACAGCAGTAAAGTTACTGTAGAAGTCTGATGCTTATTAATAGCAGTCATCAGCTCTATAAATCAGACTAGACATTACATATGTTGATCACATGATCCCAAATGAATGACACGTGGTCCTGGCACAGGCCATGAGAAGAGTGCTGTAGTATGTAGACGTCATAAAAAATAAGGTAAAAATCACTAAATCCATTCTGTACAGAACAAAAAATAAGTGATAATAAAGTTTGTTTCAAAACTGGAAAGGTTTGCTATTCATCCATCAATCTATGCCAAATACAATTAGGTGATAGATTATGATGAAAGAAAAACATGAAAAATAACATGACTGACACTTAAAGAAACCTCACTGAAATGCTTTTACCTCTATAAATGTCACTGAAGCTGTTGTGGAGTCCCTGGCCACAACCACTATTTCTATCTCCAGTTTCCATGGAATGCTCCCTTGGTGCATAATTTAAATAAAAGCCATCACTATGAATGTCCTCCCCTTCGTTCTTCTCCCAGCTTTTACTGCTGAGCATGATGTGTTACAGTATGGAATATCCCTTTGGTCAGTTGGGATCAGCTGTTCCAGCTGTGTCCCCTCTCAACTCCTGGTGCACCCCCAGTCTCCTGACTGGCTGGGTGGGGTGAGGAGCAGAAAAGGCCTGGACTCTGTACAAGTCCTGCTTAGCAATAACAAAAATATCTCTGTCATCAACACTGTTTCCAGCACAAATCCTAAACACAGCTCCACACCAGCTACTGTGAAGAAAATTAACTCTATTATAGCTGAACCCACCACAAACCTCTTAACATCTTTCTCAGCCTCAGTTTTGTCCTGCCATTCACATATTCTTTACAACCAAAAAAGGGACCAGTTTAAAAAAGTCTTTTAACTTTCCATTTTCTCCTGTATTCATTAGATTTCTCTCACTCCTGGATTAATTTTCTATTTCTTTATTTGGCCTTTTATTTTTCTTGCAAAAACCTGCTAAAAGATTATCTTTTAAATCCTGTTCTTTATTTAATTTTTGCTTCTTCTTAGTGACTGTCTGGTGACTGAAGACTGCATATCAGAGCCTTTATCCTACAAACAAGATAGTGAGACTGGCCATTTGCAGCTTGTACTGCTATGTGCAGGGCAGGGGCATGCTAGAGAATGAAATATTAGCTGGTGAGCACTGAAATATATTTAATCCATTCAGGAATAAAATGGAAATTGCTGCATTTTAATGAAATAAGAGAAGCCAGCTAACCAATATAAAACTCACCCATATTCAGTCAATCCAACATCTTCTCTTCAAAGCGCTCACAATTTATTTCAGAGTCCATAAGGGAATAATCAAAAGAAACAATGTTACAAACTATGCCATGTTAGCCACTAAGATTTAGCTGAAATGAGTATAAACAAAGTCTCTCTCTTCCTCATGCCTAATTAAAGAGCAGTTAATTATGATTGTCTAGAAGAGACAATTTCCCTCAAAAGAAATTTCCAGTCGGAAAGATGAAACCAACTTTAAAAAAGCATCTTGATAAATGATTTTCTGGGTGGGAATTTAGTTCAGTGGGGAAATATGACAAAATACAAAGCAGGCAAGATGTGAGTCTAGGCTGGGGTAACTGTAGGTCTTTTTCAGAACTTGACTGTTCATGCCAGGGATCCATTTCAAAATGCAATCCTGATGTTATTCTACCATAAATTTTGCTACAAACTCATGTCTGATTTCCACTGTATTTCTAACACTTTAAATAAATGAAGTGGGAAACAGAACAACAAATTCTGAAGCATTCCTCAGGTGACTTGTATCAGGACACAGTATTTAATGAAGTGCCATAACAGGCAACTGTAGTCCTCCTTTCTGGAAGGACATCAAGCACTGAGGATGTTGGCAATAGCATACATTTTTCATTTGAACATTATTTCCAGAGACTTTTTTTTCACTTGAAACAATCAATCTCACTTAGTATGCAAACAGCTGTTCCTCATTCAACAACTTCACCCAGAATAAGGGATTTTAAAGGACATGTTTGGGGTATTTTCTGTATTTGTATGCAAACTGCTATGAAGATTGTGTCCAAAAGCAAAAATAAAAAAATAAAGGTCTTCCCTTCTGTGCAGAAGCAATAACACCACCATATTTTATCACAACATTTCAGTTTTTCTGTTCTTCCAGTCATGCCACACCACAGTCAAATCCTATTTTCAGATTCAAGAGTTCCTTATGAAGGTACATTGTGACAATATCAAATTGTTTTTAGCAACCGAAGCTTAGAGATTCAAAACCTTTGTTTCTCCAACTTGCTCTTGCAATGTCATTTGCTTTGAGATTTTAAATAAAGCAGTGATTTGTGGCTTCCCAGAAGAGACAGGATCTGTGCAGTGCTCAAGGAAATGAGGAGAGGCAACTGTACAAATGTAATCTTACTTCTGACAAATTTCTTTGCTATCAGTTGACTTTGTTTAAGTAGTCTTGGTATAAAGTAAACAAATTTAATCCAATTTATATTTCTAAGTATTTTGTCTATTGTTTTCAGTATGAAAACATCCAAGATTTTTGGGTAAAAAACAGCAATGGCAGGAATTGCCAACTGTCTTTTCAAGGGGGAAACTAATAATCTTGTCTGCTTGTCTCCTCAGGAAAGGAGATCCTCAGGCCAAGGGCCTTTTGGAAAGGCAAACCCAATAGCCTCTCATTCCTAGTTCTGCCAAACCAACAATAAGACAAACTTGGAATCAATGCTTCTAAAATAATTTAAAATAAATTAAATTAGAAATAAATTTTTAAAAATACAATAAAAGTCTGTTTTTTATTCATACAGCTATTCTCATCAAGGCTTCCTGAAACAAAAATATTTTGGAACATTCTCAGCAGAACTTCCATTGTGGCTGCACATAAACATAACACTAACATGCCCTTTGCAAGAGAATTTGAGAGCCAGATTTTGTGTAAACAAAATTGATAGCTGCCCCTCCTTGCCTGCGTCACTCCCTCCCTCACCTTAATAGGCATTATGGTAGGTTACCACTAACTAAATTCATTTAGCACTCACTAAGTTTCCCAAATGTTAATATCCTCCTTTATAGGGAAAAAAAAAATCCCCCCCAAAACCAACAAACAAACAAAAAACAACTCCTTCCAATGATATAATGAATCAGCCTACACATTGAACAGTTGTAAACTAAAATTAACACTAACATAATTAATGTAATTTTATGTCCTACAGGGAAAACTGACTAAGAAAATTCAGGATTATCTACTCTAAAATGCACATTTTAAAAAGTATTATGTCAACGATGTAACAATCTAAGGAAGTTTCACATTAAAAGCATAAAAATTGAGTTACTACTCTGATTACCTAGAAATATTCCAAAGACATTTTATTCAATGTCTTCACTAAAACATTGCCTTTGTTGATATAACAATAAGAAGAATTTTTAAGTATTTAATTGTCAGTAGGTAATATTTGCAGCTCTGTATGGTCTTCCTATATAACATAGTCAAGGCTATCAATTTTAGTAATTAAAATTGTTTGTCTCGTGACCATCAGAAGAAATAGCAACAATGTAAGAAAGGCAAGCATAGCATATTAGTAAAGATGTCTCAAAGAAGTCAGCTTTTGTCCATGCAGCTCTTCAGAACATCAACTCCATAAAGGCATCTCAACAATAGTCAATACCTGCTATATATTAATATTCTACTTGAAAATTATTATTCAAGATGTCCAGGTTGCAGATGTGAGTCATTATTGTACTCTACCTATTGTAATAGAAGTGTTTTCATCTTTTCATCTTCACTAACTACAGTTCTTTCAATTACAAAAGTGTATTACTATTAAATTAATTGAATATATAACAAGTGTTTTGCACAAATTTGAGTAGAGTTTCATAAATCAAAGGCACCTTTGGGTATTGCTCTTTCTCCATTAGAAAACATTCTGTACGATATGGCTCCTGATATTTGAGAGATGGGACTATCATCCCTGGGAAACTATTCTGTCTCTAACACTAAAGAGGTCTCCTGACACTCAGCTTAAATATTGTATTGTTCAGATTCATTGTCTTACTCCCACATATATATTTTGTAACATGTTCTAAACAATCTCACTTGGTGAGAATGATGTGCCATAATCAAGCCAAAATATCTTTTTCATCTTTCCTTTTCACTATAACTTCCCTCTGCTGCATTTCATTGTATGGACACTTACCTGACATGTCCCTAGAAAACACTGCTGTGGAAGGAGAGAAAGGTAATTGCGCATGCACTGAAAGATTTTGCATTCCTAATGATTATTAGAATTCCTTGTATTTCAGATGTTGCTATCACAGGATAAACACCCTCTAACATAAATGCATAAATTCATTAATCCTTTCACAGTAGTTGCAAAAACATGGGAAGAATTACTACATCTGAAGGTCATTGAAGACATACACACACACAAAAACCTCCTGTCATCTTTTTGTCTGTCATATCACCTACTCTTGCTTTATTATGAGATTTGATAGGTTACAAATAAAAACCAGGGAAAACAATTGCAGAAATGGAACCAAAATAGAGACACTCAAGCTTTGCTAATGTTTCCTTTTGCTGTTCACCCAATACCACTGTACCATAAATATTTTTTGCCACTGCCAGTTTGTTGTTCTTTGTGAACTCAGAATGAAAAATCAGGGGAAATCAGAGCATTTTCTAACAAGGAATAATGTGCAAAATGCATTTTCCTTTGTTCTTTTTGTTTTAATCAGACTTTATTCATCCTGATTCCATGAAACAATATTAAGCAGCTTCTTAATATTTTGATTAATTGAAGTACATCAAGCAGAATAACATTAAAATGTTTTCCTAAGTATACAGTTTAGAGCAGAAAATCTTGATAGTGCTAGAGGAGAAAAAAAACCCTCAACCTGTAAGAGCTATAGCCCAGTGTTACCCCCACTCACAAATGGGTAGTTACTCTAGATATACATGATTAGGAACCAAAGCAGCCGTTTCTTAGGTTGTCTTCAGTTCTCTGTTTGAAAAATTCACTAACCAATGCAATTAGTCATCTAACTGTTCCCTAGGTAGGTGAAAGCAGTACCTCCATAAAACATTTTTAAAGAATATGAAGGATGCATTGAAAAAATAATCTATCAGTAACAGTGCTGAGTTTGGAGACTCCTTTTTTTACTGTAATGTAGTTGTATCTGTGATAGCTTTATATTTTGCTTTTTCAGGCACTTTGTTCTGGCTCTTTTCTTTGCTTTGACTGACCAATTAATAATCAAATCATAATCAGCAATGGTAAAACCAAAATCAGAGCAAGTCCTTTTGTAAGGTTTTGAAAATCTGTATGATCAGGTATGTGAATGTGATACAACCATCCCCTCCTATTATTCATTCGGACCCCATTTCAGACCTGAAGTCAAAGCAAAATTATCCTCTGGTTACTGGCCAGGTCTATTTTAAGATTGAACACTTTCCTGAAATTGCATACACGTATCAGGTCCCTAAACTCTGAGATCTGTAAATTTTGGCAGAACAGAATCATTTAATTATAAAAGTTCCAGTGAGCCTCAATGGTGACCACTCTCTGTGGTGGGGCAGCACACGTGGCAACACACACAGCCCGTGAGGTCAACAACAATTTCCTCTGTGAGAACAAATTAGGTGAGCCACTTGCACCCTGACAGCACAGCAAAAGTGCAAAACTGATTCCCCAGGTGTAGAAAGCTTCCATCCAATTAATTTAATTTTTACAGTGGTTCAAAAGCAATCTGCTTTAAATGAAAAAGTAACGCTGCAATATTGTGTTAAGGATCTGATTTGGCTCTCACCCATGCTTAGGTCAACTGCTGTTTCATGGGTCTCACAGCAAGGCAATATTACTCAAATATGTTGTAGACTATAACAAAAGGTCAGCAAAGAACAGAAAATCTGCTGTGTGTGCACTTACCTTGTTTTATTCACTTCAGCTTGACCTCCACAGCTTCTATGTAAGGCAACCATTTCAACTGCTTTCACTCATGACTTTCGTTCTTTTTAAACTTTTTTTCTCTTTTGTTTGTCTGGGGTTTTCTTTAAGGGCACAAGGAAAGCCTCCCACAAAGGTACTTTACTTTCCCTCTTATCTGAGTGTGATATTGATCACAGGATTTTGTCTGCCACAGTCTTAAATTCTCTAAGAGCCTGTCAGCCACGCTGTACAGAACCAGTATATTCCATCAAAATAACACTGTGTGCTGAATTTAACATTAAAGAATAATACTCAGCATGTCAGAAGCTATTTGTGCAGTTGAGAAGAAAACTTTAGGATATGCTCCAGGAAAAGTAATTTAATTCCAGTGACTATGCCACAGTCAAAAAAGTTTGTCTCAAATAGGAAGCATAACAAGTATCATCTTCACCCTGACGGGAATGTTGCCAGTAAATGCACTGTAACTAGATCATGAAGCTGCAACTGCACATGTGGATAGCCCACACTGCCTTTTCACAATTTCAAAAATCAAAATAAAATATTTTCTTATTGTTAGGCTATTTATAAGGCATACTTCCCCACAAGGGAGGAGTTCACTGCATGTGTCATTTTTTGTTACATCTCTTAGGACTTGTAAATAGCTGTGTTTTAAATATCATCTGATAGCACCACCAGGCACCAACAAGGATCATAGCCAAAGAGAAGATAGAACCCATATGGTCCATTTATCATCAAGATAATCATTAAGAACACCTGCATTTTCGCCACTCTGAAGCATATGAGATCTACAAAGGAATAACCAATCAGAGAAATAAAATCAAACTTTGATTTTAAAGTTATGGCAACTAACTTTCTGACCCTACATATTCCATGTGAAAAAAATCCCAGAAATTCTGTGCTCAAAAGCAATACTTTGATTTGACAAAGCCACAGGGTTTTGGAAATGCACCATAACATGCTGCCCCCAGTCCAACCCCTTCTCCATCCATTCCTGCTGCACTATTTAACATAGGACAGCAGGATTTATACAGGGGCCTGTATGAATCAACCACAACAAACTAAACCTTTCCAAAAAAGAATCATCTTGGCTCAGCCCTGTGGATATTAGAGTAATCCTGAGGGGGATAAGAAAGCCAAGTTTAGAGAAAATAAAGATTTTAGCAAACAGAGAGAGATAATATTAAGGGAGACCAGAAGAGAAAAGTGGAAAACAGGATAGCACAGAAACTTGCATTTGCTCTCAGCCTCAGACCTTCCCGGCTCCTTCTGATTAACCATGCCAGAGAGACACTGCTTCTGCTGCTGCTTGCTTTCCCTTTCAGAAATTCAAGCATTGGAATTCCACCCAGCTGATAAATTATGTAACAGCATCAAGAATACACATTTTATTTTTTTTAACTTTAGTAATGTCTGCCTGAATTGTGTCGTAAAAGATCTGTGAGAAAATATTTGAAGTTCATTTCTTGATCAAACAACCTGAAAATGAGCCAAAAAGACAGTAGAGCAGCATTATAAAAACACAGAAATTATTAAGATTTTGAACTTCACACACATCAGCTATCTAAAAATAAAAATATATATGAGTAATAACAAGGCTGTTAAAACAAGCAAAGAGACCTATACAGACATTTGATTTTTATTTTTATTAAAAAAGGTCAGATTTATTAGTGCCAATGTATGTTCATAGAAGGAAACAAAAACTAAGCTAATTTGAGTAGCAACTTACATCAAAGGATATCAAAATAATATTTCTTGTAAGTGAAACATAATATTCATTTAAACTTGATTCTTGCAAACTAGAAGTCTTTGTTATCTGTCTATGAAGCCTTTAAAGAAAAGTTGCTACAGTCAAACAGGGTCCTGATAGAACTTGGCACATAAAGAAACAATTCATATCCACCCATACCTCTCACTCTCCTGGAGCACTCATTCATACAATACTTACATAATGCATATACATTATGACTAGAGCCATGTACGGCCTAAAGCACATAGAATATGTCAGTTCTAAATGTAACATATCTCTACATCAAAAGCAGGTCACTGTATTTACAGCAGATGATCTCTCTCTGCAGATTGGGCTTTTGCTTGAAGATCTTTTTGTTAGTGTATGCTAAGATGCTTGAGTTGTCAAATTATTTATCAAATTAGAAGTGTATCTACAGGAAGATCTGTCTGATTGTGTGCGAGGATTCTAAGGCAATAATAGTAGTTGTTCCACAGGAATAGCACTGCCATTGCAACCCACTTTCCATCGGAGCAGTAAAGCCTTCCTTCTCCAGATGCAGCCAGGTACAGTGAGACATTCATGATCTGCAAACAGTTGGCTCAAAAGTCTAAAACTTCTTGGTTTGTTTGTTTTTTCTAAATGTTCATGGAATAGCACCATAGGAATTCACACTTGATATCAAAAAAATCCTGGGTCTGTTGCTTTGTTTTGCTTTTTTCACCATCATGGATAGTCTTAGGAAAAAAAACTAACAAAAACCTCTTTGGGAAACTTGTCTTTTGGACACTACTGCAGCTTCATTTCTGAGTAACTGAACCAGGCCAATAGCTCATTCACCACAAGGTCCAAAGAAATAAAGCTTAGCAGTGGTTTCAAATATACTGCTGAAAACAAACCCATTAGGAGGAGTTTCAGATGATCCTTGACCATTTCTCTTTCTCATGGATAGAAACTTTGATTCAGGACAGGTTTTCATTTCAGTCTCTTTCTATATTCAGTGCAAAATAAGAGCACATCATCAGAGATAGCTTACTTAACCAGTAAGCCAAACATTGTCAGATGCTTACACCATTACAATTCAGTCAACTGGTGATTGGTCACTAGTGATGACTGATGTAACAGTTCAGACTTCTCAGTCATTAGTAAAACAAAATATTCTATAGATCAGTTATGTTTCAGAAGTAGGATTTTCCAGTTTCAAAACAGTGATAACCTGGTATGACAGGTGAATTTGTAAAAAATACAGAACAATGCAGGAAGGGCTTCCTATTTTATATCTTCTTTCAAGTCCTTGTACACACCATACGCAGGATTCAAAGTCAAAGCAAATAGGTAGAAGGAAAGTATTTTGGATGTGTGTCCTAAAAGAGCTTCTTTCCCTCCTAGACACCATACAATTGTCAAAAGGAAGAATGGTCTGCAGGGTCACTTCCCCTGAATGAAACTGATTGAATCCACACGTGGTTCTAGCAAATACTGGACAATGAACAAAAGCTTTTGTATTCTCCCTGCATGCAAAGTCCTTTCACAAGCTCTGCAGAGACAGTCAAGTATAGAGCCTGCACATCATCATCTTGACTATTCCACTGGGGTAGGTGATTTTTTTCTTTTATTTATTTCAGTCTCTGGTCTTATAAGTCAGCATTTCAACTGAACTTATATTAAACATTTGTGCTAATAAATTCAGGTTTTTTAAAAAAGACGCGCCTTCCTTCCTTTTCACTGTGCGTTCTTTCTTTCTCACTTCTTTTCTGGCATAGAGGTTCTTGTGTTATTTTTTGGTGTGCACACTATCTGGATATTTTATACTTCTGTATCGTATATGAAATCCTTTCTTGTTGATTGTATCATCAGTGTGAAAGTGAAGTAAAAGAGATTCCCCTGCTGAATAAATTTCTTCTGGTGGCTAAAGTAAACGAAAAAAAAAGAAAAATAATTATCTCTCCACTCATTCAGTCGCTATTTTTTTTCCTTACGAATATTTCTCTTTTCCTGCTAGACCTCACTGTGTAATTCCTCTGTGTCTCATATGATGCTGACATCATCAGACAGAATAGTTCTGTGTCATTGGGCTCTCAGTTATAGGCTAGGAATTTTAGAGGCAGACTGAGGAAATAACCTAAAGTCCTAGTTTTTCTCTAGTTCTGCTGGAGTAAGAAAGTGACTTGGCAGGACCATATACAGTATTCTAAATTTAGATAAACAACAGAGGCCAATACCTATTTAAGATCTTATTCTTATTACTGAAGTATATTGATCAAAAGTATCAGCTGAACTACCAAATCCTCCTTCTAAAGTTGAGAAGGTGGTAATATGTACTAACATACATATCTTTCCCACTCCAGTTTGGATCATTTTGCTTTTTATTTTCAATAGCTTTTCTTTTTAATTGTATCTATCTTATCTGGCATCTGAAGCCATTCATTTACGTCTTAGCAGAACCAAACCACCCCCACCAATACTTTACCATTGCACCCTAAATCCCTAAAAGAAGAAAAAAATTCAGCCCATTTTCTTGTTTGTGCCTTTCTACTTGCAAAATATGGTAACTTGCAAAGAAAAGCATTGTTTTGTGTAAAATAGTAGAATTTAGACTCAGTTGTAGCATTCCCCTTAGAATACATCCCCTACAGCTCAAGTGGAAGCACCTTTTATGCATCATTAATTAGTGTTCAAAAATGCACTAAAAGGATTTCACCCAGTTTACAGGTAACTTGTCTGAATGACTAAGATGTTTGATCCAGCTCAGAGGCTGAAAAAAGTGACACATAATTACTTAAGAGCTCCTGTCATCTCATGTAGAGTCTTTGAAGCCTTTTATCTAGGCAAAGACTACATGTACAAAAGTGTGCTTGCACTGGCACACATATAAAGAATTGATGAGGACTTGTGGGATCAATGCACCAGTTTTCACAAGGCAGGCAACCAGCAGACCAATGCAAGTCTTAAATGAGAAATAGGATACAGGGTGTCATCTGGCCAATTTCCTCCATGTCCCACAGTTAAAATGTGTCAGAATGCATACAGGATTTCACAGTTTGCTTAAGGCCCATATTAATCACCCAAGTTAGGAGCATATTTTTTTCCTAAAATCAGACTTAAAAGTTGATGAGCATACTATAAATACTTCCCAGCTGCCCCTCCTACTGTAAAAAGTGGCTTCTTTACAATTCGAAGATCTATAATTTGATAACTTTCAACACTGGTGCATTTACCTCTATGTAAGGAAAAAAAGCTGCTAACTTTTCTTTGTGTGCTGATAAACATATCACTGCCAGCTACTTAAAGCTTAACATAACATTACAATACTTTGGTCAAAAAAAATTAGGTAAGAACATTTATTGGTGAAAATATTTCAAGAAAGTGATTGTACTACAAGCCTGCAAACTTATACATGAAGTAGATAATCTAGAACCTTTACAATAAGGCGCAGTAACTGAATCTCACGACCCTTACCTTCCCCTGCCCTGCTGTTCTTAATCTTTTTGTAGAAATGAAAAATAAAAAGGTTTACACCTATTTACTTACCCCAGATCCACAAAATCGACCAAGTCTCTCTGCTGTCTTATCATGACCATCAAAAAGCTCCACGTAGTCATAGCCACAGTCTGCCTCTTCCTCCACCTCGAAAGTCTGGAACATTAGCTCGACGCGAGAGCCGCGCTCGGCCACCAGCAGCCAGTCGCAGTCTGCCTGAACCGGGTAGTTGTTGTCACCAAACTGGGCGTGCGAGTACAGGTCCTTGGGCTTCAGCTCGGCTTTCAACCGACCACCACACTCTAAGTGGAGGGGGAAAAAAGATGAAGAAGCTCACCCAGTGCAAATTTGTGTTCTCTTTTCCTAGATGACCAGTCTCATTCAGGCTGAGTGCATTTTAATGCCCCAAGCAGGCTAATCAAGCTGAGAGCAAAGTACTACACTGTATGAATACAACTCCATAATTCTGAATTTTCTGATATAAATTCTCTTTGATAACTTAAGAGACTTAAGCATAGTTATAATTTTCAAGCGAAAGACAAAGGAATGTGGCTTAAGCAGTATGACAGTCTTCGGGTAGGCACTGGGAAGGTTCCTGTGGCCAGTAAGACAGTGGCTGTAAGGGTACCCACATTTCAGTGGTGATGCTTCCACAGGAGTTAATGACACCATTGGCAAGCGATAGGGGAGGGTCAGCTCCAGTACACATGTAGTCAGTGACTGAGTGCAAAATTCCTTTGTTTCACGCTAATGTCAAGCTTTAACCATAACACGGCGGCGCCTGGAGAGCCAGCTTAATACTATACACCACTGCAAAGCTTGCTACCTTGTTTGCTGTGTAGTTCATGCGCAGCCTTTTCTCTGCAAAAGAGTGGGCTGGGAGAAAGCTGCTGTTACTAGAGAAAGTCTTGTAGTTTGAAAGACTGTTCTTGAGGCAAGCCTTTGGCAGGAGTTCCATGCCTTTTGTCAAAACCATTATTTTAGCATAAATCTCTATTTGTATGCAGTTGAATAATGGATGTGGGGCCTTAGAGAGTGTTTGTAACTGCTCAAAGAGTTCAGAATTTAAATATGAATTAGCTTTAGTGTATAGGCGAATAAAGTGTACAACAAATAAATAAAAGTGTTATTAGAACCCAATGAAGAACAGATGAAAATTGTACTTAGGAGAAAAAATGCATTGTTTCCAAAATACATCATACTTCCAAAAGGTGGGTGCAGGCTTTTTGACTTTACATGTACAAAGATTTCAATGCAAACAGAATAATTTTGTTTTGGTTTCTCATCAAGACCAAATAATCTCTTACAGTACTTGATGAGTACATCAAGTGCAAATGAGCTTGAACAAAATATGGAGACTCACAAATTTAGATTCAATTTTTATAAATAAACAAACATAATTTTATCTGCATTTAAAAATATGTAGATATTATTAACTGATCATTTTAGAGTAACCTGAAAGAAACAGCAAGATTCAAATTTTTGTAAGCTTTGGTGAAGAGACACTTTGAAGTTTACTTCACGGACTCCACCCAGATTAAATATGACCAATTGCACTATTATATTGTGAGGAGTCACATTTCAGCTAAGAGTTAATAATGGCAATGACTAAATCTTTAATCTTTAAAACTTAAAAAAGAGTGGTTTTTTTTCTTATTAGGAAAACTAAGGAATAAAACCAGGAAATATAAATTATGCAAGTAATCTCATGAATGAGCAGTTCAATCTGAAGTTTTTTGCTCTTAAACAACAAATAGGAGCACATGATAAAACATCGGCAAGAAAGATAGTTCAAACAGTTATTTCTCATTGATATTGTAATTTACTGGCTTTTCTCCCTATTCTGAATTTCATTTGCTTTTTTTTGTGGTGGTGGTGGTGGTCTTTTTTGTTGGTTGGTTGGTTGGTTTGGTTTGGTTAGTTGGTTTGGGGTTTTTTGTTGAGGGGAGAGGAGGGTGTTTTGGGTTTACTTTTTGTTTGACTGGCCCCTTGCCAATACTAGGAACATCTCCCTGCCTCAGACACCAAACAGCTGCAAACAAGAAAACATTTAATGAACTGTCTGCATTCTTTCCCTCTGCTTGCTACAGAGGACAGGACCTTAAAGGAAAACTGTAGCCATACAACCACAGAACATGGCAATTCCTCTTCCCTAGCCCTTCTCTCACAGATTACAGCATCACATTTTAGAATATAAATTACAAGCCAGATTTTCAGTTTCTTAAGAATTAAACTAGTTTTCAAGGTGTACATGCAGCCTGCACAACGAGGCACTGCAGTGGGACATGTGGAACAGAGCTGAGCCACACAGCACTGCTTGCTTAGCCTTGGTACCAGAGCTAACCCGCAATGGTTTCCATTGTGCAGGCATGGCTGCTCTGCTGGAGGCAGGATGGGTGCTTCTGACTGTAAGGAAATATGTCCAGCTTGTGAAATGATGGTGATCTGGTAGCTTCAGTGAAAGACTTTCTAGATCATCTAAGGCACAAAAACCCTCTCATGTTTCATGACCTTTCTGGGGACTTTTAGGCTTCTTACAAATAAACGAACAAATCAAGCAGTAGTTTCCTGATTGTTTAACAAGCCAGACAGCTGGGAAAACTTAAGCCCACACCATCTGAACTAATGAAACAAGATTATAAATTTGATTCAGCACTCCCCTACTGAATTATTACATCTATTTTGGAAGTAACACAGGCCTCTAAACTGAGTGACATCTGAGATATCCAAATTTTTTGAGACATCCTCCCAGCACTGACAGATATGAACAGGACCTACAGTAGATCTGCAATCTCCTAGAGCAGTGGCTGGAGGCCAGGCACCATAAATGAAGCTGTCCAGAAGAGAACTAGATGCCTGAGTTAGGGCAGACAGATCATTCCCTGAGCAATGATGTTTAATGTCCTGTCAGGACCATTTTTATGAATTCCTCTTGGATGGGTTATGCCTTTTCTGAGAGGGGAAAATATGACAGAATCTCCTAAAACTGTGTTACACTTCCAAAACAGCATTTTATAAGTTTTGCTCCACCCAAGGAAGCCATCCAATCCAGTTTATTTTTTTAAACTTTACTGTATTTGCTGCTACATTTTTATCCTGTTTTCTGAAATATTAAATGGAAAATTGGAAACTGGATAGCACTTCAAGCCAAAAAGTGTCATAGAAAGGAAATCAACATCATTGACAGCATCTACTGGAATAATAAGGGGCCATTAAATCATGAAGATGGCAGGAATGCAGCAGCAGAGACAGCTCTGTCATAGAATCCAGCTACTCGTTCACTGCTGTTGTGTTACAGCACTCCTTTCACTGAGTGAGTTCTGCCAACATGTTAAAGTGATGGGAGCAGCTTCCTCAGCACTCCCTCTCTGTCTGCACAGCTATGCAGGATCAAACACAAGCTTGTCTACTTCCATTGCACACCATCAATTATGTTTTTCTAGAAAAGATGAACTAAGGAAATACAGAATTCTCTGCCCATACTTGTTAGGTATCTGCTTATTCACACACGTGCCCACAGCACAGAGGAAAAATTCTCACAGAATTCTCACAGAGCATCTGTGTTTGGCTCAGGACTGGAGGAATAGACTGCAAGATCTGAGTTGTCCCTCATTCAAACACTACCTCCAGGTAGTGATGAGGGTTCATCTCAGGGAGCAGTCTGTGCAACAACAGCTGGCAGAAAATAAATGTCCTCCCTTAAGGAGGTAAACTTCTTAGTTTTTTGTAACATTCTTAAAAACTGATTTGTTTTTTTCTTTTTCTCAGTTTCTCAGTTTCTCATGCTTGTCCATGCTATGAACGTTTTTATATTTAAGGCACATGAAACTCAGCAGATATGAGGAAAAATTCATCAAGTCATAGCAAAACTTGCAATTTTTAGAATTTAGGGAGTATACATGTCAACTTTGTTCACATGCTGACTGCCCCAATTCTGCAAACTGAAAGTGAAGACAATAACTGAGACAGCAGTTTTACAACATGTGTTCTAGCAAGAGTTCTCACCTTTAACTATGTACCCTGAGGTAATTAAAAATGGGTAATTATTACTTCTATCTAATTTTGCATATAAGGGAAAGCATTACTATAGTAGGGAAGGCAAAATATTGCATGCTTGAGAGAGGATTTTCCACAAAAAAAACAAACTGAATTACAGGTAGCTAAACATCTCACTTTCAATGCCCAGATCATAAAGATTTCATACACTGTTTTCTACTGTCTTTTTCTGAAAGGGAAATTAAATTACTAAAGATTTTTAATTATTCAGAATAAATCAGAAAGAAAAAAGATAAACTGCCAGCACTGATATATATGAGGATTTTCAGCTGAGCGTTACACACCAACTTGATGGATATTTTGGGTAATATCATGTTACATTAACACAGACTCATCACCTTGATTATTCCATTAATAATTATTACCTATCATTAAACCTTATCTCCTAGTAGATATATTTACAAAATATTTTCTGATATTTTCTATTTCCTGGATAAGTAAGAATAAACTCTGGAAAGTACAGACAGACATTATAATTGAAGATTAAAATAAAAGTTAAAAAACCCAAAATCCTCTTGTTTTACGGCAGGCACTGGCTGTTCAGAGCTTCAGCACTAGAGGCCACTGTAAACCAAGCAACATCTGGGAAAAATCTACACACTGAAAACATCCAAAATACTCTATTTATGCAATTACAAACCATTGTTTCCAACTTCAGTGACTTCTGCCAAACAAGAAAATTGAATGGTAAATATGAAGAAAGTTATATACTAAAGATCCTAAGAAGGTCTTCAGTTTTAGTTGGGTGTGGATTTTTTTTGGTTTTTTTTTTTTTTTCTTCTTTTTTTTTCTTATTCTCCTTTGGTTTGTCTTGCCTTTTAAGCAGTACAGGAAAGAAATATCTGTTTACACAAAACCCAGATTTTTGTTTAAGTTAGAAGAGGAAAGTAACGGAGGTGCATCACATGTCCCATTAAGTGTTGTCATTAGAAATACAGTGAAAAAATATTCAATCTTTTATGATCTCAGGCCATGAATCCTAAGGAATCTAATTTCTTATCTGATTTTGTTTCAACACCTTTTAATTTCTTACCTAGGAGAGAGAGACAGGGAGAAAGGAATATCTAAAATATTAGAGAATACTTTCTACAGTCTCAGACTTTTCCTACTGGGCTTAAGACTTCATCAGATACAGCTGTTACATCTGTGAACTCATCCCATTCAAAAATAACCCTAAAAACTCTGTGTATCTACCACTAAAGAACAATGGGAAAGTTATTAGTAAAAAGCCTGTCCTGATTTCTGACCTGTAGAGTGAGTTGCTTGGAAGCCTTTTCTTTGAACTGATGCATCAGAAATAAAGCGAAGAAACATTTTGTTTCCAGTAGCAATGAGAGGATCCGGTATTTTATTGCCACATAAGCGTCCCAGGATTGGCGATTTTTCACTTTCACCATCAAACACTTCCAAGTGGTCATAAGCACATTCTTGATGCTGTTCTATTTCAAATTCATTGAATGCCTAGGGGGAAAAAAAAAAAAGTAAATTTACCCATTGTGGTACATGGTACATACGTATATATGTTAATATGTTTTAGAATACAAGGATGCAGCTAAAATGACAGATTTAACATTATTGCCTCTACAAGCCTGTAGATTTGAATAACATATTGATCTTGAGAAAGGAGACTAAAAGTTGACACTGGACTTCAAGAGTGCATCATCCTTCATACAAAAAGGCATTAGAATCTTTATATCCAACTACTACCTACAAGAGAATATTAAATCTAGGATACTGCTGCCTTTCTGCTGAATTTGCACTGTGTTTTTAGGATTATTCCAAATTTCACAGAGCATTCAAAACAGCAAAAAGCCAGAAATTATTGTTTCCTTGCACGGTTAAGGATTGACTGAAACATCTGCAAAGCATAATGGCTCCTCCCCCACCCTTTTTTAAAATCTACGTTGCACTGCAAATAACCCCCTAAGAATGACTTCTCCACATGAAGGTTTAAGCATGAAAGTTTTCTAATTATTTTCTAATCTATTATCTAGAAATCTATTTTTTTATTATTACAACTCGATGTTTCAGGCTTCACCCTTCATGCTAAGGTCACATTTTTGCTACAAAAGCATTGTGAAAAATACAACAAAATTGTGTTAATTGTTCATTAGAACAAACTTCAGGCATTTACAGAAAGTGTATGCCACGCCTGATACAAACTGTTAACACACATACAATACCTGCATTTCAGATAGGGAGAAGGGTCTTCCAAGACTAGAATGATATAAACAAACTTATTTCAAGGGGACATCTAAGATTTTTCAGACTTCTTGACTTTTGACTAGGGCTAAATTTCAACAACTCTGAAGCTTATATCTGGTAATTTCCCCTCATGTAAACACTGTGAAGGCAATATACATCTTTGTGAATTTTGGATAGAGTAACCTACAATTTAAGGTGAAATTCAAAATCTATTTTTTTCAACAAAATGACATAAAAACATCAAGTACACATGCTGTCATGAGTAGTCATGTAGCTGACCATAAAAAACAAAACAAAACAAAACAGAAAGCCCCAAACAAAACCCCATAACTCAAACAGAATTGGATTAAGAAACAATTATTAAAAGAACTAAAACTGAACTATCAAATACCAAGCAAATATCACAATTAAGCATTCTCTCTGGTACACCAAAACAAATCTGACCTAACAAATCACCTGTGGAACCCTGAGAGCATGAAATGCGATGGTAATTTATATGAAGACCTGACCTAAAGAATATATAAAGAGCTAACCCAAAGTTTTTTCTGAGAGAACTCAAATATTCAGGATAACACTTTTATGGAGAGCTGTGTGATGCAGTGGATGCAGGTTCATTTCACTGTAAAATTTGGGGTTTACATTAAGGGACTGAAACTGCAGAGGCAATGAAAACAGCTGTACAGCAGTCACTCCTGTTGCTCTTAAATTGTGGTCAGCTATCCTACTTTTATGATGCCAACTATGTGTTATCATTTATCCCCAAATAAAATCTGATGGATTAAGAAAACCCCAGAAAGCTGAGACACTAACTTTCAGTAAGGGAGTTAGTTAAACACAGTATTGAGTCCAGCCAACTTGGAATCAATGGGAGCAATAGGCATGATCCAAAAGCAGCCTGCAGAAATTAATGTTCTTTCAGAGGGAAATTATATGTGTTTTGTTCACTTCTCACCAGCATGAAAGAAACCCCAACAAAACCAACACTCTCCAGGAATCATATCTCACTAGGAGCTGTAAGACACACCTATTATTTTTAGTATTTGACTTCTCACTGGGATTCCTAAGCCTGCAGAAGCACAGTACATATGTTATTGCGTCCCTCAAACATGACCAGAAAATATCCTATATTTGTTGTGGGTAGAGCAGTTGATTCTAGCAACTCCAAAGAGAATGCAAGGAACTTGCTTTTTAAGGAAAAAACAGATCTTAATATGCATACTCTTTTAAAATCTCAAAATGCCTGATATTTTAAAACACCCAAAGATAGTCCTCATTTTTTTTTTAATGAGCCAGTTCCTTGTAGATTTGAAAGAGGAGAACTGACATGAACTTCCCTTAAAGTTAAACATAACTGAATAATTGCTGCCAACAGAGTTGACAAATGATCTAATAAAGTTGGTAGTATAATTAAAATCACACCCTCTCTTCCTGAGACAAATACTTTTGAATTCCTACCCCACCATGACTATTTTAATCCCTTATGATCTGTCTCCATAGTGGGAATGGTGTTCAGAAATGTTACATACAGCTTCTGTCCATCCAGCCCTTACTATCTACCCCACTCAATTGAGTAGATATGTTGGTGGCACTTATGGACGGCTGCCTGGATGGACACTTAAGTCTGTGTCTTACAAACATCCAGCTGATTAGCTCATGAAAATCAGTCTCTCTACTAGGTACATTGTAAAAGCCATCTTTATCTAAAAAGTTCTGAAGTACATATCCTTTTTTTATTTCATAGGCTTCTTAATTGCACCAAATACTTGAGCCTGCTCAGGAACAGAGTTTTCATTGAATAGCAGAGTGAGGGCAATCACAACAAAAGATGAGTTTCTATACACACACCCCTCTCAAAAAAGAAAGCACAGCCTCACAATTCATGCAGTTTGTTACCATAAAGTAACCAATTCTCTTCTTGCTCAGATTGAACAAGAAAAATATGAAAAATAAACTTAAATACAGTGTGAAAGAAAAAAATAATAATCCATTTTGGAATTATGATATTCATATTACTGATATGGGACTTTGCTGTACTACACAACTTAAAGATATTGTACACATGGTATTTAGTAATTGATCCTACTGGCTTGCACAGAAGAACAGATCTCAGACTCTAAATTATGGAGATATTCTTGAAAAAATTCTATTTAATAAAATTCTCTCTATTTTTCAAGTCAAAAGCCAATTTAAAAACAAAAAAACAAAACAAAACAAAACAAAACAAAACAAAACAAAACAAAACAAAACAAAACAAAACAAAACAAAACAAAACAAAACAAAACAAAACAAAACAAAACAAAACAAAAAAAACACCCACCAAAAAAAACCCAAAAAACAAACAAACAAACAAACCCCACAACCCTTTCCTTTGTGAAATAGACCATGGAATATTTTGCTTAAGATATCGGAATGTTGGAATTTTGCCTGCTGTGGGTATAAATATTGGAAAAGCTTTTACAGTAACATGCCTATACCTGCCTGGCTTTAGTTTATTCAGGCAGTATGAAGAATACTTCCTCAGAAGCAGCAGTAGGAAGGCTACCTCAATTAGAAATCTATTTTTCACCCTTAGAATGGACAGAGCATGCACCCCAGTCATTCTTCACCACCACCATCCCCTCCAGGACAGTTCAACTGTTGTACTTTTGGTGAACAGGGATCAATACACAATCCGACTTTAGCACCAGTAACAGGACTGGTTTTTGGCAGCAGCCAAGCCCCACACAGCTGCTTGCTCACTGCCCCACCAGTAGGACTTGGGAGACAATTGGAAGTGTGAAAGATAGAAAACTTGTGGGCTGAGATAAAGACATTTTAATAGGGAAAGCAAAAGCCACACACATGAGCAAAGCAAAACAAGAAATAAATTCACTGCTTCCCATGGGCAGGCAGGTGTTCAGCCATCACATGGGCCCCATCATGTGTAATGGTTACGTGGGAAGACAAGCACCATCACTCCAAATACCCTTCCTCCTTCTTCCCCTGGTTTGATATCCTGAGCATGATGTCATATAGTCTGGAATATCTCTGTGGACAGTTTGGGCCACCTGTCCTGGCTGTGTCTCCCCCCCAACCTCCCATGCAAACCCAGCTTCCTTGCCAGCAGAAAGAGCCTTGCTTCTATACAAGCCCTGCTTAGCAATAACAAAAACATCTCTGTATTATCAACACAGTGCAGCACAAATCCAAAACACAGGCCCATACCAGCTACTGTGAATAAAGTTAACTCTACCCCAGCCAAAACCAGGACAAGTGGTTAGGGTTTGGGTAAGGTCAGTAGTTATGAGATTGCAATATACCTTTCATCCCTGCACAACTATTAGCTATTTCTTCTACTCTGAAACAGACATCTTTCTCCTTAACCTTATTTGCTCCAACACAGTTGAAAAATCAATTTATATGAAGTTCAAATATATGTAAGGCCAGCTTTTGTTGTGGCTGCCTTGCAAGTAAGCTGCTGAAGAAATACTGGGGCTGAGAAACCCATGGGCAGGGCTGTGCCTTTGGCCTCATACAGAGGCTACATAATCTCAGCAAACCAGCAAAGCTCTCTAAGCTCTACTAGGCCTGCCTTTAGATACCAGCACTGTCCTCAGCCAACTGGACACAAAATTCACAAAGCTAGCCTGGGCTGCTCTTCTGCTTATGTTAAGATTTGAAACCACTTCTAACTGAGAAACCCAGATTCTCAGGCATTTTGTATCTTTTTTCCTCCTCAAAAGAAAAAAAAAAAAAAAAAAAAAAAAAAAAAAAAAAAAAAAAAAAAAAAAAAAAAAAAAAAAAAAAAAAAAAAAAAAAAAACAGGAAAAGGTGTGCGTAGAGGACTCTTCATAACTCAAAATTTTGCTTTTTCTATATACTGGAATTTGTGTTAGTGGCCTCTGCCACATTTGCCAAAACTTTGCACAAGTTTTATGAGTTACAACAATGATATATTAAAGTCTGACAGGAGGAGGAAACTGTTCCTCCTGCCTTTGCTGAACAGAGTATTTCCAATCACCATAAACTTAAATCACAACTCTATGATGAGTAGTCCCTGTTGGCCAGAAATGGACAGAAGTCAGCAAGCTTTTAAAAGAGTTTGCCTCTGGGATGCAAACTGACAGTAAAGTTTAATAACAGTTCTGTGTCATTGAGCAGTCATTTAAGAAGCTGATTTGATGGAAGAAAAGCTAAAAAGGATGGGAAGATAGAGACTCACCAGTTTGACCCTCTGCCCAGGGGTGGCACTGATTTCCCATGTGCACTCCTTCCTGCTGGGATACTTGTCAGGCCAGTTGGGACTCGTGATGATGCCGTTGGGACTGTGGATCTTCTGTTCACACTCAGCTGTGCCAAAAGTGATAGCATCAGTTAGTCTGGGGGTCTGCATTCAGAGGTAGTCAAAAAGGTACTATTTTTTGTCAGGGCAGCCACTAAGTGGAAAAGAACTTTAGGAAGATAAGCAAGCATGCTTTTCAGAGTCATGTTCTTCCCCTCAGGCATATGCTTTGGAGCATTAACCCAGCATGAATTTTTATGGATTGTTGTAAAATGTGCACTGTTGTTTACAATGGATGGCTTTTTTTTTTTTTTTTCCTCAGAAAAAGTCTCATATAGGAATAAACATAAGATAAATATTAAAAATCAATCAAGTATTTTCTATTTCCCCATCCTATACAAGTAAGTGTGTAAATCCATATGAAAAATCTCACTACTCCAACTTGAAAAGAAATTCCTCAAACAATTTATTTTTTTCTCTTCTTGGAAATTTTCACTGCAGCTACAGAGCAATCAGTTTGATTTGTAAACCACAGTTTTTAGGTATACACATACATAATTTGAGAACAGCTAAGACTAAACTGTGAGTATGTACAAAGAACAGCTTAGTCACTGACTTTGCAACTAAACCACTAGTACTCAGAACTAAAAGAAAAGCATTTTTGTATTTAGTTTTAACAATCTCACATTGCCTTCTAAATACCAGGGAATTATTTGAAAAAAAACTTTTAGAGTAGGCAAGTAGCATTCCATAACCAGTGAAAATACAAATTATTCATAAAGGGCATGTCCTTACTCTCAGACTAAATCCATGCTAGAAAACATTGAGACATTACAGCAGCTCACATGATACTGCACACTTAAGGCTCATTTGCAGAGAACCTAAATTCTACTTAAGTTCCAAAGCCTATTGTTTTCTTGAAAGTAGCCACACCTTGAGAGAACCAAGAGTTAGAAAGATGCCTAGGGCTTTGATTGGAACTTCGATTGTCTAAATATGTTGCCTAAAACATACCCAGAAAGGGTAGATATGGTTTCAACCTGGCTGTGAGGAAACTAACTGCTACTGATACCAATAAATCACAGCTTTACCAGGCTTCTCTCCAGAAACTCTACCTCTGTGTTTAATACAGCCTTAGGTAAATACTTTATCAGGGCTTTAAATATTCTCCACTTCACAGAACTTTTGAATGTAAGTTCTGTGCCAATGATCCCAAGTTTTCCAAATTTCAATCTTGTGGGCCTTGTACTCAGCCCACACAAATACTGGGGATGGAGGGGATGGGAAAGGGGAGGGATGTTGTAATGCTTATGCCTAAATGTTGTAATGCCCCGCTACCAAGAACTTTTTTCCTTTCTTTTGTTTGAAAGGAGAGCTGCAGAAATCTTTCTACAAGACAGTTGTGTCACCAACCACTCCAATGCCTTCCTACTCACCTTCCTTGCAGTCATGTTTATTTTCGTGGAGCACAAATCCATTCCGGCACTGGCAGACGTAGCTTCCTACTGTGTTGATGCACTCGTGCTGGCAGCCACCGTTGTCCTTTGAACACTCATCCTTGTCTACAAAATACACAACAAGCTCAGGTGAGCACACAGCTCCCAGCAGACCCTGCTACCAAGAGTAGCACGGAGCCAGAGGCCAGAGCAGGATAAGCTACAGCACAGTCACTCTTCCCAGTAAGGCACTTCTGTGGTGCCCTAGTTCTAGTCAATCTTTACTCAGCCTGCAGCCTTGCACTGTGGCACAAAGTGTCTGTCTCATCTTTCTAGGAAATGGGCATTAGTTCCTAAGGGAGAAGAACACTAGTAAAACAAGCTAAAGCAAAGGTCATAAGAGATTCACCAGCTTTTACTCTTTCAAGTGGTCTAGCTGGTAAAAGCTTCATAAATATCCAGTTTTATTTTAGTAAACAATGGCAGTGTAGTTTATGGATAACACAAATTATTCCAGCTTTGTGCAAATTCCACAATTTAATGGTGGTATCTTAAAAGAAACATATAAATCAAAAAAGACTTCAACCTCTACACATTAAACTTTAAGAAGAAAATATTTCACGTAAGTTTTTCTAATAAGTTGAGCTTTTTTCCTCAGCAGAGTGACAGCGTACTTCACTTTTAATGAATCTGGACATTATAGAACATCACAAAAAGAAAAACATTTCATTGAAAGAAAAAAAAAAAAGGAATTGGCATAAGTTAGTTCAAGAGCTACAGTACAGCATACAGTTCTGTTTATTAACATATAATCATTCAAAAGAGCTTTTAGTGTGTTAGAAATAAAGCAGAGAGTAGTTGAGGAAATATGACCTGCATTAAAGAGCTACAAATTCATTGCATGGACAAAAGCCAAACTAGATTAACAGGCTGTCATTGTAGCAAGAGGCCTCAGCTGCCACACTTCTATGTCATTCAGCTGTTCTTGTTTTAGGTGAGGCTGGTCCCTTTAAAAGAGCCAGACTGCCCCTGACATGTACATACACATACGTGCATATATGTGTGCACATGCATGTAACTATAAATGTATACACACACATACGTACACATTCTTAGTTATAAAAATACATGCATATATATATATATATTCAGCACACACATATTAAACCTCCCCTGTATTTTACTAAATGTGCCATTTCAACATGCAAAAGAGAGGAAAAAGAGCAAAGGAATTTTGGTCACCTCAGAGGTCTGGTTGTTGCATCTTGGAATGCAGAGCATTTACCCCCTGCAGTCTTATTTACCTTTGAAAGCAGCAGTTAACATTTTCTCCAAACAAGGCAACATGATATTTCAGAATTCAGCAGGTACAGCAAGAATTTCTATAGATTAGAAACCACTGTGGATAATTTAAGTCTCTTTTCATTGTCTTACTCAATACACTTTTTTCCTTGCTCTTACTGATGGTCATATTCAGTAACACACCAAAGGAAGTTTGCATTGTAATTGCACACACGTAATCTTCCTCTGCCAAAACCTATGCAGCATGACCTGTTGACTTCCAGGTCTTTCCATAAAAATCAGCTTCTATTTATAATACAAGATGATGATGTACATTACAGGTAAATTCTGCAAGTCAAACCCAAGCATCCACTGCATTTTCTAATGCAAATCTCAAATCTGTTTGCACTGAAAGTTTCTGGAAGCTTTCTGCAAATGTGAACAGATCTGAATGTTAAGAAACAGTTGAAGATATAGATGTCTCTTGGAACCATACATTCAAAGAGATATTACTTGTCATTTTGATGACAAAAGGAATCAAAGAAGCTCCACAACACACTACTTATGCACCTTGCAAAACAAGTCCCTAACAGAGGTAGCAAATCTATGCCATTTCAAACCAAAGTGATAATTTGCAAAAGCAAGCACTATCATAAATTAATTCCACATTGCACATGAAGAACGGTAACAACCAACTGAGAAATTAGAACAATTATGAACAAAAGTCTTCAATACTTCCCCCTCCTAAGCATTAGTTTGTAATTTTCCACCAGAATAACAAAACAACAGGAAGGCAAGTTCAAAATGCATTCAAGTTAAGCTTTCAAGTACAGAGTAGGTGCACAAATTCTAAATAAAAGCCCTGTCCATTTTCATCATCCACCAAACTCTGCGAATACACTGAGAAATATTTTAACATTAGATATGCTTATATTCTATAAAATAATCTCTTAAGAGACAAGTTTATAAGCAAATAATCCCATGTTGGATGTCCTCAGAAATAAAATAATGGACAGAAGGTAGAAAGGAGAAGTTTTGGAACACATTTGAACTACAATAATTACTTGTACATACTTAATCAAGAATGCAACTGTTGAACAAGCCTTCCTCACACTTCATAATTGAGAACAGACTTTCTGTCAAATTGATTGCCCAGTTTAAAAATTTGTGAAAAAAAACCCAAAACAATTAGTCTGTATTAGTTACAAGAACAAATGTTTTGCCATGTAAAAACAAAGCCATTTATTATGCTGACAGATGGAAATGGGTCCCCCCAATTTTGAATGGATGCTTTCTTTCTTTTCTCATTTCAGTACTCAGAAGAAGGAAAGATCCATTCTCAAGAAAATAATAGATTTAATCATTCTGAGGAAAAATGGTCGTACCTCTGAGACCCTCAGAGGCCACCAGTCTGTGAATAATACGTACTCGGCCTGAAGGGACTTGTATCAAGTCTTTGCAAGATTCAAAAACAAAAATTTTCTCTTTGCAGGCAGCTTTCTTGTCTGTGGAAAAAAATGTACCAGGATGGCACCAGAGATGAGTTTGTGTTCAAGGCTGGACACTTTCTAGCTTTCTCTTTTTAACTGCTCAGTGAGCCACCACCCAAGAAAAGGTGTCCCAACAAACCTCATTTCTACATTACATCAAAACCCGTGTATATTTTGAATGTTTATGCAAAGAATCAATCATGTTTATTTAAAACACGGAAGTCTGAAACATGATAAATGGAAGCAGTTGTCAAACTATGACTAATCCTTAGGTTATCTTCTCAGAAAGATAGAAAGATCATCAAAAAAACCCTCAAGGGCATTTAAATATATATATATACACACACACATGTATACATATACATATATAGAGAGAGAGAGACACACACACTATTATTATCTTTTTGGAGTTATTTAATACTTCTCTGGTCTTACAGGTCCAGCAGTGTGCTGAGTCCTGCAGGGACTTACTGCTAGGTCTTGGTCTTATAACAAAAGCAGGAGACACAGGAGGACAGAAGAAAGAGAGAGAACAAAAACCTAATTATTGGAAATTTTTTGTTTAGAAGCCTAATATCCAATTCTAATAAGTTTTAACAAATGCTTTTTTAAAAATAATATATAGTGAGTACCTAAGTTTGCTCTCTTTATATGAGAAACTTGATTATAAATATACATATATTTATATACTCATCTCTGTAGGTCAGCTAGATCCCTGCAGAGACTCCTAAATGAGCTTTCTTCAGAACTGTCCCATCAAATGTAAATTTTACAGAATGCTCAAAAAAAAATTTCTCACTTTTCAGTAGAACCTGTCTGGCTGTTAACACTATTTTACAGCCAAAAATATAATTACATGTTGTCTTGTATCAACATAAATACCTTCCTAATGCAGGTCATCTGTTGCCCTATGTCACTGTTTTGTTTCACAGTTTATCACAGCAGGTTTCAACCACCCAAAAACTGCTTTCTGTCGTCTAAGCTGGAGCTGGGCCATGCTTTCTCATCTCTAGCTGCGGTGCAGAATTCATTGCCAAAAGAGTTGCTGAAGAAAAAAATTGCTCTTTGGCTGGGCTTGAGGAATATTATACAGTTCCTAATCTTCACACAAATTTAACTTATGCACTTTCTGTCTTGCTGCGCATTGCATATGCTCTTTACCAGTAAATAGAGTGCAAGATGAAGTGTTTTATTCATTACGTTTCCTTTCATTATGTACATCTTTATAACTAAGTGCTTACAATTCTACTGTGATTTAACTAATACAACTGGTAAATGCCTGCAATCAAGTGTCTAAGTATTTCTACCCAGTTATCATTCTAAAATTATTGCATTCTGAAGATTAATATACATATAAATGGGCAAAATACCAATACCTCATCCACTGAAAAATTATGCCCTCATCTCCCAAAAGTCTAAATACTTGAAGTCTCAAGTCTGTTCTTCATTGACAGATCAATAGCATATTATACCCATATTAAGGAACTGAGGCATAAGAAAGTAACAGTGTTTTCTGACAGTCCTAAGGTGTCTGATTAATTATTTGGAGATGACATCTTCTTTTTAGATGCTTTAAGTTCAGAAGTTTGGTTTGTCTCAAGCATTACAAAATTTCTGTTTTAGTCAGAAAACATTGTCAAACAGGGAAAACCAGATGACATAGCAGAATGGAATCTGTTAGAAAATAGAACAAGTGGAAGATAGTTGAGAAAGAGTAAAAATAAAATACTCATATTATATTCAGATATTTGAACCCATTTGAAGTGCTGACAGGAATGCATTATGAAGCACTCAGAAAGTTTATATACTTACAGATTCAAAGACTTTATATCAAACTATCTTTTTTTTTTTTTTTTTAGGGATTAGGTATATATTGTATCTGGGAGACATCACACATTTCTATTCATTAAAAAGCACATTAGTTCAAAATAATCCCTGACTAAAGAACTTATTCTGTGATCAATGACATCACTTAAACATTTCTTTTTTCAATTACCTTGTGAGGGAAAGATAAGAACATTTCATTCAGAACTGAAATATACAAGGGAAACATTATTTCTGAAGAATTACAACCTGATGCTTTGTAATCCATGACCTTTAGTCTAGTCATTCCCAAAAACACAACATTAGTGGAACTCACTCATTTAAAAAAAGTCACTTGAGCAAAATAAATAAATACATACGTGAAGATGAACTATTACTTCAATGAAAACCAAAATTTAACTGACTATAGGCGTATTAATGACCAGGGTGTCCAGAAAACACAACTTCTGAACACAATGGAGCTTACATTGCTGTTAAATTACTACGCTATCATTGCCAGTCTTATCTGAAATATCTGTAAGATCTTAAGAAGATTTAAAAATCTTTATTTGCAGTTTTTAGAACTTGAACGTGTCAATATTTGTTCCTGTAAAAAGTCCAAGTATGTGACAATTCCTGCTGGCACAACTAGACCTACATAAAATGACTGGTTGTTTGCTTCTAGGAGGAAGCTCTGTTGTGTGCACATATGTATTTACTACAAACAATGAGTAAACTTTGAATGCTTCTTGCTAATGTAAATCATAAATTTAAAAGTAAAAAGTGTTACTGTGGGTAAAGACGGATCTCTGGAAGATTATGACCAGAGAAATGTGATTACTAGGAAAGAGATATACTTAAAAGAGATCTAATGTTTGTTATGACTTTTTATGAGACAAACCACCTTTTTTCATTTTTGATGGTTGCTTAATGAAGGCATCAAAATAGTCACAATAAGAAAATACTGAAAGTCTAAACTTGTTTGCCTTGGTAGATATTTTTTCACTTTCCAAACCACATCCCTTACCCACTATACAGACTCTTATTAGTCATACAGTAACCAATGAAATACGATTTCATTTCAGTTTTTGATAAAATACTTTAGTCAAGCAAATGGTAATAATGGTAGGATATTTTACATGCTAAGTGTAATCAGGATTCTCCAAGTTCAGATTTTTCATTGCTATAGAAAAATCTCGAGCTTAATCAACTTCCAAGTTCTTCACTTTGACATTTGGCTTATGGAGGTTGGCAGATGGTGTTTTGTGTTGTTTTACACAAGGTAAGATACCTATCCCTATTTGTCTATGTAAACACAGAGGAAAAACACAAAGCAAACTTTCACTACAAACACTGAGTGGTCTCCTGTCCATATTCCACTCTCTGTGGATAATTTCAGAGGCAACTGTTGAGCAAATATTTCCTCACATCTTAAGCTTCACTCACGTGTAACTTTATTCAACAGTATAAGTCCTCATATGATATAAACTTCCACTGCTCTGATCTCCCTCAGTAAAATTGCACTCATAAATAAAAAGACAGCTTTTTTTGCAAGATGAGGATCTTAAAGCCTGTTCTTCTGCAAAACATTAAGAAGTGCAAAGTTTGGCACAGATGTACCCATAATGTTAAACAAATGTACCACAAAGTGGTAATTTCCCAACAAATGGAATATATTAAGAGACTCGAGTAGAAAAAATATAAGCGTACACAGCATGCAATTCGTATCACTTTACAAGTGGAATTTGAAAAGAATAGCAAAAAAAACTTAAGATAAAAGGAATCTAATGAAAATATAGAAATACAGTAAACTTTCTTTTGTCCTCCGTATCTCACAAAGTTTACTTGCTTCTGCCATTATTTAAGTATATATAGATATTTCCATACATTTGCTACATACATCGCAATTCAGAATAGCATCTTAAGACAGGAGAGTGGTTTATATTTATGTAAATAAAAATAATTCAAAGCTACGAGGAAAACCATAAGTAAAGAAGCCACTCATTTTCATACCAAAATTGTGGCTGCTCCACCTAGTCAGTGGGCAACCAGAGACACTTACAGGTAAACAAGGGCACTTTTCTATACCTGAGAAGAAGTGTGCCTTGAAGCCTTTTTTTGAGACAGTGTTGTCAGATCGAAACTCAATTCTCATGTTGTTGTACTGAGAGGTGATAACTTCAGGCACTTCTGTACCGCAGAATTTACCGTGGAGTTTGGAATCAGAAGAAAGGCCGCTGCGAATCTCCACATAATCGTACTTGCAAACCTCAGAAAAGAAAGACAGAAAAAATATTTGGCTAACCAAAATAAAGGCATGAATCTGTTTACAAATGCCAGAATTCTGATTGGTATATATGCTGCTGCTGAATAATAAATGAACTATATCCTTCTCCAGTTTCTCCTGATTTTGAAAGCATTTGTAAATTTTTACATTTTGTTGATTTTAGGGAAGAATATTTTAAGGTCACTAACACATAGCTGTACTATAAATTACATTCAAACTTATTTGTATAGATGCTTACCTGTGTTTAATATCTAAATTGCAAGAAACGCTTAGAAGCATTTCCACTTAATTTAAAATGCAAACATTCCATTGACACTAAACTAAAATCTAGAAATATTCATCCTAAAAATTATACCTATATGTGTGCTATAAACCATATACCTCAACCCTACAAACCTTCTACAGCTTGCATCTCAACAAATTTTTAAAAATAATTATTTTCATCTAGAAACTTACAAGGTAGGTTTTCATCATTATATATTTAAGATATATTTGTTTATTTTCAAATATATAACTTTCCACTATTAAAACCATGCAACTCTCATCAACAGTAGCATAGCTGTAATTTGGAACAGGATGCATGCTATTTTCATTAAAAGGTTAACAATAAAGTAATATAGTTATAAAAAAGCCTTATGCAACGCCTACTTCTCATGATAATACTTTCAATGCATAATCCCTTGGTCAACCTAAAGCCATCCATCCAAAAACTTCTAAGCTTCTTAGGCTCAACTATCAATCATTTCATCAAAAATGTCCCAGATGTCTGCAATTAATAGGTTAAAAGTGAACATTGGACAGGAGGATTCATACAGAGCTTATATTGGTCCATTAAATCCAAGTCATGTTTGAAACATTGCAATTTCTAGTCAAAAAAAGTGTCAGGGGAAATGGAAGGGAACAATAGAAAAGGATGTTTTGGCCTTTGTTGTTCTCTCTCTCTATGAAAAATTGTCATAATTTCCAGTTGGTTTTAATATAATACATTGAAGATGTAGATTAAACGTTTATTGTTACCGGAAGAATTTTCACGTGTGGCACAGATGAAAAGTGACTAATTCAGTTGAAACTCTTTCTGTACAGTAGAAAGAGCACAAACATTGAAAAACTTGAATTACTGCCACATGCTGATCTATATTAACTGGAAAAATATTTATAACAATGCATGTGATTTTCAAATATAGCTCACTCCATTGATAAATCCCACCAATTTCAGCAATATAATAGTGGTGAGTTTTTATGGTTGCATAGCTTTAGATCAGAAATCAAATGTAATTTGAGATAGGCCTAATTTACTCTATACTAAACTGCACTGAAAAAATTTACAAGTTAAACTGCACAACATGAATGTAAACTATTAAAATTGTAAGAGTGTAAAAGACATATTAAACTTGGTCCTAAATGGAGCTCCTATAACAAATTAAAAAATAGAGTGCTTGATAAATGTATACATTTTATGTCTGTACTCAGACAATATATTAGAATTTTCCAGATATTATGTTTCTTCTGATTTTCACAGGCATCTATCCTTAGTTCTATTTAACAGTATGAAGCTGAGATTTAATAGCACTTGAGATGATCAAACACCAGTTCTGATTGTTGAAACACATTTAAAATTTTTCTATCTGTTTATGTTACCTGGTTTTTATGACCCTAGAAAAGTGATTAACTTCATTTCATGCCAGGTGTTTTCCTTACAAATCTTGCTCATGTACCAAGAAAGTGCAAGAAAAAGGTTTTTATGACTTGTTTAAATGGTAATAAATTTTAATTCTTTTGGACTTTTAAGCTTTTATTACATCTCTTGCAGTTCAAGTAGTAATGATTACAGGATTTGGGTGTGACATATATATCATTGAAAACTGGAATTTCATGGACTTAAGAACCCACTCCAAAAAATTATTGGGGAAAAAAACCTCATATTGCTGCCTCTGAAAATAATATTGTGGTATTTAATTTACAACTAAGAACCAAACTATGGCGGGTTTGGTTCTTAGTTATTAATTAAACTCCAGCTTTTGTCCCTTCGAATACCTCTGCCCAAAAGGTGGGCCATCTTTATACTACATACATTGCTACAAATTTATTTACTCAGAAACAACATCCTGGGATTTGTGTTCTTAACGCCATGTAAAGGATGTGCATATAAACTCAGTGGTTACAGCATATTATGGCTGGAGTGTGGTGAGGGAATTTAATGATAAGACAGAGAATTGCCTGTGAAGCAGAACAAAAGCTAAAAAGGATGTTGAAACCCACATTTTACTGCTTCTCATCCAAAAAGCACTGCAACCCCCACCACTTTGTTTAAAGCTGTAAGGAGCATCCTTTAGCACATGGAGGACTCTTCCCTGTTCCTCCTGCTACCTGGGCAGAATGTGCCTCTGGGGCCTGCCCAGCTCAAAAACTGTTGCAGTTCTATTTTGTCTTGTTTCTGGTACTGCTCGTTTCAAAATATTCCCCCAAGTGAGATACTTGCAAGTGATTTAAATACTCCCTCACTCCATCACTAACCACAGCTTATGTGTATTCTTTGTAGTCAGTCTGTAAAGATGATTTGGTTTCTCCAGATTTTCTTCTCTTGAATTCTTTCCAATATGCTTCAGCCCCATTTGCTCTGTTTTATTTTGTTGATAAAAAAGTCAGCTGAGACTCAGCAGAGAACATTTTTTAAAATTTCTTGTAATACATATACATTCAGATGATATGTGAAAGAGAGCAATTCTTTCTATGTTTGTTTTGAAAGAATCCAGAAACAGTCCCAAAACGAAAACAAGAATATCCATGCTTATTGTCAGCATATGAAAGGTCAGCAAGGGTTTTATAAGACAATATCTATTTTTGAATGCTTGTGAAACCATTTAGCTTGTAACAGATTGTGCAGCTCTTTGTTCATGGTTACTTACTTCATTCCCTTCTAACTCAAAAAACTCAAACTTCATTGAAATTCGGTATTGCGTTGGGGCAACCACCTGCCACACACAGTTTTTGTTTGGAGGATACTCTTTTGGCCACCCTGGTGTGGTTATAGTCCCATTTAGCTTTGTCAGGAGTCCTCCACAAGCAGCTGTAAAATTAAAAAAGAACATAATTTCTTGACTGACAGTGTGTTTTACTATAAACAGAAGCACACTGAGAAGAATCAGTCCTCTCATTACTTATATGCTGCAATGCCCAGACAGACTAATCAGAATCTTGCTTTATCATGCTTGGTGCAAACAAAGAGAAAGAGACAGCCCCTATCTTGAACAGCTTGCAGGTTTGTGGGCAGAGATAAGTTTTGGGACTATACAAAGCGTTATCATATTCATTCTTTTCCCTTCCATCCAGAGACTCTGGTTATTCTCTCACAGCCTTTCCCATTCAAGTCCTCTGACCTCACCACCCTCCCCAAGACCTTGACCACCCCTCTTGTGATAGAGGGATATTTAAGTTGTGCTTCTCTCCTTAATTATGGATGCTGAATCAGCCCTACCTGTCTCAGCTCCTGTGGCTGTATTTGCCTCCCATAACCTACTAGACAGGGTCACTTCTTTGGAAGAGCAACCACATACACTTCAGTCACAATTACTTTTGCTGAAACATGGATGTTCAATTAAAAGAGAAAATGCCTCTCATTTCTAAATTTTTGCCAAATAATCACCTCCATAAACCAAAAAAATACTGTACTATGTTCTTGAATGCAGTTCAACTAGCAAAGGATAAACTCATTAATCTTTTCCATCTGTGCAATTTTTTTTTTTTTTTTAAAGAAAAGTAATGGGATTTAGAGAAGCTCTCTATCACACTCTTCTACATTGATACAATTACAGCACTGTGACAGGACTGGAAATCATCCACAAATCTCTTTCCAAAGGGCTGAAGTGGGGGCTCTACTCAACTGCTCCTTGCTAACACTGAGTGCTTTAAAACCTGGCTATTCCAGTCTAGCTGATGATCTCACATACTGCATCTACTCCATCTAACACAGCTGGGAAAATTCACCAGTTATTGTGTCAAGACTCATTTTGTCAACTCAGACACACACCAGTGTTTCTCCTGGTCCCTAGTTGTCCATCCAGCATACTTCTCGATATACATGTGAAAGTAATCTGATAGGAACGGGTGGACTAAGACCCTGGGTCACACCAAAGTGTATCAAAAAAGACCAGATGTACATTAGAGACTGCACCCAGATGACACAAGCTGTCTCCTCAAATGATCCAGTCTGGGTCAGAGCAACTACTGTCAGATTTCAATTTCTGCTTTTGAACAGTGTTCTATTGATCCTTGAGACAAGGGCGGGAAATGTGGAAATACTGAAAAAATAAAATCTTAATGCTTTCTAATATGGTGCCATTGGTGGAGAAGTGCCAATGGATTAGAAGACCATAAAGCAAGTTTCTGTGCATGTCAACACTGCAGTGAAGTATAGGGCAAAGTTTCTGACCTAGAGGCTTCTACTCATGTGTGAATTAATACAGCTAGCTCACTCCCAAAAGGCCCAAACTCTAACGAGGAAGCAAAGTTCACAGTGACTACACAGTAATTTGGATCCAGCAGGCCTATCTACATACAGTGAGTGCCACCTCAACTGGAACAAACTTAAACACACTTTTAGGGATGGCTAAGGGTTTCTGCTCTACACTGCAGTGCTTAGAGTGACTTCTTTTGACAGAGTTGCTTTACTGTTTGGGTGCCAGGAATGTATCTCTTTTCTGTTTTTCAGAGGCAGAGGGAAGATTATTCTGAAAGACTAATAATCTCTAACTTGAGTCAGCAAGCAGACTAAACTCAATTCCTTACATAAATTTGGGCTGATCAAAAGCCCAGAGATCAAACCTCTCTCTTCATGCCCCCATTTAGATTAAATTTATTTTCTTATTCACTGCCTAATATGCAGACATTCAAATACATTATTTTTCAATGATCTCTTTGCTAAAGGTGGGGGAGGGAGGACAACCAACCAAAAAACCCCAACAAGCTTGATGAGAGCCACAATCTAACATGCCTTTAATCTAGGACTTTCACCAGCTCACACAAACAAACAATCCCACAGATCAAAAAGCAAAATAACAAGAAAGAATTGCAAAGAAACTAGGCAAAACTACCCCAAGCTGTGAAAAACAATGAATTAAAGCCAGGAAATTGGGAAAAAAGAGAGACCAGTGAATTGAATCAGAAAAAAACAACTACAATCACTCCAATTTTCAAAATCCATTCGCTAGTCAAACAGATGAGCTAAGAATAAATTTGTGCTATCCTTGGATCTATTGGTGTCCGTGAGTAAAAATCAAACAATAATTGGTGCATAATGATCAAGAGCTTACAGTTCTTTCCTTTGATATGAAATATGCATAGCATGCAAAATCTTATCTCAGTTCAATCCTATGTTTACACAGACTTCCACTTATCTCCTTTGTTCTCCATATGATTACTTGAACATGCTTTGCTCAACCTGAAAAGTAAGGAAAGTTTGCAATGTGACCCAGAGTGGGGAGGATTCCTTCTCTTGATTTCTCTCTGAGCTTTGAGTTAAAATAGACTTGGCTCTTATGGACCTGCCAGCATCCCAGGCACATCCCAGTCCGAGGTAGTCAGAGGGATCATTAAATACTCTGATTCTGAGAAAGCAGCTCATTACTCTGCTGGTAACTAAGAGACTTTGCTTTAGTGAGTATGAATAGTGTAATAAGTTTTGCACATTCTTGATTGACTAACAGCAAAATCTGCAAAACGAAATTGCTCATAGAGACGGGGACAAACATGGCTCTGGCATCATTACTAAAAAGACAGCACTGGTTTCCTGGGTTGGGTTCCATGGATCTCATGGTGCTCAGACAGAGTCTAAGGAACGTGTCTCATTCAGGCAGTGGCACTCTGAGAGCTTTAAGAGCCCATAAATCAGAAACACACTGTACCTTCACAACTCTTCTTGTCAGGACCAAGTTCGTAGCCAGGATCGCAGGCGCACTGGTAACTGCCCAGGGTGTTTACACAGCGCTGCTCACAGCCACCATTGTCAGGTTTGGCACATTCATCTTCCTCTGCCAAGACAGGGACGAATGCAAAAATGTGTTAAATAATTACCTTCCTCAGCTGTAACTACTGCATCAATATTAACCCAGAAAGCTGTATGCATGCCATTACAAGAGGCACTACATAAAAGACTGTGGTTACTGACTAGAGGATTTTCAAATGCTAAGGAGGCCTGTAAGAGAGAAAATAAAAATTTGTCCTTTGTGGGGTGTGGGTGTTTGGGTTTCTTTTTTTTTCTTTTTTTAACAATATCTACTGACAGCTGCAGAACTAATTTATAAGCACTTTGTGTGCAGCATACAGTAATTCAGGCAGTCATAATCTAAAGATCGTACAAAGTATTGAAGGAAAGATTGAAAATCCACAGTAAGGTCACTTGAAGGGCACTTTATCTCCCTCAGAATCAATCTGTACATTATCCTGAATTCATACTCAAAAACAGATTAACAGAATCCTCAAATCCTAGGTTTTATTCTACTGATATTAAAAGGAGCAAGATGAATCAGGGCTGGGGGAGGGAAAGGAATTGTGTGTTCTCTCTGCTAGCTCTGAAATATACCAATGAGATTCATTACTGAAATATTCCTCAGATTCTGGAATATTGTTTCCTTACATCAGGATAAGTAATTTCTCAGAAAAAAAAAAAAATCAGAGCTCCTACTCTCATGCCTACAGCCTTAAAAATTATATTTGTCTACAATAAAAACTATCAGTTAGGATAAGAAAAGCCATGGTTCCTTTTCAAAAGAGCAAAAAGGTTTTCCTGACTCCTCTATTTCAGGTGTCACCATGGCCACATCACTGGCAGTGGCTTTAACTCTGTACAAATTACAAACTTTCCATGCATCGAATGCTTCAGGCATAGCTACAATTGTATGACACCCTCCTCTCCCCAAAAAACACCCAAAATGAAGGAAGACTATGAGGCTATTGCTCAGTATGATTTCTGATCTCTTTTGGGGGTTACCTGAGAGTAATAAATTGATAAACTAGACCAGTCCAGAAAATAGATTAGAAAAAACTGACAAGATTTAGACAAAGTAAGAAAAAAAAACCTAAATGGGAAAAAAAAAAAA
>WEIU01015694.1:65161-81627 GCA_013389925.1 Aegithalos caudatus
AAAAAAAAAAAAAAAAAAAAGCCATTTGCAATTATACTGTTTAACTTCACATTGCATTTGATAATGCAATGTAAAAAAAGTGCCACTTTTTTACAAAATTAGATATGTTTCAGAACTAAGTTGATTAACTGAAGCTGAAGACTGTAGAAAGTTGTGGTGAATATGTTCCTTCATTCTTTGGACACGTTTTATTAGGAGATGCAAAAACCTCTATTGTTTTGTTTTGAATAAATTATATGCCCCAGAAAAAAATATTCTAGAGACAATACAGTCTATTATTAATAAATGATTGAGAAATATTTTTTAATATCCTTTCATAATTTTTCTAGTCCAAGAAGTGATAAGCTGGTCATAACTCCCAAAATATGTTTTAACACTTACCTTTAAAAAAGTTAGCTGCAAACCCTGCTTTATTAACAGTTCCATCAGAAACAAACTTCATCCACAGGGTATTAGAGGTAGATCTAATGTCTTCTGGCTTGTCATAGCCACAAAAATGACCAATTAAAGGACTATTCTCATTTGTCCCATCTCGGATTTCCAAGTAGTCATATGCACAGTTGTCATGTCTTTCGATCTGTAAAACATAATTTTCAAAGTGACCTACCTAAAATTGACCATAAATATCAAATATCAGTCAGACAATAAACAGAATTTAAATTTTCCAAAGTCAAAGTTAAGGTCTCTGTTTAAGATTCAAGCAGCAGGAAGAAGAATGAGCATTGCTGAACTGATTTTAACTCTATTTCTTTTCTACACACACAAAAAAATGAAATATTACTAAGGAAACAATAGCCTAACTGGGAAAAAAAGTAACTAAAAAAGACATGCTCACCTCTAAGCTTCCTAGTGTTCTATCAAACCTCTATTCTCACGTCAAGTCCTCTTTTCTCATGTACACTCAACTAAAGAAGATTAATGGCTCAGCAACTAAGCAGGTAAGAAACATTCACTGTGTTAGCAATATTAAAAAGCCCCATTTTGATCAATATAAGATTTTTAGAATCTCCCTTTATCCTCCAGACAGAGCAAAATTTTGCACTTGTCACAGTTCAATGATGTTGCAGGAAAAAGGTGAAAATTTGCAGTGTGTAAGGAATTTGATGCATCTGAGGAATTAGATCCAAACACACATCTAAAATGATCAGCTCTTGAGTAGTCCACAGAACAGAGGACAAAAAAAACCTAATTTTTCTCTGGCCAATGTGTCTAGTTTCTCTTGCACAATTCCTGATTTTAGGTGTCCTCTTCATTTTCTGGGTCAATGAGTGAACCTTTGTTGTACTGATGGAGAAACCTACTGAAACCAGAACTGAAAATCTCCCTTTCCATTTAAACTTTCTACTGGATGACATTCAAACACAGACTAATTGGTGAGTGGGCACATGTGCATGTCTACTTGAGTAGTGAGCCTTGTGCTCTTTACATAATAGTATTTGCAGAGTCAATCAGACTGGGAGTTGCACCAGAGAGGAAAGCAGTAGCAGCCCAAATATGACCTTGTCCAGAAGCTAGATAATTTAGAATGCTTGTCTTTATTGAGAGAGTATCTTTCTCAACAGAATTAAAAACCCTCTTGAGCTGGGTCATTCTACTGCTGGAATACTTCACATCACTCAATCTTATAAAAGAATATAAAAGAATCAACTAGATCCAAGCATTCAGAAATAATTCCTGTAAGAATAGCCTTGTTCAATGAACTGGCTGCATTGGGAGAGGCAAGTTTAGGAATGGAGAGGGTGGGGAGGGTGACAGGATCACAGTCAGGTAGGAGGATTGAAGAAAGCCTCAAATATAATTCAGCACATCCATACTCTGTTAAATTGATAAAGTCTAAACTAAGCCCAGAAAAATCCTACCTTTAATCTCCAGAGATCTCACAGTAAGTAGAAGTATCCACTGGTTCTCTGCTCTACGTGTGCATCATGACCAACACGAAGCTTAGGAATCACCACAGACTAAGGAGCTTTCACTTAGCACATTAAGATTTCTTATGTAAGAGGGATATTTGGGGGAAAGGAACTGTTTGATTTTATGCCATTTTAGTGGCATCAAAATATGGCACTCACACACAACATTTCTCTGTCTTCTTTCCAACTTTCCAATTCTTCAGACATTTACATGCATAATTTTCTCCCACCCACTCGTCTGTCACAAACCATATTGCCATTTACTGCAATTTCCTAGATGTTTGCTCAGGAATTGCTTTGGGACAGAGTTTGGGAATGAGTGATGAAAGCCAGGAAGATTTGGGATGCAACTACCTATTGCTGATTTTCGTAGCAATTGTATGCAACTAATTAGTCTATATTAGTGGTCACTGGTAAGTATTTGACCATACCAATTCCAAAGTTTCATTAATTTAAATAATAAATTCTTTGCATCATATTCCAATTTGAAATAAAGTTTGCCTTGTTATCTCAGTAAAAATCAAGAAGCAAAATTGTTCAAAACTTGCTATCAGTGAAGGAATTGTGCATTTTCCCCACACATCTGTACTCAAGACATGCAATTAACATTAGTTTTTTCCATGTTTCCAATTTTTATGGGCAGCATGGAAATTATGATTATCCAGCAGCCCAGTGTGGCTCTGAGTTACATAAGCCAAATTTCCATTGAGGTGAATTAGTGATTTCTTTTCTGAGGATCACCTTATTTTGGGCAGAAGAGCAGCTAAAAATACATTTGGTATAGGACTAAGTTTCTAAACTTTCTAAGACTATAAGAATCAGCAAACTTGCAAAGTGCTACTGAGTTTCAAAAAAATCTTATTTGAAAGGTGGTTGTTCTACCATATTCATTTATATTTAGTTTAGCACTAGATGCCAATATTATCAATACTAAAGGATTATAGTGATAAATAGAAGTGTAACCTAGCAGGTAAGTATTGTGGTTTTGAGAAATAACTAGAACTTGGTAATCAATGAAAAAAAATATTATGAAATGTGGGGATTTTATCCATACCTCAAGTTTTAAGACTATGTGGTTCTATCATCTGGGAACTCTACAGTACAAAGGTCTATACACTTGCAGTAGTCTCTTATTCCTCCTGCTTCCTCCTGTATTTTCTATCTTTCTTATTCTTCCTATTCCTTTTTGTTCCTTGAGGAAAATCTCTTCCAATTAATGAAAGGACCCATGGTGAGTTTGGTTGTAACTGGACTGATCCCATAAATCTTGTTTACTGGAGCACTAAAATTTCACAAGATATTCATATATTACACGAGAAGAAATATGCAGAATTGTAGCGTATTTTAAAAGAAATTTAAAAGAAATTTAAAAGAATTTTAAAAGAAAAAAAAAAAAAACCCTAAAAGATTTTTACAGAAAAAAGCATTTCCCATAGGAAACTGAAAGATAACCTCGGCTTCTGAAGGCCTTGGAGGAAACCTCAAATTTGAATGGCAATAGAGAACTAAGTTGAGAAAATGGCTGAAAAATTACAAAAGCAGATACATAAGAGCAGGAAAACACTATGAAATCTTCCAGAGAAATGGCATGCCAGAGACAATCTCTACATTCCTTCTCAAAAAACCCTGCCTCATAGGTAGTTTCAGGTTTAGAAAAACAACAAAAAGAAGGGCAAATCTGGGAGCAATTCTACTGCAGTAAAAATCTTTACATTATGTCTTGCCATTGTTAATTTTTTTGTTCATAAAGTAAAACTGCAGTTTTTGTTCATAAAGTAAAACTGCAATACAGGTAAACATATCTGACTCATGTTGTAGATTTCAGTCATAAAGGTGGCATATATGCCTAGTGAAATCAGAAGATCAGATAAATTTTACTCCCTAATTTATGAGAAAATAATTTAAATTATTGCTATCTGCACAGAGTTTAAGAAGGTCACTCCAATGAGGAAGATTAATATGAATCTGCTCTACAAACCCTCTGGATTGTGTTAGCTGGTGAGACTGAGTGCCAAAAAGGTTCTTAAGTAAAAAACCCAAACAAGCTAAGAAAAAAACCCTGCTAATTTTCAAAGAACAATATCATAACAATACAAAAGATGGAGTTACCAGTCCCAACATCTCTATTCTCACACAGACACTGGAAATTATAGCAGCTAAATAAGAAAGTGTAATCCTGCAGTCTGTGGAAAATGTGTTGCCCACAGCAGGCAAAACAAGATGACTCATTGATACAGTTTGAAATTCCCAGTTTCCCTAGTGCTTTCATTTCAGAATGGTTATTTATACAGTTATTTTTTTCTAGTATTACATAGGGATAATGAGAATTCCTCTTACTTAACTGTACCTTTCAGAAGGAAGAGAAGTAATTTTCTCACACACTGCAATAACTCTCTGGCCTGACATTTACTTTTTTCTATCTCAGCTGGCACCAAGAACTGTGATTTTTAAACAACTTTTTGTTTTACTGGGCAGTGCACCAAGGATTCAGTCCAGAGAGGGACTCAGTATCAAAAACCAGAACACCTACCTTCAAGAGCTGGGAGCAGAAATGGAAATCGGACCCAGTGGTGAATGTCCAGGCATTCCAGAGCAGCTCCTAAAGCAACTCCCATCCTCAGAAGGGAGCCCAGTGAATGAGCCAGCAAGAAATGCCACAAAGACAGATACAACAGTCTTGTGCCTGTCTGGACCACCTCATTTGGTGCTCAAGGGCATCTTGCCACTCTGGAATTACAGCTCAGACTCTCCCTGGAAAAGTATTTCAAGTCCCTACTGTTGCAATTTTTTTTTTTTTTTCCTTTTCAAAACACATGAAGTATAAGCCCCAACTTGAGACTGTCCCCTGGCTATATTTCTGCTCAATTTCCTCTTTCTTATTATGAGGTGTTAGTCCACATGCTTCACCTCTAGAGAGTACCATAATACTAAACAGTCTGGAGGAAAAACTGGACAATTCTTCCTAAGGCCTGCATCATTTGTCTAAAATATTCTATTGTATACTGGTCCTTTGCTTCTAGTTATTTCCTGTATGGTAAGGCATAAGCATGCCATCTTCACACATGTAAATAGTCCCTAACTTGGTGATTAGAAAAAGGTCCTGAAAGACAGGGAGAGATGTAAGTTTGATTCTCCCAGCAGTGATATTGAACTGAGGTCAGTTCAAGCAATAATGCATTGTACACATAGAGCATTGCTGATCAACTGCATCCAGACCAAATATTGCAGCAAGTCTCTTTTGCAGAGGAGTAGAGCCATTTCTCTTGTCATCACATTAGCTGAGCACCAATGGAAGACTAGAAAAGCTCCATATCTAGTCAGTAAATTATATAAAAGGTACTCAAAACATTCATTTTCAACAGAGCTTAAATAAAGAGAGTAACATAATATGGTAAGTAATCTTGAGCCAGGTCATGCAGACTCAGATCAGGAGTCTGCACTAGAGCAGGCATTAAATCAGGATTAAAAAAAAAAGGGGGGGAAAATTAAGTAGAATCTATGAAATTATTAAAACTTCTATACTGTACATTCATAATTGCTGATAAAGTCCCAATCCCTTATTGTCTCACATGCAAATTTTTCTACCAGTCATAGCAAAAATGTGCCATAACCCTGGAGTCTGTCTGCAAGACTAAAGTGTCAGGCTGGAAATTATAGCTATATTTACTACACCTGTATTTATATCTATGTACAACATAAAGCCAAACAGTTTAGACTTTTAAAAAATATTCTTTGTACCCTTACTGCTAAAGCAGATTCAAATAAAACAAATTAACTCAGAGTATGCTACTAAATTTATCTACAAAGGTGAAGCTGGTGTACTGTGTAGGAATTAAACAGACATATGAAATATTATTTTTTCTTTTTTATGCGATAGTTTACCACTCTTTAGCAATGTTATACACAGCATGATGGACACTAAAGACATACAAGTATGATGACTTACCATATATTTTTTTCTTTCCTCACTAAATATAGGTTTGTAATCTGAATATTAGTTTTAGGGTTTTTTCCTTTTAGGAAAGATAAAACATCCTAGGTATTTAACAGAATATTGAAGAAGCTTCGCTGAGCTGGATGATGTAGTTGGTAAAATGTGACTGCCTTCAATAATTTAAACACTCTAATTTAAATATTAGAGATAACATAAAAAAAACTTTTATTTTGAAAATTTCTGAGGAAGACAAACTTTCATGGATTCTGGAGTTAATTTTTCATAGAGAATTCTTAAATTCATTCAGATGTTTAATAAATATTCCCTTAAATTTCACTGTCACTTAGCGACCAGATGCTTGTCTGAGATTAGTTAAAAGGCTTTACCTCAAATGCTTGAAAGGTTAATCCTACATTGTAGTTTTCTGACACTGTTATTTTCCACACACATTCCTTCATTGGTCTGTAGTCATCAGGATAATTGGGAGACTGGATCTGGCCTTCATTTTTGTGAATTTCACCTCCACATATAGCTGATAAAAGCATAACATTTTACTGTCAATAATGATATTTTCTTCAATTTCCCCATGCCCAAACCGATGTTATATGCTCCCATTTTCAAAACTAATAATAAATTTTTTCTGGAAAACACTTAAATATACCAAGGATAAATTACTGAAAATACAATCAATTTAAATCACTATATGTATTTCAGTTAGTATAATATCATTTAGCATTTCTAATAGATCTAAACATGTCTACATTGTTGAGGACAAATTTGTAATCATGGATAATCCGCATGTATGCATTTTACAAAATGTATTAAAAGGTCAAGATAATTAAATTTTTGTTCACCCTTGAAATATACTTAATAAACATTCTTCATTAATATTTACTTTAGAAAGAGACAAATGAAAGCAAAATCTCATATTTTATAATGATCTATGCATTTCAACCTACAGTTTCTTACTTCAAGCTTGCGCTAGGTTTGAAGAAACATCCAATAAAAATAAACAGTATTATCACAAAAAGTACAGATTCTATTTTAAACAGGTGAATGTTGACTTGATAGCATACCCAATGTGCATGGGTACCTTTGTTAACTATTTCCAGAGTATATGGAAAATGTAAGACAGATTTTTCTGAAGGATAAACAGAAAGTACACACAGAAATCTTTGCAAACGCTAAGCACAAGAACATGCATATATAGTTAATTCAAGACCAGTAAAAAATGTTTATGATTATTATTAGTGATTTCCCTGAAAAAGAGCTCAGCTGAAATCTGATCACAGGAGGAGTTTCAAAATGCACTGTCTAGTAATTTAGCAGCTACTGTCTCTCAGTGATAAAATATTAATTTCATATGTTAGTTTTGGTGGGGGGTGATTAATATCCAAAGGTAGCTGGTTAATATTTTTCTTCCATAATCAATTCATTTTTAATGCTATAAGAGGCTTACCTTCATAAATTGCTGCAAAACCTTTCCCAACCCAGTTGCTGCTGCTGCGGAACTCAATCCACATCCTGCTGTCGGTGGATGCGAGGACTTCTGGCAGTTTGTCACCACAAAACCTGCCTAAAAACATGCAACCAGTAACTGCATTTTCTGCCGCCTCTGAAGCCAAATGCTGCAAACATTTATACAAGTGTTTAACATTATAAGCAGAAGTAGCAGAATCAACTCAGTGGAACAATTCATACGCTTATGGTTAAGCACATGTGTTTCTGCAGATCAGGACCTAACACACAAAGATTTTATTATAAAGCTTTCAGAACATTTTATTGCAGTCAGGCTCACAATTCTAAGATTAAAACCTTAGGGGAATTAATGAAGAAAATAATTAGAGATTGTTTCTATACATCCAAACACGTGCATTTTGGAAAGGGGAAAGTGAGTACTAATCTTAAGAAAGGAACACAACCCACATCACAGTAATACAGCTCATTGTGCCTAAGGGCCAAAGAGGTTTAAAAAGTAACATCTAAATGACCTCTTCTACATTATCCTCTTAAATTCTGCCTAGGTAGGTAAAATTTCTGTTTTTCTAGTTGATAGGGAAGATGAGAAGATGATAATTACTGTCTGGTCTTAACAGTTGCTTCTTTATTTTATGTTCAAGGCCAAGAAAATAGACATTGCTGTTAGAGAGCTATCCTCTGGGCACTAGTATTATGGGCAGTGAAATCTTCCCACCAACTTCCTGAATTAAAATAGGATGAGGGCAGCTCTTACATTTCAGTTGCAACTCAAACTTAATTAATTATTACTCTGCATGGCTCTTCTCTGCAAGAGCAGGGAAAGAGACACAAAGAACAAATAGAAGCAACCTACTCATAATCTTAAAGGCACAGGCAGAGAGCTTATGAAAACCACTCTACAGAAGGTACATGTTCTCATCACATGACCCATGAATTTCCCTCTACAGATTTGTCCCTATTCTCTGAACAAAACCTATAGCAGCTTCATAATTCAATATCCAGAAGCAATGCAAAATCTTGCACATTTTGTAGTCGGCATCTTTCCACACTTGCAGCTGAGTAATGGCAAGCTGCAGTGAAAGGAAGGCTTGAGGCTTGGAGTCAAGTCCATCTAGAGCGGGGTTTTTCCCATCCCCAGGTTTAGGTACGTTCTAGACACCTAAAACCCAAGAAGTTTGTTGTGGGTTCAACAGCAGGTCCACTGAGCCCACCAAGTGCATTGCAGTGGATGGTGCAGCGTTTAACAGTTGCATACCAAGCAGAGGGGATTTTCTCCAGTAGCCATCTCTTACTTCAATATAGTCGTACCAACAGAGACTGCTCTTGTAAAGGTCCATGGTGGTGAAGTTTAAAATGATCTGCAATCAGATGAGAAGGCCTAAATAAATTGTGTGTGATAAATAAGAAAAAAACAGTCGCAACAACATTCTGAAGAACTGAAGCCAGAGAGATCACCTGTAATGGCATTCCAACTATTTAGACATTTAGTTATCCTCTCCTCAATTATTTCTTTGACTAAGTAAAATTTTCATGGGAACATGAAAATTTCTTTTATTTAACCTTATATATTTGAGCAGATTCAAGACAAACTACTCACATTTAATTGCTCACAGGGAGTTTTTCATTGAGAAATAAAAATTTCAGAATGTTAATGAGGTAAAATATTACATTAATATAATTTTAAGTATGTTACTTGATAATTCTACAGCCAATACCTCTTCCATTACATTTTGACTATAATCAGCACTGACTATAATCAGCTGCAAATAAAAAAATTTAAAATCATTGGTTTATTTTAGTTTGTGCTTCTCCTACTGCTGTTTTGACAAGATATTTTATTTTAGACACATAAATGTTGACAGTGCTGGACAGTAATTCCAAAAGCACTAATAAGAAATGGTATACATCCCCTTAATGATTCTTAATGAAACTATAATAAATCTTTTTGTACAGAAATCTGAGTTCTGCGCATTTCTGGAACTTTTGAACTTGGTCTACAAGTGTTAGTGAGAATATCTGTAAAGAGGCATATTTTCAATACTTACTACAAGGACTACTCTTATATTAAATTACATTATCCTTGTTTTAGAAATATTAATCCTAAACTGCTATAAAGCTACACTTTTAACACAGGAATAGGATTTGTCCCAATCACACGTTGACACAATAGCTACACTTTAAACCCTGACTAACTGGATAGCATCGTGCCCTGCAATTACAGGGATAAATCCAAATAAGCAGATTAAAAGTTATTTGTATTTCATATTATGAAATCATTTCCAGTTAATACATTTTTATTGGATTTATGTGTATTTGGAAAAACAATTCATCTTCTTCAGAATCAGCTCCTCAGAGTACATAAATCAGTGTTTCAAATGAACTGAAATTCTTTTCTATTCATATTTAAGCACAGAATTGGTATTATCTTAGCTTTCATACTAGAAACTCACAATTGAAACCTGCCATTATAAAACAAACCAAATGAATTGCTGCACAGTGGCAGATACCTCACACTGCAAAAATACATCTCCATGGCAGCCTATGGAGCAGCTGTGAGTGTCAGTTGAAAGGAGAGGAATTTACCCTTAGTCTAGATGAAAGGGGAAAAAACATTAACACCATAATTGGAAAAATAAATAACTGGAAAAAACCCAGACAGAGAAATAAGATGGTTTAGTTCCATCTCAAACTTCTTCTCAGCTTCACGCACTCCCTTTAACCCAGGGAGCATTTTGGCTTCACTACTTGGTCAGTCCTTCAGGAAAACGTATTGAAGAAATAAATGCACAAATATTACCAGAATTCCCAAAACCACCTATTTATCATGAAGAAATATGAAGAGCTGGCTAAAAATAAAATCATTCATATGCTTTACTCTGCTTCAGTTTTTTAATAAATTTTCAAATCCTATTTGAATCTACTTCAGTGAATGTCAGAGAGATCATTCATTCACACAGCAATTCTCTGTTCTTGGCAGAATTTTTCTCCTTCAACTCTTCCTTCAAATAAAGAGACCACACCAACTACAAAACTTTTGTTCTCAAATCATCCAGTTTGCAGTTCAGATTCCCTCTAAACTCCTACCTTCTTTTTTTTTCTCAAAAAATAAGTAGGTATCTCTGATTGTATTTAGCCATACTGTTTGAAAAGCCTGCTGCCCTCATGCAGCCTTGTCCTTTTCCAGCCATGCCACTTCACCGCCCCCCCCAGTCTGTGCAGTCAGAGGGGTTCCAAAGGGGAAGCCCTTTTTCTTTGCCCTGGTGAGATGCAGACAGCTGCTTAAACCAGCCCAGCTGGCTCTGCTGGAAGCAAGCTCCAGAAGCCACAACCTATACCTCCTTCATTTCTTCAGTTCCTTAGAGCTTGGAGGTCTCCCACCAGTTTAGCCACAAGTTTTCCTTTTTCCATGACACAGCTGAAACATTGTATTTCTCCTCTGTTCTTTGTTTGGAAAATCACCTTTTTCCAAAGTTCAGTTGCCAAGACAGAGTTGGGAAATGGATGGCTTCACTTAGCTGTGATAATGTCAATATCTCAAAGTGCTGCTATCTAAATGGAAATGTTTAAAATTTAATGAGCCTCCTCAATGGCCCCTGCTTTTGAAACTACATGAAATACCCTTCACAGCCTTTTCTCACTCTGACATGCCAAGGTATTTGATGATACAGCAATTTCTTAATACTGACCAGAATTCATTAGCTGTACATAGGCAGAACCCCCAGTCTGTCACAGTATGATTTCTGGTCACGAACCAAACAAGTTTAAATATATTTAGGATTCCAATATGCTATTCTGCAAAGTATTAAAGAGAGCTACAGACAAGGCAGAGCTTGTTCAAGGGGACAGGATGGATGAGAGGCTTTGCAGGAAAAACAATCAATGGGTATTTGTCAGCACAATTAAAGAATTATTGATTACACAACAGATTCTATTGTGCTACTGCAGCTTCCAAGAGAATTTATCATACCTCCTACTGCCTGAGATAAGAAAATATAAAACATACAACAAATACCAGAAATATGAACCAAGGTTTCTGCAGGTGGCATTTTTTACCTATATGAATCAAGGACTTTTCTGCCTTATTTTATCTTTCATGTAAAGCATTAAGGAAAATTGAAAAGTAGTGTAAGCTATTCAAAAAGGCAGATTCAAATAAAACACCAGCACAGTTGCAACTCTCCCTATGCCAATAAAATTTCTACACACCAGAAGGCAGGATTCACCCTGGCTGGGGGCAAACAGCATTAATAACAGTATCCTCCTCCTGAGATTTTTCTTTGCATAGATATACTGAGTACATTTTTTACAGCTTACCATGTAGTCTTAAGTCTGAAAAGTAAAAGGTGAATGAACTACCTTGTTTTACTAATAGGAACACACATATTTTAGGCTGGCTTGGCAATCCATGATGCCTTGTGAATAGAGGGAATTCCACAACTAGTGCATGCCACTGCAGTCCCAGCCTTCATTAAATTTCTGAGCATCAAAGATCAGAAGAGTCCTCACTTGCAGAAATAAGCGTGCATAGAAGCCACCCAAACTATGCTCATACAGCAGAATGCTAAATCTCAATAAATAAATAGAAAAGAGCTAGGCAAAGCCTTTTCAGTTTATTTTTAGGTGACTAAAGTGCTCACTGACCTTTCAGAGCATGACATGCTGCACTTACACATACTCTAATCTCCACACAATATTCCTGAGATTTATCAGGGCCAAAGCAGCAAGGGAACAAAAATTTAAATATATTTTCATTTTCCCTTCAGTATATGAATGTGTTACCACCATTTACTGAGAAAAACTGGGATCAAGTATAACGCTCATCCAAGGTATCATAATACATGTATTAGCTAAGATTTAGAGCTCATGGCTGTAAATGGGCTCTTGATCTCAAGACAGACAGAATCCTATGGGAATAGTATGGACAAAACAGACTTTTTGACACCAGCACAAGTATAATTTACTTTATTCATGTTGAACTATATGGAGACTAGAGCGTTGAAGGTAATAACAGTGCCCTATGGATATGATTTATCATGTAAAATTTCAACAAGAAAATTCTGCTTAGTCTTTTCCCCATTTGGGGAAGCAGGTAAATTGGGAAAGGAGCTGGTCCTCTCACATGGCTGACTTCAACACAGGGACTTTCCCCCATTAAGATTTTGTCCAGTACAGCTTCAGTGGTGGTTACACACTCAAGACTTGTTTTTTAAATTATATTACAAATATATTCATATTACGCTGGTGTCTATAGATAGGCTTACAGTTGTTTTTGTTATCACAGTAATGTCTAAAATGGAACCCAAATAATAGGGACATAATTTTACTATCTAGAGTAATTTTCATCCTTTGCACAACCATTCTCTTATTCATCTCCATTTCTTTTCCCTGTCAACCTGCTGAGCCACCCTTTTCCTCCCAGCAGAGAGTGTTTAGTTTTCCTCCTGTCTCTGGCTCTTGCCCAGAGGAGGGCAAACACTCTCCAAATGACTTTGCTTTCATTCCTCACAGTAGCAAATGTCCTTACAGTTCCTCAGGATCTATTAGAACATCAAGAGTATATATTCTTGGTGTCTACCAGGACCCTGACCTGAAAGAAACACAGAAAAAAGTAATACAATCAGGAGAAAACAATATCCAATTCATATATAGTGGTAGACTTTTGAGACAAATGACTGAAATATCTGGGGGCAAGTTCTGGGTCTCCCTATTTGAACTTGCCAGTACTCAATCTGCTAGATTCTATATTTCAGTCTTTGGATTCTGTATTTTATTCTTTAGTATTTGACTGCTTGATATCAGCCCTACTTCACGTAAGGACACTTACATTGTTCCTCCTGCATATTTTGTCTCAGCTGAAGTTTTTATCACTCCTTCTATCCTTATTTGTTTTGAAGCAGCCTGATATTTGAGACAATAATTTAAAATAAGATTTAGCTAGCATATTTTGAAAGTGTACACAGGAAGGACAGGCTTTGCTTGCTTTGCTTTCATTAGGATGGCACACTTCTCTCTCCAAATTGCTCTCACCAAGCCCATTTTTTCCCCTACTTTTTTCCCCAGAAAGTAAAACTATATGCACTAGAACCAATTCCAGGGAACACTCACAATGACACTCCTTTACTAATGTTATTGTGGCTTTGTTTTAGAAACATGTTATTGAACACACTAAGAACTTCCTTAGTTACAGCCCAGCTATCAGCCCCATATCAGCCAGCTTGCCTGAGCCCATGCTGGAAAATGGACCATTCAGGAGCCTGAATCACCCCTTCTACTTTTATATCAAACCATAAACTGAATTGGGAGCCAGTTTTAAAGGGAGCTCATGGTGCAAACAACACAGCAGATTGAAATCATGCCTTTATTTCACACGGACACTTGAATCAATGATGTGGTTCTAATGCCACAGATCAAAGTAAACAGTACATACATAGTCCATGGCCCAATTTTTTATAACGCACAATTATTTTAAATTAATATGCATCTTTCAAACTTGAATGAAAAGCTAAATAATCACAACATTTTGCTTTGAAAATAGTATCTGTGCCTAGCTAAAGGAATGTTAAAATACCTTCTCTCCTGGGGTCACAGAGATTCTCCATATGCAGTGTGTGTAGGAAGGATAACCATTTGGAAATCCAGGAGAAGAAAAGTTGCCTGTAGATTCCTGCAGTGTTTCTCCACAGGCTGAAAGAAACAAATTACAGTAAAAATATAAAATTTAATGTGCCTAACAGAGAAAAATGCATCTTTCCAATATCTACTCAGAATACATTTAACTGACTGCAGATGCAGAATGGAAAATAAACTAGCTAGTTTACAATTTATTCAAAGTCATGATTTTAAGCCAATCTGACACTCATTCCATTTTATGCAGGATGTTTTTATTCCATGAACTATTTCACTTGTGTGTTGTCTGCTGACAACCAAAATTATGGCAGTCTTAAAAATATCACTGCTGTCAATCAACTGCAATATTATACATAGAACTCTTTTGGTAATTAAAAAAAAAAAAAGTTAGTCATTCTTTTAGAACTAAAACAAATGCTAGCACAACATGACTTGCATCACACTGAAATTTTCACAGTGGCTTCATTTAATTTAGTCCTTTAGTCCCACATGAAAAACTGATCTGACCTAAACTCACTCATTTATGTTGGTATAGAAAACTAAATCCTATATTCAACGAAGTCTCTTAGCAAGAGTGATTTGTAGAGATATGACTAATAAAAGCAAAGCAAATGTAAAGTCTTAAAATACCAAAGGCTTTTCTATTCTTTATTATTGAATCTTTTAGCACCCTTCTCTCACCTGTCAATCATGCTGCTGGTAGATGCTGGCTAATAAATCATCTTCACACTAAAATATAACATTGGAAGATACTGCCACTCTCCATCGTTATAACTAAAATTGATTTTGGTAGGGTGTTGTACCTTAGTCAGTCATCTTTTTTGACCTAAATCAAAAATTTTTGTCCACTGATTTTGCAGGTGTGATACAAGATATGAATTTGATATTATCTCATGACTAACAGTGTAATCAGATCTGCAGTGCTTTCAGATTGCAGGGCTACCTTTGGCAGCAGGTGAACAACTGTGTCATCAAAATATCAATGAATTATAAATGCTCTGGAAAATTTTTAAATAAAAGAGGACAAAGGAAAGGATTGGTTATAACAAAGGCAGAGAACACAACTGTTTTGTTAAAATGCATCTAAGATGTGATCAGACAACTACACTGTTATAGCAGGTGTAAATTACATTCAAGGCATTAAATATGCTCTTTGACACTCAAAGGGTCATTGGTGATGAGGAGAGAAAGGAATGATTGGCATGGCCCTCAGGAAGTGTATTGGCTAAAGCCAGCATCACTGCATCCTTTAGTAATGAAAGAGGAAAAAAACCCATATTTTCCTCCCTTCATTTAAAAAATGTGGTTTTATCACTAAAAAAATTGCAGGCAGCCGCAGCAAATGATATTTCTGCTCAAAGCCTTTTCAGTGAAAAGGCTATATCTGTCATTAACCACAATTTATTTTTAACACTACAATGAATACAAAGTCATTAATTTGGAGAGGCCTGTACTGGGTTCCCCCAAAGCTGGTGAACTCTGCCATAACTTATAGTGCATAATTAAAGCACTTCAGAAAAATCCAACAGTGAAATTGTTGGAGTAGAGAACAGTAGGGCCTAAAGATGACCATAAAGAATGACCATCCACAAGAATCCAAGTACTCCTCTGACCCCTTTTAGAGCACTCTCTAATTATTCCTCTCATACATGGTTTCATTAAGACGACGCTGGAACATTCCATGCTCCATATACAGAAGACATGTATAGACCTAAAACATTGGCTTTTAAGTTGCAAAAGCAATCATGGAACTTTTTCTTTCCCCCAGGAATTACAGAATAAAGCTATTTAATGTGAAATTTTACCCTATATCCTAACTCAATTGCTGGGAGCTCTCTATCAAATTAAAATTATTTTCAGAAATATCACTAAATTTAACAGAAGTATAAGAAAATTTCTAAGTAAGTAGTTTCTACTAAGAATTAACACAATCAGAATTTATAAAATACACTTGGGCTTTATGTGTTTTGCCATATTTGTCTTTTAATCTTAAATTATCGATTATTCAAGGAACTATAACAGGAACAGCTTATACCAGTCAATAGTTGAATTAATTTTCCATGGGATGTGATGTTTAGGCTGGCTTCCAAAGCAGCAGTAGACAGGGTGGTATTTGGGATTTTCTTGTTGAAAAGCATGTTTCTCGGCAACAGAAACAGGTAAAATTCATCACTAGAGAATGTAAAGGTTTTCTTTGTATTTGGACCGTAGCAACAGCAGCATTCATGACTAGGCTTATAAAACAAAACATTTTAATTTTTTTTTACTGTATAATGGTCCACTAGTAATGAAATCCACTTTGGGAAAGAAATGTGGAAGCAAAATTAATGGTAAGGACCACTTATTTAAATTTCATTTCATACTTATTTTAGTATATTTCAAGTCAGAAGATATCAATTACAACTTCAATCTTATATGACTGCTTTATAAAGCATTTGTACATTTTTATTCCTTTGTTAATCATTAACATTTGTCAAGGTTTTCTCTGATGCTTTTCCCCCTTTCAAATGTCATGC
>WEIU01015697.1:0-11762 GCA_013389925.1 Aegithalos caudatus
GAGTGGATCTAGTTCCTCTTAGGAGCACTTTAGGGGCTTCCCAAAGCTGCTCAGTTCACTTTTAGCTCACCAGATGAGTTGCAGTATTACTCTAGCTTAGAGGTGATTTAACATGAGAGAAAAAGTCAGGAAAATTTGGAACAGGCTTTGAAACAGAAAACATCCACTCCTTTTAAATGAGGCACTGCAAAATAAGAAAAGAATTTAAATGAAACAGCACTGTCTCTGTAACATAAAACATGTTCTAATGTTCCAGCTCTGGTCATGTCTACAAAGGTGTTAGCTGATTTCACTTGAATTAGCTCCATGTGGAAAAGACCCAAACAAATAAATAATCAAAACCCCATCCCACCCCAACAAACCAAACCAAACCAAACCAAACCAAACCAAACCAAACCCCAACCAGAATTGTAGCAAGTTGGCACAAGAGATCTGTAAAATAAACTAAAAAAAAATTTGCTTCCTCATTTTGCCATATTATTATGTATAAGAGCTGCTCAAACATGTCTTAGACCTTTCTGTGTCTACTATGCCCATATCAGCTGCTGGCAAGCAGAGTTCCTGCAGTAACAGGGTATGGGATGCTTCTTCATCCCAGGATTTCTGCAGCCTGTGTTCTGCCATGAAATCAGCGAGAAGTCTTTTCATTCCCCTGGGTAAAGAGCCTAAACAAAGCTTAACACGTCTCATGTCCTAGGGGGACTTTATGCTGCTTGTATCCCCAATCATCTGTTCTGTTTATGTTGGATATTATGTTCTGTAACTTTAAGACTGGTTCCAAGAGTGAAGGGGGAGAAAGAGAAGCACCGAGTTTGTTTGCAGAAACCGCACTCCTCCACATTCTGCTCCTGGACTGTGTTGTCTGCAGCACGGACAGACAGTGGGACAGAGATCTCCTTTGCTTTTAGTTGGTTTTAGCTAGCTGAGGCAGAGAAGTTCCCTGGACTGGTTGTTTTTTTTTTTTTCCCTTTCCGTTTTCTTGGAACCATTTGAACCTGCTCTGGACTGATGTAATAGAGGGTCCCAAAAGTCCCTAAAATTCTGCCTCACGACCATCAACAAAGCCTTGTGGACTTGGGCTGAAACTATAAAACCCCCAATGCGGGGAGCCTGGTCAGCTGAGTTGGTGCAGGTGTGCTTACTGGACCAATGTGTTCTCATGGGAACCCATGCGAGAAAACAATGGACAACATCATGGCGAACTGATTGAGGGTTGGCCTGTTCTGGTGTGTNCGCATATGAGTTGTGTGCAATAATAAAGATGCATTATTGTTGAGAAGCAAACTGTTGTTGTCCCCCTGCTGAGTTTTCTGCATTCTGAGATCACTTGAACCATCATGATCCCCACCTGTATTGGCAGATTGTGACAACTGAAAACCCAGAAGAGCACTGGGAGCTCACACCTGGGGCCCACCAGGGTCTGGGCTTCAGCATTTTCCAGTGCTGGCGGGACTGATAAGAGACTGAGCCAAGCTACACTCCATGACTTTCTGAATTTGCCATCTCTTCAAACAGCAAGAGGTTTTATTGTTTCATATTGTTCATTTTTTATGCTTGTGGATACTTTGCTTGTTAAATAAATAGCTTTTTCCACTTTTCTCCAAGGAAATCTTTTCCAGAACCAGTTGGGGGAGGGGCCGCTTGAATTTGTTATTCTGGAGGGACCCCATTTGGAGGTTTTCTCCCAGATGTTCCCTAAACCAGGACACCCCCAAACTGGATTTCAGTGATGCACAGGCTCTGGCAGAACAACAGCAGGCGCCACATGGAAATCCCTCACACCTTATGTGCATAGGAAGGGTGCCACTGAGGACACCACCACAGAACCTGACAGGGCTTGGTCTCTCACAACACACTTGCCATCATAGCACATGAGAGTGACAGTGAAGAACTCCTCTATTCCAGACTGCTCCTGATCCATAAACCCTTGTGATCATGGTCCTCGCTGACTTCTGGGACAACTTAATCAGATGACAAGAGACAGATCAATGGTGCTTTGTACTGATTTAAGATGTCTTCCTCTTTCCCTCAAGCAGAGCAGAATTAGCCTTTAGTTACAGAAGCCAAAGCTATCATTTACTTAGATAAAATGAAGAGCACTACAACAAACATGACTGAGCCCTCTAAATGGAGAGGTACTCCTTCAATACAAGGTACTGCAGGCACCTACAGATTCTCTGTCAAAAAAACCCTTAGCATACGAGCTTTTGGAAAGCAGGACACTATTTAAAAACAAAGGCTTCTAGTGAAATTGGAAAACATAATAAAAATATCCAAGTTTGTTTATTTTCATACAAATGGATTTACAAAGAAGAGGTTTGCCAGCAGTTTATTTAATGAACTGCACCATAAAATGTTGTCTCAAAGCCCTGGCTGTAGAAGGAGGTGGGGTTTTTTTTGAGCTCCCAAATGAGTTCTCCAGTTCCATTTGCAAAAGCACAAAACTCACATTAGAAGAAGATGACTCAGATTTGTTGCCTACCAGGGGATATAAGCATATGCTCAAGCATTCAGCAATGGGCTCCAGCACAACCTTTGCCAAACTGAGCCCTATAAATTTCAAGTTTTACTGACTGTCATTACAGCAAAGCATTTACAGATTGCCCAATGTGTCACACACCACCAGCACTCTGCTCCTCATCCCTCCTTAGCTCATCTGTGCTCCCTCTAAACTCACACAAAAATGTGATTTCCAGGTACCTTGAGGGTGAAGGAAAAAAAGAAAGGATTTGGTTTGACAATAGGTGATAATCAGAACTAGCATTCCAAGCTGGTTTTACCAGAACAGAAGAGGATTTGACCTGAGCTTCTGCTGGCACTAACAGACTGAGCGATGCAACAACAGATGTCCCCACAGAGCTAGAAAATGATCAGTGCTTCCAACACCTGAGCAATGATGGGATGTTATTTTTCCTCTGGAGGAAATAGTGTGGCAAACCAACACCCAGATGTTTAAAAAGATGGACTACAGAAAGCCAGTTTCAGAAATTTATGGAGTAGGCAGATATATTTAGCAACTATAATTCAAAGAGCCATTGATTTCAGCAGGATGAATTCCTTGGTTGCTGCCATCACATTTTCCTCATTCTTTTTGCTGCCCTTTAAAAGCTTAATTTTGCCATGTGTGCAATGGCCAGGGCAACAGTGAAAAGTGGTTTGGTGCTGTGATCTCAGATGGTGCATTTTGGCAGTGGCAGGAAGGCAGAGCAGATACTTCTCTGAATTATTTTTGAGCATGTCCCTAAAGCAGTCTGATTTCTTTGGCTTCAGAGGTAGCAAAGAAAAAGTATTTATTAGATTGACTGCTGCTATTTCATCTATTTAGTGTTGCTGGTATAACGTCTCTACCCATTTTATGACTTGATTTCTTACTTATGCTTGTAAATATGTGCTTAACATTTTTCATTATTATAGAAATAAGCTTCTTTTAAATGTTCTGCTATTTTTTATTTATTTTTATTTGAATATGCAAATCCTCACTGGCTTAGTTTTCAAGTGAACACAACTCCCAACCACTTTTTGCTTTTGAAATAAGGGTTTTATTGTCTGTGGTATTTTGCAAGATGCTTTTTTCTTAGTAATAGCCTGGTTTTGGGGAGGTTACTTGTAATGTGCCGTCTCAAACTGCCTTACTGGTCAACCGGGAGGATGAATTTAGCAATTACAGGATTTGTCATTAGTGTACTGAGGCACTTCTGAGCCATCTCTCTAATTATATACCAGTGTCATCGGGGCAAGGCACCATGTTCACGCCAAAAATCCCAAACAGCACCAGAATTCCTGTTCTTGCTGAAGCACAGCCCAGCCACTGACTTCACGCCCCCAGCCCTGTTCACATAAGCTCAGCACACAGCTCTGACATGCTTTGCTCTGGAACACACACGGAGGCATCAGAACAGCACAACCTGGCCCAACAGAGTAATTGGGTTAAATTGGATTTGAGTTCTTCTCCAGCCAAGGAAAGCAAATGTAGAATGACTGACTGCTCTGGCTTTGAGACATGGTCCTACTCTGGGTAAAACCAAGGAAAGGGTTTATTTAAATCCCCTTAGGATCAGATCAAGCCCATCACAGTCTGTCAGGAAGGGCTCAGTGCCTTATTCCCAAGAACAACAGGATGTTAACAAATGAGTTCTTGAAAAGACCCTACATCCAAAGATGCTCTTTTTCTTCTTTTCAGCAACTTCTGAATCAAACTTGAGATTTTTCACTTTTCCCTGAAACTCTAGCAACAGGCTATATCCCGCAGACACTTGTGGATGCTGAATGTGAGGAATCAGGCAGCAGCACAGTGACTGTGTGAAACTAAGTCACATAACTTTCTCACATAGGCCTGAGAAAGTGGCCTGGGAGGAATTCAAACAGTCCTTGGAGAAGGGAAAATAATCCTTGCAGGTGTTGTTTGTCTCCTGTTGTTTACTTGCAAGAAAACAGTCAAGGGGTGTCGTTTCTAGTTGTCCAATGATGGTTTTGTATTGGTTTATTAGCCAATAGAACTTTACCTTTTTGTGACTGTCTATAAAAGAGGATTTGGAAAAGTAAAGTTTGCTCTCACCTGCTGAAAAGCTAGAGAGTCTCGTGTCGTTATTCCCGCTGTCCCCAATGGGAACAACAGAGCGAGGAAATAATTTTTCTATAGCCCTAGCTCTCTTTCCCTCAAGCCCTTTGAATAGCAAACCATAGTTCGTGTCTATATAAGATATACTTTTTCTAGCTGTTGAAGGCTGCAGTTCACCGTTTCTCTTAGGACTACTTATTTAGCAGCTCTCTTCCACCTACAGGTTTCTTCTTTATGATTATTCATATTTTGCTCTAGGGTGAATGATTTTAGAGGAGCTGTTTTTGACAGAAGAACAAATGTTTAAGGCCTGAACCCATTACTTTTACATTCCTGGCAAACATAAGAATTAACCTTTTGAAAATCAAAATTAAATCCGACTTCCAAAAAGTAGAAAATATGTTAGAAAATAAGAAAAAGCCAGGAAGGATGCTTCTCTCCTTATTCATTTAACTACAGTGAATCTCAATGTTTTTGAGGTAAATTTTAGCAGCATCAAACTCAATATCCCAGAATCTCTAATTTGCAAAACACTGACACTATGTGGACAAATTGGAATTATGGAGTGCCATCAGCCAGCATGGTAAGAATTCATTTATGTTATTCTAACATGAGTTTAAATTAAGCAACCCCTAATTATGCACACAATATTAGTGCAGTGCTATTAATAACACTTAAAAGATTTGGGCCAGCCTAATTCTAGGATCATCATAGCAAACCAGAGCATATCGAACAACTCCAGGGTACATTTGTTAAAGAACCTGAGTGAATTAATACTTGGTTTTCCATGATTTTTCCCACAGATGTCTAAATCAGTAATGTTTATTGCCAAACACCATGTGGCTGACACACCCCAGCATTAAGGACCAGTTAGTCCTTTCAATTCAAGCAACTTAGTCTGCCCAGTTTTAAATCACTTTGAGGAGAGAAGCTAGATAAATACTAACAACCTTTGCTGAGCAGGGAAGCACTTCCCCGTCAGGGAGTGCCTCTGGATATATTAGAATTAACACACAAAAGTGCTCAGTAGTGGAAGTACCCGGTATTTTCACATTAGAACCAGTAAGCTTTTACATAACAGTATTAATCACATTTTCTGAATGAGCAGACCTAATTCAGGGCTTCCACTTGTACAAAAACATATTGCAATATAGCAACCAACCAGTCACGTCTTCTTCCACCAACATCTTTTAAACTGTAAAAATTTTTAGAACTTGCCTGATTTACTCTGGACAGTTTTTTTACTCACTAGAAATCTGCTACAAGATAATCCTGGACTCAGTACTTAATTTTATTACAACAGTGGTGAGAGAGCCATCAAAAGCCTCTTCATATCAGCAGCTGTGTCAGTCTCTGTAGTTTTTATCTCCCCAGACAACTGCCACCACTAGAAAAAGAGGCTCAGGAAAGATGACATTCATTCTTTAAAGCTGACAGCTGAAAAGCAAGATTCTTAGGACTGCAAAGACACCTCAAAGATTACACCAGTAATCAAGTGAGTTATGTTTTTTTTTTAATTCTCAGTTGTCTAGAAGCTTTTTCCTTTCCCAGGACTCCATCTCACAGCTGCCTGCTAGAGATTATATGCCACCCACAATTAAAACTGCAGGAAAACCATAAAGATCATGTTTCTTTTAACACCTCTCTCTCACTCTCTGAGCTTGAAATTGGAAGGCCATTTAGTAAGTTACAAGTACCTAGACAATGATCTCAGCTCATCAAAAACTTCACATTGCTGGAGTTCAGGGTAAGATGAAAGTCTGCAAGTGAGGAGGATCCTTCTCTATTGTACTTTACGAAATGTTCCCTTTGTAAGGGTATGGAAAAGGTACAGCTCTGTGCTTGTTCTTGCTACTGAGACACACATTTATGTCTGTGCCAGTTGTTCCATTTCTCTTCTTCCCCAGATTTTGTGTCATCCAATCTCTCCCAAATCTCCACTGCAGCAGTTCCCACTTCAGCGAGCTCATGGGAAAATACAGTCTTCATGTGAAAGTGAAGAGACACTATGGAGCTCAGATGCTCAAAATGCTACTGCAGAGCTGGAGGCAGCCCCAAGGAGGGAAAGAGAAAGCAGAGACCTGTCTGGACCTCTGCAAGCCAAGGGGAACTTTTCTATCAACTTCCTTAAGTGCAGGCTCTGGCACAGAAGATGAAGGATGCAGAGTTGTTAAACTGGCTTGAAAATTTCCTACTTGCACTATTTTCCTAATTGCACTGTATTCAACTATATTTTATTAGTCACCCTTGGATGACACATCTGTGTCTATTTTGTTTTGATTCTCTTGGAATGACCTAATCTATAGAGGCTTGGTTAGCAAACAAAGGACATGTGGACGTGACACAATTAGTTGAAGAAGATTTTGGAAAGTCCCAAACTCAGTTAATCTAAAATGTAGCAGGGTCAGAGCAATCTTGGCTGCAGCTGGTGTATGATAACAGGATAATTGTAGTTAGCAAAATGTAGATGTAAGTCGACTAGAATGAGGAAGTAGAGGAGGAGTCGACATTTAGCGTATAACCAATAAAATAAGTAACTTACAGAATATGTATGAGCTAATTAATCGCTGTGCATAAATATGGTATACTCTGATCAATAAACTGAAGTTTGCCTGCAACTCATATTGAGTGTGTCCGCATCTTCCCTCACCACAACACTAATCATGTAAAAAATAGGGAGGCTGTTCATGTCTAATCAGATGGCTGTGTGACTAACTCATTCACAAGCATTTTAAAGGCAATTTTATAAATGCATGTAAAGGCCTTTGTCTCCAGACTTGAAAAAGTCTATTTCAGTGTGTGTACACAGGCTGAGTCTGTGCCTTTCTGCTAGTCAGTGAAAAGACATCCTATTATAGGACACTGAACTCTTATCTATTTGCTGGTTACATTTATAGTTCAGAAAGACTCAGATATTTTTCTTTTTTTGCCTGCTGCACAGATTTAACGCCTGGGGACAAACAAGCTAGGTGACACCAGTGTCGGGCCTGTCCAGAAAATATTTTCAAAACCAAGGCTTTTAAACTCAACTTCCTTCAGTGTAGAAAGGGCAGCATCACACTAATACCAAGAACTGGGGAGGCCTTGTTCCAAAGCATAGGAGCTCAGGAAGAACAGATGAAGAGCCCAGTTATGCTTTGTATCAAAAAAAATCTGTGTCTCTCCTAGAAAGTAGAGAGGGCAGCAGTTCCTCTGCCTGTGTCCCTGTGCGTGTGCTGTCCCCTGCATGTGGCACCCCAGTCCTGTGAGAGGTTTTCAGAACACTGCAAGCAGTGGAACATGATTTTGCACCATGGCAGTGCTCACAGATCCCAACTCACTGTGGGACTGCTAAATATTGAGAATATGGGTTTAACACAGAAATGCCCTCTTTAAAAAAAGTAGTAATATAATTCTCCCTCAGAAAGAAAACATAATATTCAACAGCTTTACACTAGGTTTCCCCCCTGAGTTTTACAATGTGGCCGAGACAGTGGGTGAAGAGCAGCATGCAGACTCCAACAGGAAGGCTTATGAATCTCAGTAAAAAATATATTTGATTTTTGAGCAGTACTTCCTCAGTCAATAGGTCTGAGCAGAGTAAAAAAGCAGAGTAAAACAAGTTTAGGTATAATTCTGCCTCAGATTATAATTAACTTTTTTGTAAGAGCATGACAAAACTTAGAGCAAATAAGTAGTTCTATAACAAAACTTGACAGCAGATTTAATTAAAGTACAGATTTCCCAAATCCATTTCCTGTGATTATTGTTTTTATTCTTTAGAAGCTGATTAGGCAATAGCAGATGTCACCACTGTACAAATTTACATACACATGAACAAATACCATAATTAGGAGATTACTTAGTTCACACTAAAAGTTGCCTATAAAGGAGCAAAAACAAAGTCTTGTTCCAAATATTTTTCAACATTTCAACACAAACCAAATGAACATTATAGCAGAATTAATCTGCAGTTCTCTACCACTGGGATTATCTGTAGCAAAAACATTCAAAAAGGCCTTGACTGGGAACCTTTGTGGGTGCAGGGGGAAAGGTTGCCCTCAGTGCGCTGAGGTGTGTGAGCACTGTGCACCCAGATCACCACGTGCACTGCTATCTCAGCTGATGCTCCTTCCTAAATTCAATGACTGCCAGACTGCTCAGAACTACCACAGAGCTCAGGCAGCTCTGTCTGGTGACACAGTTACAGTGTTAGGCTCACTTCTGCATGGTGAACTGCAACATAAGGGGCTTTCTTGAGGCCCTGCAGTCCCAGAGCCCCATTTTGGCTGGGTGGGGAGATGTGGGATCTGACCTCTCACCATGTTGAGTTGCTCTGCTTTATGACATTTTCTTACATTACTAAATTGCAATAAATAAAACGTAGTTTGCAGGGAAGATGCCATTGTGTTCCATGCAAATGCACTATAAGAGGATTTTTAAAAAGCACCTATGCAAATCTGAAGACTTTCTTGTTTCCACTGAAAAATCAGGGATATTCATACTCGTACAACAACTTTATTTGCATTGAAAATCTCACCCCTCTCAGCCTGTTTCTCCCATAACAGTATGTAATTCTTTTCCCCACTTCAAAAGTCCTGTGTTTCCTTTTACTACCATTAGCTAAGACCAGGTCCTGCTGAGCAGTGTAGTAGTGTTGACTTCTGATACATGAGCTGAATCAGCTCCTGGATGTCTACTGCTATTTTCTTTTTTAATTCCATTTCTCATTTTGCTGAGCTGCTTCATGCTGTTATTGCTATTCCCTTGAACAATGGAGGCNGCTCACATGGGATTCAACTAATATTTCAAAGGTAAATGTGGAGGTGGATAAGCCTGCCAGGCCTCTGCCCTGGAGGGATGTCCCTTTGAATGGAATGTGATAAGCTCATCTCAACCCTCCTGGGAGAGAGAACCCTTAGATGAGGCTGTTCTCTCTGTTCATGGCGAGTACCCACAGTGCTCTGATATACCCATGTAGATTCTTTCTAACCCATTGGTTTTTCCCCTTTGGTACCACCCCTGCTTTCCCCCATAAATACGCCAGCTTCTGCCCAGTTCAGTAGGGAGCTGTCATCCCTGGTCCCCTTCACAGGGTGCTGGACAATAAAGGCTACCCTGTGGAACTGCCATACGACTCTCCTGTCTCTCTGTCCGAGTCAGCCTGGGATCACCTCGCAAGGCAGAGCTGAAATCACTAAGAGCTGAATCACTTGCAGCCATTTGCTGTGCCTTGCTGAGGCTGTCTGGCGGCCAAAGGACTGCCCAAGACCCCTGGAAGGTTGTCTCTTGCGAGACCTCTCTCTGGGAAGGTTGCGGCATTCTGGGTCAGACCACCAGACCCCTCAGCTGTTCTCAGGTATAAATGCAGGAAAGACTGATGCCATAAAAAATTCTACTGCTTCTAAATGAAGCCTTAGACATTTAAATTAAATGATGCATTTGCACATGGCAAATATCTAAGATTAATAATATGATGAAGACATCAGCTCTTGCCACAGCAATGGAAAAAAGTTTTTGAAATACCAGTGAATTGATATTTAACTGTTTTGAAACCTATTTCTGTTTAAAAAGATGGAGGAAGTATAATTGCATAGTATAATATCTGACTGAAGTTAACAGGCAGCTCTGACCCAGGGTAATGATCAGCATTTACCAGGAAGGGAGGATGGATCACTTCATCCCATGCTGCTGGCCAGGCTCCTTCCTGTCCCGGAGGTGTTTGTGGAGCAGGAGAGGTGATGCCTGTGCTGGAGCAGAGCCAGGGTCAGGATGCAGCTGTGAGCAGCAGCCACACAAGGAGTGCTTTTGAAAAAACAGATAATCCAGCTCAGGATTAACAACTACTGTGTAGCTGTGGAATTTTTTCAACTATATAAATACAAAGCTGCCTGTCCTCAATACAACTTTTAAACATTTTTTGGCATTTGGCCCTTTTCCACTTCAAGGCTATTTTAAAGCTGATTTATCTTCCCTTTAACGAAAACAAGCCCACTTCCTCATCAAAAAAATTTTCTTTATGTGGCCAGCAGGAATGCTCCACATACTTTCTTAGCACTCCAGAAACATCTCAGGCACTTGTGGGATTCAGCAAATTCACACTGACAAAGAAGGCAACATCCACAAGTTTGCCCTTATCTGGGACCACCAATTCTTTAAAGGAAGGATCTCTGGCTCCAGACAATAGGCCCACAGGTGAGATCAATGTCACCTCACACAGGTTGTTTTCTATCCTCTCCATAGGTCAGATGATGGGATGAAAAATTTTCTATTGACAGCATTAAAGCAAAGGTTTAAACCTGTTTTCTGTCCAGTCCCTACATCTCCTGGAAGAAACAAAGCTGTCTGTGCCCCAGAGCACAGCCTGTCTCTGTCTGGCCACCTGGATCCAAGTGTGTGTTCATGGAAGAAAGCCCCAAATAATGACAACAAAAAACACCTGTGAGAGGCTGGATGTTTGCTTGCACTCTGAAGGTTTGTAATTTGGCCAAATTGCACAGGTATTCTAAGCAATTTCAAAGAACACATTCCTGAAATCTGTTAACCTTCCTCTCCAAACTATCAAGTTTTTGTTTATAAAGTTAGACAGAATGATTTTTCATTGGTCTCAGATACATGTGAGTTGATTGAATTTAAATTAATTCTTGAAAGCATATTCCCCCAGAGTGGGAAATTTGAGTTCAAAGCTTATATTTTACCCCAATTCAAATAAAACCAATGTTTTATAGTGGAGAATATACAACCACCTTAACAAAACAACAGTATGAGCTCTGCTTATAAAACACAAAGTGTTCTATCACATTCTAGCACTGTTTGGTGGAAGAGAAGACCCACAAAGCCTAAGACAAATATGCTACAGCTGGAAAGATCCAGTAACAAAAGTATAAGATTTAATGTTCAGTCATATATGGAAAAAAAAAAAACAACACAACAACCAGTCCAGGACTCATTCCAGCCCTGCTTTGGGGGAATGGGACCTATTTATCACTGACAGGTCATGCTAGACAGTCCTTGTCCTGTCAAATGAGCCAGGATATACCTTTGCTCCTAAGGCTGAGAGCTGAGGAAATGAGCCATGTTCTGTAAAATGGTTCTTTTGCCCTCACAGGTCATAAACAAGTTTAACAAATTTAAAGTAGTGAATTTGTCCTGGTTTGTAAATGTGAAATGTGGACTTCAGCTCAGACAGCTATGAATGTATAATATGTCATCTTCACTATCAGTG
>WEIU01015698.1:1254-16684 GCA_013389925.1 Aegithalos caudatus
AGTGGGTAATAAAAAAAAAAAAAAAAAAAAAGCTCAGAACATTGTGTTTACTTTGTGATGGTGCAGACATGCTCCATTTTTCCTTCAGCTATTGCAAATGTTCCCTCCTTACTGCCAGAACAGGCAGCACAATCAAAAACCATGTATCTCAAGTACCTCTCTGTGTATGAAGAATCAAAGCATCAGACAGGATATCTAAAGTTTTTCTCTTTGTTATGAATAGACCTCGAGAGAGACACAGACTTCTTCTCCCTGGATGATAGCGCAAATTTGGTTTCTTGAATCTGAGACTTGGGAAAAGGATCAAAGACAAATTTTTAATATTTTCTTGGGAACAACTTTCTCAATCTGTACTTGAAGTCTCAATACACAGAACACTCAGAAGAAATAAAAACTTCACCTGGACACGACAGGAAGCTGATGCAGAGAGCATAAAGCCAAAACTTTTGTTCTGACTTTGTAAGTGTGGAAACTACATTGTCTCAGCAAAATCAAAATTGGAGCTCATAAGAAAAAAAGGATGTTTAAATAACTTGAAAACATTTTTAAAATAACAGATAATCAAATAGAGTAGAGTATGAAATAGAAGGTCCAGATGAATCTTCAATAAAAAGCAGTTAAACATAAAGAACTATGGTGCAGACACAGGTGGAACTGAAAGCTAGGTGACAGGTTGTACTCCATCGCTTATAAAATGCCCACAAACCCAAAAGATTGATTTGGCAAACAAGTTTTGCATAGCTCTACATGCAAAATATGCAGAAAAGCACTTGATGGTGAATCTGTATTGATTTGATGTTCATGTGCAAATGCAGAATTCATTCATTTACCTCTAATTTATGCCTTTTGATTTCTTCAAAATCCTATACCAGTTACCTACAATTCTTAAAGACGTGAACAGAAGGACTTCAGGGGCAATAATTTTAATATACACACAAACACAGCGATAGATCACACATATTATTATGCAATTATATATTATTCAAATGTGTATCTATAAAGGACCACATTCAGCTTAATATTTCTCAACAAAAAGTCTTCTCTTTTAAGTGCTACCTTAATTTCCAAAACCTGTACTCTCATACCTTTGCATAAGCAGTTGTCTTGATAAACCACTGCTTGAGGTATTTCTGTTCCACTTTTGCTCCTGAACGCCATGAGCAGCCATTGTCATCCACCTGTTCATTAGCTAGAACAGTCTGATCCACTGGATCCCAGTTAACCAACGCCTAAAAAAAAGTTGCAGGAAGAAGAAATACTTTCAGCAGCTTGTTAAAAAACAGAGTTTTACTTTACAGATGCCAAATGAACTATCCAGAAGCACACCTTGAAAGTTTTACCTGAGTTTTCTATATTTTTAAAGCATTAATTCGAATCAGAAACATGGACTCAGCTGGAAAAGTTTTGAACATCCATCTTCTCAGAAGTCAAAAGACCCAAAAATGCAGTTGGCAAGGTTTGTCTAGAATGATCATGCTAGCAGGACAGGCTGACACTTGACTGCTTGGCTGTAATATATAAGTAAGTGTTCCAATTGACTGTACTGCAAATAACATAGTCTGATGCTTAAAAATGCTTCACTACTAATCCAAAAGTGTTGAGTCAGACTGATGGGGATGAGTAAACAATGATGTCCAACTCAAGAGGACAGAATCACAAAGAAATATTACAGTAGTCAATTGTGTATTTTGTATACAATTGTATACAACAGTATATTTTAAGTGAAAGAGTTGATATTATCTGTATGTAACTCCTGTCAACTTCATGAATTACTTTTGGAATCCTCTTTCCTTATCAATACAAAAGATGAAAATCTGTAAAGTGAAATTAATGTTGGTGTTCAACTCCACAGACTTTGTATTTTGAGCATTTGAGTTAACTGAAATACCAGACAACATACTGGGAAAGGAGCAAAAATCAAACTCACCCTCCCCCAGTGCTGAACAATTTAACTGGTCTCTTTTCAAAAAGGATCTAATATCACAAAAGAATCCTAAAAGTGGCAATAAATGCTATACATTGACTTGAAAAAATGAACAGAAGGAAAAAAAATCAAAGCAATAGAGTAATCTATTATATTGAATGTTATTTAGTATTTAAACTAAATCAGTCTAACTGAAAAACAGTAGCTACAGTTCCATAGAGATCTAATACATGAAACATTTTTTAAAAATTTCAAATTACTTCTTTAGGTATGGGGAGGACTTGCATCCCAATCAAAAATTAGTAACTGTATTTACATTGTACTTTATATTTTATCTATCACTGATCGCCTTCCGACCAGTTTCCAAACAGCTAATATTGCTTCATTTAAAATATGCTACATATTCTTACAAATAGTAAATACCACAACCACTTTACAAATCTTATAATGAGGAGAGCTAAAAGAAAGATGAAGGGATCCTCTTCCTTAGAAATACTGGTAACAACTGTGTGAGCACAAAGTCTGACTACACTAACTTATATAAAATTTATTATCATTAAATGAATGAAAGTTATTAATCGTTAAAGTGAAACTTGCCTTCAAAGGAAGCTTCTGTTAATTCAGACTTGAATTTAAACTTTTTACTTTTTGCCTATTTTTTATCTGTTACCAACAGATACCAACAGATTTCATTGGGAAATTAAAAGAAATCAATATATTCCACTATTACAAACCTATTTTCCAGAATTCCAGAAAACACAGCTTCTTCAGTAATAATATAACACATTATGAATGTAGCTTTAAAGTAATGATCTTTTAATTTATAAAGTTCTGAAAAAAGGCCACACAAAGTTAACGTTACACATAAAGAGAGATAAATCAGACAATACTGAGAAGTAATAAAATGCCAGTTGCATAAAGCAGTATTAGCACAAGCTTGTATTAAACTGTCTGTGACTCAAAGTTGAGAAAAAAATATCGTTTCTATTTTGATGATATCATATCAAATTTATGGTGAAAATATTGGAAGATAATTGAAATTATTATGTAATATTTTAGCATAACAAATGTTTCTGTAACAACTCATGAGTCTATATCTAAATAAATCCTGCAAAACATAAAGCAAATATGCATTTAAGAAATCATTAGCTGAAAGGTCTTGTCTTAGAATTTTTAAGTTACATTCCTTCCATCTGGCACAGACTTTTGATAATACCTAGAACCTGGCTAATAAATGAAATCTTTACTTCCTGCTTGTACCTCACAAAGGCAACTTCTTGACAATGACAGCCTCTGAAGCTATGACCCCAGGAAGCTGCTAAAAGTCACCTACACAAAGACAGCACAGTGCAGGAGTGTTCAGAGCACACCAATTATCTCGCTCTCCTCACTGTGCCAATGTAGACCATATGCTTTTATGGCAGGATTCATCTTGTCTAACTTCAGGTCTCAAAAGTGTAAGCTTCTATCTCCAGGCTTGCTGTCTCTGGGTCCACTATGGAGAACAAGTATCTGATCAAGTAACAGAGTCAGGGCAGGGATTAACCTCAGTGAGACACTCACATCTGGCCAGGTCAATAACCTCTATAGTATACTGACTAGATGAGTACTGCAGGAAAAAGGGAGGATTTTGCTACAATGAATAAAGGTGCCCTCTATGGATGCTGCAGCTCAGACAGACACTGTTAATCCTCCATAATTGCAGCTCCTGGACATACTGAGCCTGTGTCACCCTGCCAAGGTAATTTCTGGTCAGACACGCACACTCCTTGAACAGAGCATTAACTAGAGCTAACACTCTACTTGCCTTATTCTTATTGTCACTCTAACGCTATGAATTATCTCATGTACCCAAAATGAAACTGTAATACTGGAGACTTCAAGCTGTTCTTAATACATATTGCAGATACACTGACAACATGAGACAAATATATGCTTTAAGTATATATGATTGTTCTAAGGGACCCAGGGTTACAGGCTCTCTCTGCCATCTGTTCCCTGCCAAAAAGCAACTGGTTCATATCCACCAGAGATTACATCCCCTGCAGGTTGACAGATGCTGATTTAAGTCCTCAAACTGATCCTTGACTTGAAAGCAGATGGAAGTTGGAAGTAGATTCAATCACTGGTATCCAAACACATCCAGGATCCCACAGTACTTGGGAGTCAGAATGCAAAATTTATTTTGTATATCACCCCTGTTTTGAATGAAGCATCAAGCTTGTACTTTTCAGATTCATCTGGGTTCACTTGTCAAACAAACAAAATCACAGATAAAAATAGGTTTGTTAAAACAAAGCTAGGGGGTTACATTTTTTTTATTACAAGAAAAAAAATAATTACAGAAGAAAAAAACAACCCTAAACCCCAATCCAGCATGCTAGTATATATCAAACATTGAGGGGTTTTGCTGGTTGTCATTTAAGATCTCTGAATACAAATGCAAATAGGAGAAATAGCTCAGTAACACCCTGCCATCCTAAATGCTACCTTTCACTATCAATCTCTTTTTCCAGGTTCAGAGAATAATTGAAATACATCCTTAATTATATCCTATGGGGTTTCCTGGTTTCTAGAAAATACAAACGAAATATCAAAGCATATTTAAGAAATCTTAGTTTCCACTTTAAGTTACAAGCATTCACTAAATTGCTGCTTTGTTAAAGTGCAGCTGTTCAGGCATTTTGGAACTGCGTTGCCTTGACTATACAGACAGTTCTCTGTACTGCTCATGCAACATCTTTGTTTCACCTTGTGTTTAAGAAATAACTGAAAGCTTCACTTTTCAAATAGCCTGACACATGTTATTTACAAAATATTATAATTTCTTAATGTAGTGGTTAACTGCTGAACAGCTCTAATAGTCATATGACACCTAATACTTCTTTAATATTTTGGAGATCACAAATAGGGTTCAGGAATAGGATGGTTATGCACTCAATTGCCAATTACTTTATACAAAACCATAAGTTCTGAGACAATATTACAGTAATGCTATACAGGTAAATAATCTCACTCCTGAAGAGACTCTAATGACTGCCATGTCATTTATTTCCATGAGGGATGATAAAATCTAGAAAATTTGATATTAGAGCCAGGAAACAAAAACCTGAAAGCTGTAATATTCTGATCTTGCACTTCAACGCAAATCTCTGACAATAAACACTTCTGACTTGACTTGCTACAATGGCCAATTAAGTTAGTTAGTTATAAACTGTTACATAGAAAATTCTGTTATATATAAAATTAATTCTGTTTTAGAGTGATTTAAAACTAGCAGAGCACAATCACTTTATGACTGTGAATGGACAATCCAGAAATGTGCCACTGACATGAGTGAACTAAATTAGTGTAGCAGCAAAATATTGAAGGTCAAGGTTTGTACCTACCTCTTTTTGATACACTATCCCAGCTTCAAAAAGCTTAAGAAAGAGATACTGTGTCCATTTGTAGTATTCTGGTAAACAAGTGGTTACCTCCTGTAGAAATGAAATAAAATTAAATTTTCTGAAACTATTCTTAGAATTTTCCTACACTGTTTTAACTTAAACAATTAACCCAGGAGTGTGTAATATATTCCACAGAGTAACATTTATGCACGCATTCACGTACAAACTAATTTATTTGTATAATGCTTACAATGAGTGATATTCACCTGTACACAAAACCAGAGAACATGGGCTTTGTGTGGGTTTAATGCAGGAAGAAAAGTTTCCCTGCTAACATGAGATATCATCCTCTGTAAGACTAAAGCTGATAGATACAAGAACAGAAGATGAATGGAAGCGATCACAGCTGCCTGATCAAGGAAACAGCAAAACTAGAAAAAAAAGTAGATTTCTCTAAAAGAACCCTCCTAGCCAGGCTGCCTTTTCCAGTGTTGCTCATCAATGAGAAGCAGGAGCAGAGGCTGTCGATGCTCAGAGGCAGCAGGGAGCTGCCTGATGTGAAGCAGGCAGAGCGAGGAGCTTACAGCTGAAACTGTGTGTGCAGGAGGACAGCGGAACGGTGCTGAGGAACCCAGGCTGCTGGCACACAGACGGTGCGGGGCAGACAGGATGGAATATACAGGGTAAGATTCTGAACTTCAAGATGAAAGAGTCGGTAAGGAGATCTCACATTCAAAGGTCAAATAAGCAACTGTTCCAAAAGGCAAGGGAGCTCAAGTTAGGAGGATGCTCTAGGTTAAAGTATGGAAAAAATGACTCATAAAAGTCACAAATGAGGAGGACGGTTATGATGGAAATAAAGACCAATAAAAATAAAAGGCAACATAAGAAGGAGGAATGGGATTTGAGAGAACAGCAAGCAACAATATAATGGATAGCTTTTTTAAAACTCGAAAACATTTGCTAAGTTTTTAGTGAACTCTGATAATTAAAAAACAAGCTGCTTACCAACTGCTTATGAAGCTTCATATTTTAAATGTTCGTTCTTAAAAAAACCTAACTTAAAATAAGCACCTTAATATGCAATGACAACTAATGGATTCCATCATTACAGACTCCCTGTCCTCTCAGCACAAACACAGGTTTCACAGGTGCAATGGAAACCCACATACCTGCTTGAAGTGGAACATGGCTTCTACACTGAACATATGAACATGTCTTGACTTTAAAGTTACTGATAAAAAGTAAGCCACTGATAAAATTTATTCCATTTGGAGTAGTTACCAAGCATCAGAAATAGCTCCAAATGTGAAATGTCTTTCACGTGGGCTTTCCCATCATCCTAGCTTCCCACTACACACAACTCCTGCGGTATCATCTGCTACTCAAATGACATCTGAAATGCTCTAGCAGAAAATTTTTATTGTTTTTCTGCAACTTTACATTCTAGTTGCTTTGAACTTTATATTCCAGTGCTGAAACATTGCTTTTAACAATTAATATGACCTTTGAATAAATGTGCCTCAAAAGTGTGTATAAGAGACTTTCAAGATCAAAAAGAGGCATTTAATGGCAAGTTTTCAGCTCAGCATGTGAAGACCTAGTAATGAAAAACAGTTGCTTGATTAAAACCCTTTGCTTTGCACTGAAAAAAAACCCTCTTGATAAAAGTCTGATTTTCATCTCTGCAACTAAGCACATTTAATAGTTTCACAACCCCCCCCCCCACCCCCCCCCCCCCCCCCCTTCTTCACACAGTGGCAACAGTTCTTGTGCCAGCGTGATGCCACTGCAGGCAACAGAGTTTCATCACTGGAGTATCAGACACACAAAGAAGAGATGCAATCCCCTTCAGTACAATGTGAGATTACGTGAGCAATAGGCAAATAGGCAAATAGGCAGGACAACAAAAGTGAGCTGTCAAATAAAAATAGAAAAGTGAATGGAGATCTGTCCTTTTGGCCCTGAAGGGTAGATGTGTATCAACTGAAACAAAAAGATTACATTTCCCAATCTAAACAAGCATGTTACAAACCACACAAGTTACACGATACAAGCGAACTCCTGGGAACAGAATCCCACTTACACACTCTCTTACAAGGAGTGAATAGACATTCCTTTGAAAGAAATGTAGCAGACTGTATCACTGAAAAAAAAAAAATCTGCTGCATGGTCACTGAGATGCAAAAAGATCACTCAAGCTCAGAATTTAACTTTATAACCACGAAGGTCTGAGTAACATTTCAAATTAATGAAGAAAGAGAAATTACATCACTACCAAGTGAAATGAGCTGAAGACAAGCCAGTAAACTCTTGCCAATCTTGAAATGTGTTTTGGTGGTTTTTTCTCTATCATTTAGCACAGTAAGATTTACTGTTATAAATAATTTTCTGTGTATTCCAGTGACTGACCTTGATTAAATGAATGATGTCTGGTAAAAAGTTTCCATTAGGCTGCCATCATGCTTAAATTAAGGTGAATGTTAACATCTCTATTTACACTCTCTAAGCATGACAAAGATCCACAGAACATTAGCAGAACTATCTTAACTCAAAATACACAAAGGAGTTTATAAAAGGGTTTGAAAAATAGCACGCTGGAGCCATTCCACCCTGCCTAAAACTGTACATTTCTGCTTCTCATTTACAGAGCTCTGAGCACTGGCATAACAGCTTACATATAGAAACCCATATCATAAAGCAGTACAGTGAATATATATAACAGGACATTACCATATTTTCCACAAAAATAAAATACCTACTAAAAATTGGAATTCGTCTAAAAATACGTTGAGATGCTGCTCAGCTGTCCACTGCATGTGCTCTTCAGTGCCCTGTGACAGATTTAGTGATCACCCATCACCTCAGCATTTCAGAAGGTAATATGAAATGGGAAGGAAAGCATCTGCCTCTTCCCCCATTCATTTTGCCTTTTACTTTTGCTGGCTTTAAACAGATACTCTTACCAAAATGCATCTTTGTCATTGGTTACTGTTACTGTTCCTTATTCGTACAGGAATGATGCTCATTAAATAATTAATTACAACAATTAAAATAAATCACCTATACAGGTGGTTTGCTTTTCAAAGAGCAGATACTGGCAAGGCATAGGAAAGACTCCTATCCTTACAAAAAACTATCTTGCTTAATCCATTTATTGCAGTACAGTAATTTGTTCCTGACAAATACCATACCAGAGAGGATGGCAACTTCTTTATTTTTGCAAATAAATTCTCAGTTACAGACTAAATGGTAGTATTACAGTCTGGATTTGATATCACTGCAACCTGGGAAGCAATAGGTCTATGTAAAGGTCGAAAAGTCATTCACTATTATAAAATCCGATTTAAGAGTCTCTTTCAACTACCAAAAATGAGGGTAACAAACAGTAAAGAATCCTGCATAAAAACTCACAAAAAACACCAGCTCAATCTGGATGAAAGATTTTGGTGTTTAATAAAAGAAAAACTGATTTTCAAATGCCTTGTTTTAAAATTCATTATTTGTCCTAAACCTGCTCCTTCTTACAATTTTCTATTATGAGTCTCTGACCCTATAACTCATTTTTGCTTCTATTTTTAAGATGAAGGTTACAACTTCAAGCTTCTTCCACAGCTATTTTTTAAAACATAAAAGTAATATTTATAGGCTGCATGTAAAGATTTATTTTTTCCCTAAGATCCACCAGGCTTTATGAATAACACATTCAAGACTGGAGATAAGAAATTTCTTAGTTTATTAATAATAAATTTATTTTTAACATAGTCTTTTGCTGTCCTGAAGACAGGCATGTTGCACCTCTTTAAAGGGAGATAAGAAAAAGTCTGGATGGATTTTTTCAAAATCTATTTGGGAAGATAAAACATTCTTTAATCAATTATCTGCCTACTTTGGTTTTCAAGGGCATGCACCACCTCATCTAGCAGCATAATTATTTGAATTTTCAGAGGTTTAGAGCTACACCAGCCTACATTTCTAAATTAATTTGAATATTTGTATTTCAAAGGCCCTTAGTTTTATGCTTTATTAACTACAAATAGAAATGTCATACAGTGCCTACATTTTGGAACATGAATATATTTTCGGAAAAAAAGTAGCCTTGTATCAACAGTTCCTTGTTTTAAAAAAATTAATTGTAAGTAGGATCACTGATTATCAATGGTACATGGATAAGAAGAAAATTTCATAGGTAATAATCTATCTATTGTTGGCCTTATGCATGCTCTGGTAGTACACACAAATGACAACTTCAAAAGTAAATAGAAAATTATCTGTACAAAGAAAATCTACCAAAGATTTAATTTTTTTTAATGTACAGAGCAGACGGGGAACATTAGTCTCATGCAAAAAATATGTCACTTGGAATGCAGAAACTGAAATTACTAAAAAACCTTCACAGAATGAGCTACTTTCTAGGAGAAAGTTACAGATTGATAATAACAGTGGTGAATTGATGGCTTACTGGGAACATGCACTAGGTCTGATGACACTCCTGAACAAAATAAAGGAAAAATGTTAAATTCTCTTCATCTTTTGTTGCTGATGATATGAATCACTGAAAATTATATTGCCTAATTCCCCTGAAAAAGAAGTGACAGGCATTTTGCTATGCTGTCTGGGGTGGTATTTTCAAAAAATCTGATCATAAGGAATGCTCAGATTATAGTTATCTTAAAACCAAAAACATACTGTTGGAGATTTTTAAATTTTCCATGTGTTTTTAATGTCTCTTAGAGACATTTCTTCCATGCTCAAACTTCAGCCTTCCAAGCTTACATCCGAGAAACATAAATGTTCAGAATAGAAATGTTCTCTCACTTACGGATTTTTTAAAAAAATCTCTCCCCAAAATCACACCATTTTCAAAGTGATTTACAAATACAATACTTCTAACTTGAGGCACTTAAAATACCTCTATGTTTCAGGTGAAAAAATATCATATAATCATTAGCATTTAAAACTACTCTAAGGCAAAGCACTTACGGAGTTATTTTACGCATTTAATTTCATTTTTCATTTGCTTAGGTTTTCTGTTTAGGAGAGCAATTTTAAAGTGTCTTTGTAACCTGACTGAAATAATCTAATTAGCTTTTAATAATGTGTTATTTATGATATCTTAGTAGATGAGTAAGTTCACTGACAGCCACAACACAGAAATACCAGCACATTTTGAGTTGTAAGACAGAGAGAATGAGGAAAAAAAAACCCACAGAAAAATAAAAGGAAATTTCTAGTATTGCAGGTGCACTGGGGTTTGTTCATAATAATTTTAATAAGCAATGAGATTTAACTAGTCTTCATATTCCTGGACACAAACTTCTTGACCACCAGACACGACTTTATAAGCAGGCAGATTCTTTAGGACAGCTACATGCACTAAGTACTCAAAATGGATTTTTTTTTCTTTTTTCCACTTCTCTTTTCCCTTACTGTAATGTAAAAGGTAAAGTTTATGTAAGTTTCCTTCCCATCATCTAAGTATACACTCTAAGCTGGCCACAGAGGACAGACAGTTAACATAAAAAGTTCACACTTTAAAAAGGCAATTCACCACACATCAAAATAAGGATCTAAGTTAGGGGAGTGGGTTCCCTCCAGCATTATTTGGTAAGTATTATGCAGTAGCAAAATAAAGGGGCAGATTTAAGCAACACCAATGAAACTAAATTTAAAATAGGCCCCTGTTCTGTGTAACGATCTTGGTTAATTAGACCAACCCATATAAAATCTGTTTTTCTTGGATTGTTCATAGGAGTCACTAATACTAGTGAGTTTTTTGCAGTGTCACAGTATTTTGTAAGCCACTGATTTAGAGCCATACAAGTATAGAATACTATAAAAAAATACTCCTTACCTGAAATAGCTCACTTTTAAGATAAGCACTTGCACAGCACAGCGCTTTTCTGTGCAAAGACGCTTGAGTTAGCCCAGGAGCAGTACAGCTGAGGCAGTAAGATGCTCTGCCTAGCCTAATGAGCCCTGCAGAGAAGCAGGCTTTATCAGCCTGTGAAACACCCTGCTACAGCTTAGCCCTACCATTTCCACAGGTTGTTCTTTCAGGGCCAGCTCAAATATCTGTGCATTTGGAGGACACATAGTATTTTGGGCATCGTGAATTTTTTGCAGTTAATAAACATATCTGTGTCTGCTACCTTCAGGTTACTCTTACTCCAATTAATATAGCAGGCTTTCCAGGTAAAAGAAAACTCATAAGCTAAGGAGTGAAAACTCTGAAACGTGTTGTGTTTCAAGGAACATTTTTCAGATGTTTTAAAATCTTACTTTTCAAAAACACCAAATATGTGTCCCTAGAGCATTCTAAAGCATTTCAATTACACAGCAGTTCAAATGGAGTTAGTAACAGAGTATCAAAGCCCTTTCCACAAGTATTCAGAGACTCCTGAAAGTTCACTAACCAAAACATAGTTTACTAGTAAAGTGAAGGTAACTCTCAAAGAATAGGCACAGAGATGACAAATGATTTTTCCCTGTGAACTTATAATTCTTGCCATGGTTTTCAGAACTGCCAGTTCTCCATCTGTTCTTCAGGATGGAAGGGTCAAACAGAAGTTTATACACAAGAGATTAATTTTCTCAACTTTCCTGAAATGCAACCTGCATCATTGAACTTGTGTGTGTGCGTGCACGTGTGTGCTCCATAACACAGCCTACCCACAGGACTCCACTGTTTCCAAGTATTGCTGCCCTACACATACAGACAACCCTTGAGCTACCAACAGCTTTAAACATTAGATGTCAAGAATGTGTGCAGTGAAGCTTCCATAACAAATCTTTTCTTTTCAGAGCAACTTTTCTGGCTACCAAGAAAACTTAAATCTTATTTAAAAGGCTTATACTGAAAAATCCTTCCATATACAAGACATGATGAAATGGTTTTTTAGATGCAAGAAATACAAATAAACAACTTCACCTTCATGATTAAAGAAAACAGATGGCATGTCTCAGACTGTCAGAAAACTAATGCTTTTCCTTTTCAAATCTACAATACTGCTATAAAAATCCAAGATTAGCACCTCCATCACTCTATTCAAAATCACATTAAGGTGATAAGCAACAGCTACTGCTGACAATACAAAGGTAGTGACTGACTCTGATTCACTGGTAAATGCAATAGCCTCACATTTGTTTCAAATGCTAATTTCTTTTTTATCTGGAAAATTACATTAGCTTATGTCTAATCGTGTTTGGTAAGTTTTTTAAGGTGAACACCTGATTCTCAAGCATTAGTGTTTTAAATAAAATTTCTGGTTTCCAAAATGATCCTGATATGAACATCTATAAAAATGCAGCTTATACTTCAAAATTTGGAATAACATAACTGAGCCACCATTTCAATTTACTGTCTTTAAACCCTGGACATATGCATTGAAAACAGCACTCCTCAAAAAACACATACCTTAGCACAAAGGCATTGCTGTTTCATAAATATCTGTTTATTCCCTTATTTCTAATAGAGAAAATTGATACTTCAAAGAGACAAAAAAGCAAATACAAAAGAGAAACTACTTTACAGATTCTCCTACACATTGATACTATCAGATGATATCAGCATGTCAAAAATTAGGGAAATTTGATAAAAAGCTTAATTTTACAGTTTAACAACTTAAACTGATCTCTGCCAAAGACACCTGTATTGTCATAAATAAAATGCTGAAATTCCAAGGGTCTCAATGCTCCATCATACAATAAAATAAAGCAGTATCCATTTTAAAAAGAAAATCTTACCCTTTCCCATGTAAAAGACAGACCTAGTGCATCAAACTGTTTCCTCATGTGTTGAATATTACTGCAAAATAATGATAACAAATTAAAAATTATTAGCTTAAGATATTTCTAACATGTGATCATAAAAGACCTGCTGCTTCTAGAGTTCTGAGAAATCAAAAGCACTAGTTAACCTCTAAACATTATGATCTCACTAGCAGTAAAACTCAGAATTTCTGTCAGAATACTCAAGTAATAATTTTAAAAGTCCCTAATGTATTCCATGGTCCCACTTCCATGGCTGTGTATATAAGGCAATATATTTTTTTTCTCTAGATTTGAATGCAACTTAAAAGTAAATATGGCACTGCAGTTGGAAGGAAGAATTACTCAAGCACCACTTCCTACTATTTTTAATTATCTGTACTGCAGTTGAGTCAAAGGCCCTCTTAAATCTCAGTGCAGTAGGGGACACTTCTACTATCAGCTTAATCCTGCTCTATTCTGACAATGTTATCCTGGCTGTATTTTGCTGTGGCTCTGCTGATCGTGTGGCTGTAGAATAACCTGAATCAGCTTATCCATTCAGCTGAAGATATGCCCTATAAAAATTCTCCAAGAAAACCCCACCAGTTTTCTTTCTTCCCTCTGATCAACAGGCTGATCAAACCAAAATTGTCGCCCACAAAACCAGCTGCCAGTGCAAAGGAGGTGGTGGGAGCATGTATTGTGGGAGCTGACAAGGAACTACAAACTTCTGGTGGTAGCACTGCCATAGATAAACACTGATCAACTATGACACTGTCAGGGTAGATATGCTGCCCTGAGTGGATTGCATTACAAATGGAAAGTAAGATACATCAGGATATACAGTGAAGCTCCAGTTTGAAATTTTACTGAATACACTTAACCAAAATACCCACAATTACACAATCTTAATTAGTGACCTGGCGGGAATTCATTCACATACTGTAAAATGGATTAAAATTTCTTAGGGACTTCTACCTTTCTACTAAAATACATTCTATCAGATAAAGTAGTATCTGTCCTCCCAGAGTGGCTAAGTTGACAGTCATGAAACCAAGCATTTAATTCTGATCCAGAAAAAACTTGCAGTGCTGAATAATTGAGTACTACAGGTTTTTAATAGTATAATATTGTAGCTGTAAAAGTATCAAGAGGCTTAAGATGAGACCAGAAGCGTGAACAAAACCCAAAGAAACAAAATTATCAAAGAAGTGGATCAAGGTCTATAAAGATAGTATAGATAGATTACTGCATGCAGAGTACAATAAACAACTTCATTTAGGAAGACTGGTTTCCAAGCAATTTTTAGAAACTGTTTACTTGTGTAACTTTTAACTGATTTTGAAGAATATTAGGAGAACACAACACCCCATTCTGTGGTCTAAAGCCAAAAATGTTCACAGAAATCAGCAGCAATAATGGCTGCTTAGCACTTTCCATGATTCAGTCTCAAAAAAACCCAACTATCTCCTTCATCTCTCACATGGTACAAAAAACTGCTAGTAAATCTAACCACGTAACTCATAATTTTCCACTATGTATTCTATACTAAGATTTACCTCACCATAATGAAATTCTGATTTATTTATACCCACTGGTTTGGGTGTTTGGGAAATGCTTCTCTTTTGATATTCTAGCATTTTACAATTTAAAAATCATTGAGATTAAAACCTTGAAAATCATCCCAATATATTTATCTTGCAAAACAGAGTCATCTGCACAGTCCAATAAAATGTTGTCAAATAACCTTGGTCTCAGATAACACCATTCTTTCCTGTACCATCTTTCTCCTATGCCAGTTTTTCTCTGTTTTGTTGATTTATGGGGGGCATAATACAGGTATTCACAGTGAAAATGTTGTATTTCAATTCATTTCACCTTCGTGTCCAGCTTGCAGGGTGAAGGCCATGTTCAACTGCAGCATTTTCTGCTGGTAAACCAAATGCATCCCATCCCATTGGATTTATCACCTGTCAGCAAAAAGAAAAACCACAATGTTATGCAACTTTCTGGAATGGCATCAGCAACACACAGAGGCCTCCAAATAATGAACGATGCTTGGCATTCCAGCATTTGCTTTGTTTGAACTGAACTTCTTCCAAACCTGCCAACTATGGCCAGCTTTGCTTTAAGAGATGACAGTCAAGTGCACTTGTTACCTACAAGATGTTAGAGGGAGTTGAAAGTATTATGCAATAAACTCTTGTGACTATTTCAATATCAGATTGACAATGACAAAAACCAGCTCTTTTCAAGTTTGTGTGGGGGTAAAAGTCAGCAGTTGATGCTACCACTGGTCAGAACCAAATATTCGTTCTAAAATGGAAGACATTAAGTAAAAATAATTGAACCAGCAGTTTTATAA
>WEIU01015698.1:19570-80953 GCA_013389925.1 Aegithalos caudatus
TCAAGCATCTGATGTTAGCAATGGCTAGAGCTCTTCATGTTACTGTGGGACCAAGGGGAGGAAGACACAGGAACTCCGTTGATTCAATGCTGAGGTCTCAGCTCTTCCTCTCAGAGCATTTTCATCTCTTCACTGCTGTAACAATCAGCTCATCACACGGACATCAGTAGGTGAGATCAGTGTACTGTGTAACACAGAGCTGACAATGATCTCATAACACTCAGTTCTAAGCCTCCATCAACACAACCCAGACTGGTGATTCAGTGAATTTTCCTGGGTCTCTGTAAGGACACAAAGAACACGTTTGCTCTCCTGATGCGCTCAGAACTGTCATCAGGGAGCTGACATACTGTTCTAGCACCCAGATCAATGCATCCTAAATTTTAAGAAAGACAGCAGAATCAGTGTCAGAAAGGCCTGCAAATAAATATATTTAATGGAGAGTACGTGTAATAAAAGAAGATGACCAGAAATGAAAATTAAGAGGCTTGCTGATAAATCAATGGTTTGAATCGATACAGGAAAGTCTACATTCCTACTTATAGTCCCATGACACACTCGCTATGAACTAACCAAAAAAGGCTGACAAAACAGGTGATCCATGATTACAAGTTCCAGTTGCCAGAAAACACCCCTAGCTCCACTGTGGATCTTGCAATTGTGCACAAACATAGGAGACAGCAAGAACTTGCAGCTGGAGAGGGCAAAGGTAAGGATGGCTGCTCCTTCCATTGGCTGCCTACAGTGGGGTGAACTTGCAGAAAATCTGATGTAAACTGATGTATTACAGCACACTTTAAACACAAGACCTCCACCTGAGTGAAGCCTAGATTCTCTTTTAACCATTACAGGTAATAGACACCATTACACAACAGGTTAAAATTACAAAAAACACCAAACAACTCCCCCAAGCAGATAAGGTACACCTGGAAATAGATTAAAATAAGGAATTTTTGACCAGTGTGTACATTCTAAAAAGGACTATTTCAATGCTTCTCTGCAACACAGAGCTGCATATTAGAAAAGGCACTTTCAAAACAATCAACCCATACAGATTTCTATCAAAACATAAAATGCCCATTTATTTTTATTCTCATAAAACATAAAATATCAGAAATTATTCAACATCCACAGAGTACCACACACATTTTGAGAACAAAGTTATCTTTTGCCTCCTTCATCACACACATTCTTGTCTAACATAATTACATTTTAAATTGTATCTAATTTTCTCTTTTTCTTTGAAAATGAAACAGAGTGAGCTCATTAACACCTTCACTACAGGCTACAGGAAAACTAAAATTAAATAAGATTCAATTCACACACAATACTTGTAATATTTGCTACTTAATTTATGCCACACAAAATAACCTGACTAAAGGACACAACAGCCTCACACAAAAAAAAGGTGGAGAATAACAGCTAGTGATATCAGAAAACAGATCTGTATTGAAATAATTCATCCTACTAATGATTAATTATAGAGTTTTAATTAAACTTGCCTGTCTGGCTTCAAAACCATTCACTTTTGGAATTTCAAGAGTATTAAGATTCACTGCTGAAAGGGAAAACAATTAATGAAAATACATCCAATTTAAAAGAAGATATGTTATGGATAAAAAGAAAATGCTCTTCAAGTCATTTAGGGTTATTGCAGAAATATCACTGTCTATATTCTAATCCCATCCATGACAGTTTAAATATAAATTAAGAAATAATTATTATAATGTGATTCTAGCATGCAGGAATTTCATCCTGATTTGATTACAGAAAGGACTATTCTCAGTTCTGTACAACTCTCACATGTGACTACCTTATTTTGGTACCAGTTTCATTAAGATATCACAAGAACTACTGAACTGAATCACTCTCTGTTTACTGATCACTAAGGGAATTATTCTCAGTCTTCTGAGAGGCACAAATTATCCACTTCAGAATTTATCAAAGACATGTTCATGATAGCATGATAAAGTAATGGTAAATACTTTTTCCCAGAGTACACTGGAAATCTGCCATAGTGAAAATCACCATGAATATCTCTATCATTTCTACACAGCATCCTCAAATAATGAATAGGAAATCACTTATAAAACTCCTACATTTGAATTCACAACATGCATGTAAATTCACAGAGTAAACACAACCAGAAACTACACCTCATAGTTCTGGATTGATTTATTAATTGCTACAAATTTGTAATTTAAAATATATAAATTACTTTTTCATAGCATTTTATAATAAATATATTTGTAATAAGATGTAGAACTCTCCATATACAAAAACTGCTTTAATTGCACTTCAAGAAACATGTCACCCTTAACATACTCTGGATAGACCAGCTCAGTGCAGTCATGCTAAGTAATCTATATGGCTTACATTTTCCATGCAGAGATTTCATCTTCAGTAATCAAAACATAAACAAGTTATATTAAAACAGATACACTCTACAAATAATTTATCCAGCAACCCAATCCAAGTGCATGACAGCCTGTTTGCCAGGCTCTGCCCACAAGTCCTTGAGGAGTGAGTGCTGGAAGAAGCGACAATTTTATATTGCAGCAGTATTTCTTTCAGAAACAAGGTGGGGAAAGAGCAATAGGTATTTATTTTCACAGTTAAAATGATGGTGCAGTACAGGTTTCTGGGAAATATCTGTAGAGTTCAGTGTGTATTACCTCTCTAGAATATTTTAGTTGAAACAAAATCAGACCTTATGGAGCTGAAAAAAAATTACATTTTAGAATGTCCAAAACCACAACAGAACCCAAATGATTAAAAATGCTTCCAGTTAAAATTAAAAAATACCTCCAATATGAAAAAATCACACAACTGCATTCCAAAGAAAGTCTAAAGGACCTCTAATCCCTTTGTAATGTATTCTAGCCTATCCTCACTAAAATATTATAAAATATGGGCCAATTCTTGCCTGTTCAGATTAAATCAATATGTAACTAATTTACTCTTTTCTCATTAAGGTATTCTTTATGAAAAATACCTCCACCTTATTCAACATAAATTGCTCTTACACAACCATATACTCTTGTCAACTACATACACACCATAGGTGTTTCCCTTCACTCTTTATTCAATAACAAATATACACTGTAGTCTGAAGCTTTCCCTGGGAACTGTAAATCTGAATGGTTTTGTCTGTAATTTTCATTGTAACAGCCCATCATTCCTTACTGCCTCACACTTCTAATCTGGAAATGATGGATGGAATGTTTAAACAACATTGCCACTCAAAAATCTTACCCTAACCTTGCATTGAAGGCCTGAAGTGGATTCATTTCTACTCAGATTTCTGATTGGAGAAAAATTAGTAGTCCCTAGGCTTTCAAACATGCAATATTAAAGATGAATTTTGAGAAAGAAATAGAAAATCAATGGAGTAACTTCAAAATTATGCACACTAACAGTTTTGTTTCTATGCATTCCTTCTTTTTATTTATTGAAGAATTCCAGTAATTCCTTGAATACAGGGTCAAATTTATTTTTCAAAGGAATATAAAAATTTTATTATATAACCATGCCTTAGCCTACAATCATCACAATATCTTAAACATCATAATAACTTCTGACAGATTGTACAACCATGAAAAAAGGTAGAGAGAGCTTTCAGAGGCTGATAAATTAATTGCAAAGAAAAAATCAATTATACAGACTCTAATGTTAAGTGATGGAAAAATTAGCATGGGTAATAAAGGAAAAGTTTTTTAAAGTAAATGTAAGTTCCAGCAAATTAATGCATATCAATAACACAATATTTCTTAATCTGACATACTCAGAAAATCATCTGAGAGACTTTTAATGTCTCTTAATCGTAAATGAAAGTTAAATTCTTTGGCTGCCCACCTTTAGTCAAAAATAGATGTTCAAACTGGTTAACATAACAGAAGATACAAGTATTTTTAGAAGTCCAGCATGTTCTACAGGCACTCCTTCAAAGTAATTTTTACATGAAATATAAAAATATGCTGAAATGCAAGATGTAAAAACTTGAAAGTCTGGAAAAATTCTTCTGGAAAAAAATAGGCAAATGTGGAAATAAAAACTTGTTTGCATGGCAGCTTTTGAATTTAATTGGAATTTTATTATCTTTTTACTTCTCTCCAAATGTTTCTATTAAAGGTGCTTACTTACCTTGTATGCACAAGTTTACAACTAGAGCATGGTACTGGATGTAGATAATTACTTTCACTTTATTTTTGCAAGTACAAGGAGTAAATTTTCATCTTTCTGAACAGCAATTTACTGGCTACCTTCTCTGCTATTGAAAAGAGATGGCTACATCCTGAAATGACATTTCATCAATGGTCTTAACATCAAGCAAGAATCAAGCATCCCTTCAAATGCCTTTTAGCTCAGTTTTTTTAGGGAGATCCAAGTTCTGGTTGTTCAGAGGAGTCAGGTAAGTGTTATGACAGACATTGGGGATTTTTTCTCCTTTAAAGTCTAAGGCAGTTATTTCTTTCTCCTGTAATTTTGAAAATTTTGAAAGCCTAATAATACATATCTGTAAAGCAGCAGCAAGTATTCAGTGCATGGTATGTTCATCACTGGCATAAAACATATAGTATTTGGAAAGGCAGCACACTGAATAATGCAGTGACAATACCTATCAGAGTCTCACGGATAGTGATAAATCCAGGAAATGCTACACTTCCAGCACTTGTAGCAAGGAAATTGCACTTAGTACCACAACCAGCAACTAAGAGCTCTTTCTCAATTTTATCTTCTTTGTACTCTTTTGAGGTTGATACCTATATTCTTGAGCTGCTCCTTCTCTCTTGTACATTAGAGAGACTCCTTCCCCTCATCCTAGATCCTTGCCTATGCTATTTTTCCCTTTTTGTTCCCTTCTCTTTCCATAATCCCCCTTCCTACTGAGTTCCCTGATTCTTCACATTTTCTCTCTACCAAATGTCTTTCCTCTGTAATATGGCTGTCACTCAGGCCACAGTTCTCCCACACCTTCCCTACATCCTTCAAATTTTACCTTGCCAGCCTTTACTGCAGAATGCCTGCCAGGACCCCACTGCAGATTGCAGGGACAAGGCTCTCAGCTACCCCTTCAACCTAATGGAGAAACAGAAGGGAGCAAGGGAGAAATTATGGCAGGCATGGGGGAGACTGGGAAACAGAGAAATGTGGAGAGGAAAATGGTATTTCTCCTTGCAGAGGTAGCAAGAAAGTTAGGCTTAGCCTACCTTGCAAGCGTGCACCTTCAGAAGATACTTCCTATATTATGAGCAAGGCTGAAATGGGCAAGCCAAGGGGTCAGATGCTACAGAACAGAACTTTTCAGCTACACACATGATGTAACATGTGGCATGATCCTGTTTGTCTGACTTGCAGCAGTCACAAAAAAAGGAGGTTTCTCTCCCAGCTGGCACAGAAGCTGTCCCTCTGTGTTTGACAAATGACATGAACTGGTTCTCGGGAGCAGAGGAGGCAAAAGCAGTTGATTTTGCTGGTGTCTATTCTCTTGCCTTATCTCTCTTGCCAGGTCTTTTCCTCCCACTTGGATGGCAGGAGGGTTGTCAGTCTCCTCTCACAGAATCTGTGTGGCCCCCGGGTCTCAGTGGCCCTGTGCCACACATCAGGAGATTCAGGCACCTCATGCAGGTGTTATCATCTGAGGTAGCTTCTAACCATCTCTTACCAACAGAGTTCTGAACACCCCCAGCTTTAAGTCCCAAATTTCAATTTCAAAGCTTCATGGGTCATTATCTACACATCTGAAGCAAATATTCCACTTTCATGGACTTTGGAAAATACTAATTCCCTGAACAATGATGATATTAAAATATAAAAAAAACCCCCACCCAGTCCTACTACTGATCCTGCTACTTCTTACCTGCATCCCTCTCATTTTCTGGAACCGAGCTACTGCATCACTGATGGTGTAGACACGAACATGGCCCATGTGGAGCTTCCCAGAAGGATATGGGAACATAGAAAGCACATAAAATTTTGGTCTCGATTTCTAGAAAGAAATTTTTAGAAACTAGTAACTACATGAGTTAGCATTTCACTTGAATAAATACATGTGCACATTATAAACTACCACATGACACCATAAAGAGAAATACAGTTCTGCTGGAACTGATCCAAATGAGCAATGACAAAGTTCATTGGATCAAATTCTTTGGGGCTGTAAATGGAGATGTTTTACCAGACTTTGCTGCCATCTCATTCAATGCACTTGAATGTTATGAAATTTACGTCACTTTTACTCAAAAAAACCTATATTGATAGAACTGAAGCTTAACAAAGTACCATTACCACTGTAGCATCTACAACTGATTATCTGTGTATTCTTAGTCTGCCCCAACAAAAACATGAAAACATAGCAGATTGAATTACTCTCATAACAGTTTAAATAATTCATGCTTTACTTTGTATCTACAACAAATACAGAGCTCACTCCTGGCCAGTTACTTTTTGTCAGCTGAACTGCAGTAACTCCCAGAGTGACTACATCATTTGCAATTGCATGAACATCTGCTAAAGGGAAACCATTCAGTTTCACTATGTACGCTCAGATCCAAACAGATCTTACAAGCAATATTTTGCATAATGAAAAGAAACTAAAAATTTCATTTACTTAGGTTTAATTAAAATGACAAAAGGTACAAAGAAATCACAAATCCTCTTGCACATCAATTTTTCCTAATACATCTTGATTGCCACTGAATTAATCACTGATATGTTGACAATATCAAGTATCACTGATACTTGCTAAGTTCTTATATTATTTTTCTTATGCTAATAATAAAAAATACAGGCAGCTTTCACCTTTTACTGAATAAAACTCTATTAGTATTTGTCAAATAATGTTTCTGTATCACTTTTGTTTAATCACAGCAAAATCAGAAATAATCTTCGTACTTCATCGCAGCACTACACACTATTTGCCTCTTAACATTAGATGTTACTAAATCTACTTCAACTCTAAGGATAAAACAAAAATATAATTAACAATACAATTTAGAACTTAGCATATATATGCTACACATTATTCCTACGTATATATTTATACAGAAGACACAAATCTAAATGAATGCTTTCCCTGCTACAGGTATGCATGCACACCATTTAATCTCAGTTTTCTTCCCCAAAAAAGCAAGCTCTTTTCTCTCTTCAACATTTTGATAGCAGTATTTATTTGTCAGAGAAAAGGCACGTTTTAAGGGAGACAAACAAAAACAGAAAAAGGGTCACAAGTGTTTTTTATCTGTTGTGACAGAATAATTGTGAAGGCAAAAAGAGTCAGAGACTGAGATAATGTTGTTTTCAAGATCTTTTATTGCATGGGAAAACTTTTTTTTTCTTCAAGTCACTTACTATTCCTATGAGACTGTGAACCAGAAAATATTAAAAAAATATTTTCCCTTAGCACATATTTTAGTGAGTCACAGGGTGTAGTGTAATAGATTTGTCACAACATTGGGAACAGAACCTTGAGAGATTGTTTACAAAAGTTACAAATAGATGTTTCTTTTAATACTTTAAATAATTAATTGCCAGATATTGTATAATATGCAAAGAATTGATTACTTATACATTTCCTAAATTTTCAAGTTTACACCTTGCCTATATAATCAGTTTTATGATATAACCATGCCTTAGCCTGTATTTTTCCTTGGGATTTTAAAATTATTTTTGTTTACTTATTTCATTAACGGTTTTTAATAATATACATGAAAGTATTTTCCCCTGAAATGTAATGCACATCTAATCATTATAAGCCATCTGTATTAAGCAAATTTCAATTAACTTCATTGTAAGAAAACAAAAATAAAAACATGTAATCTCCTAAGTTCTCATAATGCTTACATCAGTTTCTGAAATTCTGCAGAACTGGTCCTTTATTCTTGGGAACCACCAATTTTCCACTCGTCTTCTTGTCTCCAACCCATATTTTTTTTCCCATTTCCCCGTCTCACTGTAAATAGTTCTCACACAAGCAGGAACCAGTCTTCTCTGCCATTTAATTAATCCCAGGAAGCCATTTAGTTGTCTCTTCAAACATGAGGAACAAGGGCCAACTCTTTGATAAACTGACTGCATTCTTAAGGTTATGGTATCTGAAAAGACAGAAAAACATGCATTTCATGCCTCAATAAATAATATATAACTCAATGATTATTGTTATTATACTGAAAATTGGTAGCTATGAATCTATTTTAGCTTGACTTGGACTACTCAGCTGCTTTCCATAGAACTTGCATTTTATTTCCGTGACTGAATTATAGAAGTATGTATTTTTTAGGCAAAAGAACTAACTGCAGCCTTTGCACAGAACAAAACTATTGTGTTAGACGTCTTATCTCATAAAATAAAATTCCTGCATTCAGTCTCCCATAAAGGCATCATCAGTCAATTGAAGGTTCCAGAAGCTCCATCGCCTGAATAGAAGATGGCTAACAGGGTGTTAGTAAAAATTCAGAATGAAACAGAGAGAAGAGGAAGTTGCATGAAATTATACTGTAAAAATACTGAATTTGTCATCATAGAAAAGAGATGGGGGAGGATGACTATAATTAGTAGATTTCAACCAGATATTCTAAACCAACTATTTTGCTAAGGCTTTCTTCTTCAACTAAAAATCCGGTTAACTCCTCAAATGCTTTAGAGTCCTCTAAAGGTACTCAGATGGGAGAAAGATTGAACAATTGCCACATTTGGGATCAGTCTCAACAAGATATTTGCTGATTTTACTTCTTAGAGTAGGAAATATGGCTTTAAAAGAACCTCTACTCTGAGATTTCATTCTCATCTTGACTGCCTTTTAATTTTTTTAAATGGCATTTTTGCATCAGTATTTCCTATCTGCTATGGTTGGTTTTGGTGGTTTTTAAAATTATTTTTATTATTATTATTTTTATTTTGCCCAATAGACTTGTACCAAACTAGCTATTTCAGCCAGTTCAGATTTTTCCTTGCAGAATTACATCAGTAAAATCTCAGTATAGAGAAACCCTGCATAAGAAAAGATTTTACTTATGCATTTCCCATAAGATAGAAACATTATCAATAGAAATAATTGCTATAGCACCTAAATTAGATTCCCAGCAAGCTAGTGGGAGTTATGCTTCCTTTAACATTCACCATACGTGCACACATAAACCCTCGCTGCCTGTCTCATTACCTATCTATAGAATTGCTCCTTTTCTCTCTTACTTATCAAGCAGGGTCTTATAAACATTTTTTCACTTATGTCACACCAGTGCTTTGAATTTCTTGTTGCTACCCTCCATAATCTCTCTCATTTGTAATAAAAACAAATCCAAGACTGTACTCAGGATTCCCAGTGCAGGTGCACATGAGTCATTCAGGAGATTCCAACTGTCCCCCCTCCATAACATCACACGCATCTCAAAATTAGCATTTCAGTACTTCAAAGTTTTTTGCTTATTCTTACTAATTATTTCCTTATTACTTACGTCTTATTTCTATTGATTTGTTTTACAAAAGAACGGAGTGCTTCCTTATGCAAGCCGATTTCAGCACTGCTGATTTACAAAGCAAGTATTTTAAAGCCCAGGAGCTGCACGTGCATATAATCCTTCACTGAAGAGAGAGGACACAGTCTCAAGCTGCACATGGGGAGGTTTATGTTGGACATTAGGAAGAATTTCTTCCCAGAAGGGTTGATTAGATATTGGAATGGGCTGCCCAGGGAGGTGATGGAGTCCCCATCCCTGGAGGTGTTTAAGGAAAGACTGGACACAGCACTTAGTGCCATGGTCTGGTTGACAGGGTGGCGGTGTTCAGCCATAGGTTGGACTCAACCCCAGAGGTCTTTCCCAACCTAGTTTATTCTGTGATTCTGAGACAGAAAGAACACAGACCCCGCGCCTGTGCACAGCTCAAGGGAAGCCCACCAGCCAATGTCATGCCAGAGAGGGCACATTTGGGTGACCTCAGGCCCTATAGGTCACCCAAGCAGGGGTGAGAGCAGTGGGTGGGAGAGAGAAAACAGCCACAGCCAGGGGCACACAGCACTAGTGCTAAGCTCATTCAAACACATGGAATTTCAGGATGAGAAAGAGAATTGCAGTGTCCTTCCTGCTCCCAGGTGCTGTCATGCACAAGATGCAATGGTCAGCCAGCCATGTGTTGGGCCAAGCCAGCATGGATGGCACAGAGGATAATTAAACCCGAAAGACAGGGCACTAAGCCGTTTCTCCTTTCCAGGCTTGTGTGCATGGGACTAGGACAAGCAGAGTGCCCCTCCCTGCCCCAATTAAGGGCACTCCTGCCCAGTGCTGTGTGGGTCTTCCAAGGAGCAGGCTATGAGCCTAGAACTCTCTTACTCAGGCAGCTGTGCCAAGAAAGGAGAAAGGGTTTGTTCTGATAGCAAAATCAATCATAGAATGTCCTCAGCTATAAGTGACCCACAAGGATCACTGACTCCAACTCCTGGCCTTCTACCGCACACCGCAAGAGTCACACCATGTGCCCAGGAGCACCATGTGTCCAAGCACTTCTGGAACTCTGCCAGGCTTGGTGCCGTGACCGCGTCCCTGGGGAGCCTGTTCCAGTGCCCGACCACCCTCTGGGGGGAGAACCTTTCCGGAGTACCCCATCTAAACCTCCCCTGACAGAGAAAACGTTTGGAAAGATGCAGTGAGCACGCGGGAGACTGAATTAAGGTCCTGGAAAGTGCTTGACGAGCCTCAGCGTATTTCCCGTAGCCCCGGAGGGATGTCCCGCCGCTGGAGAAGCAGGCACGGGGAGCAGGCGGCTCCAGGGGCGGGACAGAGGGAGGTTGGAGGAGGGGGGCACTCCGGGCGCACAGGGCCGCCGGGAGAGCCGGCTGGAGGCGGGCAAGGAGCCCAAAGCAGCGGGCGATGGGAAGGAGCGGGCAGCGGGCGCGGCGGCGNTCCCGGGTGTAACGTGGGAAGGTAGAGCAATAGTAAATAATAATAATGATTAAAAATTAATTAACCGGAGTTGAGCTCCGTGTAAGATGCACAGAGCTTGTTCGGCCGCGACAAGAGACGGAGAGAGGGGCCCTCGTTAATGTTTATGAATATCTAAAGCGGGGGTGCCAAGATAATGTTTCCAGGCTCTTCTCGGTGGTGCCAAGCAGTAGGACATGAGACAACTGATGCAGGCAGAAACTGATGCACAGGAAGTTCCAGCTGAACACGAGAAGAACTTCTTTGCTGTGCAGTGACCGTGCACTAGAACAGATTGCACAGAGAGGCTGTGGAGTCTCCCTCATTTGAGATATTCGGGAACCGTCTGGACACAATCCTGTGCCATATGCTCTAGGATATCCTGTTTGAGCAGGGAGGTTGGACCAGACTGTGGTCCCCTCCAACCTGACCTTCTCTGTATCATTAGCTTTGCTCCCTGCCACAGCATATACAGATGCCCTGTAAAGTGACTGTATAGGTCAGGGCTAGATTTCAGTAATATCAATAATTTTACTTATCTTCTGGGTTTGTTTATTTGTTTGTTTGTTTGTTTGGGGGTTTTCTGCAGATTCTGAAACAAAGGCAATAGTTTGGGGGTTTTTTGGGGGATGTCTTTTTGACTAGTCAGTAAAAAGCAGAAGTCACAGAAACACAGGATCACAAAGTGGGTACCTGGGAGCAGGAAAGGCACTGCAGTTCTCTTTCTTGTCCTGAAGTTCCATGTGTTTGAATGAGCTCAGCTCTAGGGCACGGTGTCCCTGGCTATCGTCTGGTCTAACCTCCCTGCTCCAATAGGGTCATCTTAGACAACATGGCACAAGTCAGTAAAGGCAACCTAGTGCAGCATAATTAATTCTACCTCTGCCTGAAAAGCAACATCTCACCCTGTTGTCAACACTGTGGAGTTCAGAGTTGGTTTTAATTACTGCAAGTTACTTGTAGTACCCTCCAAGGAACAAGAAATAATAATAATAATAAAAAATTACCCTGTGTTTGTGCCCTTTTTTGTTTGTACCCTGTGTTTGTGCCCTGGCAACTGTTGATTCTTTTAATTTTTAGACCTTTTGCTTCACTGTTGTGTCTCCAACACAGTTTAAACAGAAATGGTTTGTTTATGCAGTGCAATGCTTACAGTAAAGTCAGCCTTCTTATGTGACTAAAAATAAGTATTTACTGAATAAAAGCTTTCCACTTGGTTGTGTGTACCTGTCAAGTGTGCTTAAATTATAACCTTTTCACCACAAAAATGAACAGAGAGCAGCTCTGATGGTTACCCTGCTGATAAATAAGTACAGTTTCCCCATGACTCTGTGCATAATTTTATTCTGTTTTCCAGTTGATCCCCCTGTCAGCAAGTGATGGCAATTTAGCTTTAACAAACCTTCCATCCCAAACTTCTCTCTGAGCTGCTGTGTGAGTTCCTGGACTGAGGTAGGATGAAACATTTTGTTGTCCATGGGGACAGGTAGTGCAGTCCCTGGCTGATCCCCTTCCTCAGAATGAATGAGAGCTCATGACCAGCTGGGACATGTTTTCAACTTACAGGATGATTTCCTCTCAGACTGGCCTTAACCCCTGCACTCTCATGATTCATGTCTGAGTGAATGGATGAAAATTATCTCAGGTTAGCAGACGGGGTAAGACCACAGAAAAAAAAGGCAGTATAAGATTTTGGAGCTTTGGTGTGCTTTTGGCTGTCCTCTTGACACCCTGGGACAATTATTCATTGCCATTTCTGGGCACTGCTGACATGGGGTCTTGACAGTGTTTTTGAAATGGTGCTGCCAAACAGTAAGTGCTTAATAGATAAGTAACTCCTACCATAAATAAGCCCAAATACCAAATAGCAGTGTATGCCTGGATTTGTTTTGGCCTTCATGGATTATTACACTATGCAGAATACCTTTGCTCTTCTTTCCTTCTCAGAATGTTTCTGGTTGATCTTTGTTTTTCTCACCTAATTTAATTTTCTGTTTACAGAAAACCTTTTATCTTGTCTAGCTTTGTTTGATACTGGCTGCCTTCCTCACTGTTAGAATCCAGATAGCACAGTAAGTTCCAATAAAATCAACAGAAAGTGATACAAAATTTCAGTATATTCTCAGATTAAGTTTCCAGTTGCATCTTGACAGAAGTAACTTTTACATATTCTAAGTAACACACAATTCAAACTTGTGTCAAACCTGTTTGACTTGTTTTTGTTAGCAGCTAGTAAAAATCACACCAGTAAAGTCCTTCCAGAAGAAAATAAGAGTATTATATGATTTGAGGTTTTATTTTTCTCCAGTTTTATTTTTTTTAAAGTAACATCTGCAAAATGGCACCTATAGCCAAGACTTAGTACAATACTTGCCATTTCATCAGAATCCCAAGATAGCTTTGAGTTCAACCAAACCCGGTTTGGCTTGTTGGTTAGTATGGTAAATAGAGAAGAGCTAGAGGCTCCACATGGGCCCAAACCTAAGTGGGTGCTCCTCAGGTGTGGCAGGTCTACTTTTGTGTATAGCATACATCTAACTTGCTAGGAAGCATTTAAGATTGTGATTAATTTAGTATTAATCTAAACAGATAATCCTCAGCTTCTAGCAAATCAAATTCATAAGTAGATTGTCAGGATGAGAAAGCAATGTTTTTAGTGAAATTAATGGATTAAAAAGATAAGACAAAGGTCTAACTACTCAATCAGCTATAATCTTGATGGCAGAGCATGAGAAATATAGGTCAATATGTTTAATGTTAGATACTTCAACAGTCCAGAAATTGAAATGTATTTTTAAATTTGTAATTTTAAATTTGAGGCAGTAATTGGACTTTCCAAATGTTTTCAAGACAACATAAAATAACCCTCTCATTATTTTGCTACTTTTTCTCACTCTGAGCTCTGTGGTGTTTTCCCCAGTTGAGGTGAAGAGCACTACACACACAAAGTAAAGAGGTTTTCTTTTGCAAGGAAAGGTGGGTAGTTGCTCCACCTCAGGTCCCTTCCCTTTGGAAGTGGGAACCTCTTAGGTTCCTGAGTAGAATCCTGTAGCAATCAAGAATCAGAGCTGTGAGCTACACAGTACACCATATGAATGAAAATGAAACCCAACAATGCTTTGATAGCCCAGGCAAGGGTTGGAGACACCAACCACTCCTTAGTAGGCCGAAACCCATGCAGAGTGCGGAGAGCAAGCAGGGACGCAAGCTCTAAAATGGCTCAGATTTTTCCAAACAGGGTACCTAACCCACTCTCCTATGGTCCTCACCTTCCACACCTAGAGTTTTGCTTCCTAACCTGGTCTGTTTTCTCAGTCTCGTTTCATTATGGGAAATTAATGATATAGAAATATCTGTATTTGCTTTAATAATCATAAACTATTTTCTATCAGGCTGATAGTCCCCTGATTTCTTTTTTTAGACTTTACACTAATGTGTTTGTTAGCATTTTTGTTAGTCCACATAAAGCCTGGAGCTGATTGGGTAATCAGGTAATTCATTAGTTCCCTATTCCATTAGGGAAAGACGTGCCCCAGTTGTCTGTCACTTAAATAGACACAGTTCCCATATTTCCATACAAGTATAATTTTGCTTTGGCTGATTGTTACCAGAACTGATGTTTGTGCTTTCTGGCATTGTTTTTTTTGCTGCTACATCAACAACATGACTAGTGCTTTTTTTTTCAGCCTTCTACAAGAAGAGGATTGAAACCCAGCATTTGGAATACAAAATAATTTTTATCACTTACTTCAAGTCCCAACCCCATTTCATGTAATTAAAGAATTTGTTTGGTTATTTTTTTCCATCCAACTCCTTGAATGTGGCTTTTGCTTCTGAATTTCATTTTGATGTTGTTTACATATATGCATATGTAGTGGTTTTGCTTTAAAACATAAGGTCAGATTAAAAAAAACAAAGAAAGAAACAGGTGATAAGATTGCAGGGGTATGAAGAATATCACTTGAGAATATAAAAACCCAAGAAATTCATAGACTAAATGTAAGAAAAACCCGTTCAAGCCCTAGCTACTATCTGAGCCCAGATCTCAAAGGAAAGAATTCTGAGTGAGACCAAAAAGATCAGTAGAAGCTTCACTTCTGCAGTGGATTTTATTTTAAAAGCACTCAAGTATTGTGGTAGTGGAAGAATAAATGCTTGAAAGAAATAGAAGAAGCAGAGTTATACTTTTGGGATAAAAAGGAACAGATTTGAGCAAGACTGGTCACATTACTAGGGGTGGAGCTTAGCCTTTAAATTGTGAGTTTGGGTAACTCATATCAGGTATTACTTGTATTACAGGTATTACTGTTTGATGCCCACTTTAGCTGGGGACTGGTCTTGATGACAGAGAAGGTTCTAGTCATCCAAACCAACACAAGATTTGTCATGCCTTAGTTTGTCAAAATGAAGAACTCAAGCAATGTGTCAGTGGAAGAAGAAGCTATATAAGAAATCAAAAACCTCCCTGCCCCATACAATGCCTGGTGACCAGGATGGCCCTGTCTGGTTGGAAAATATTTGTGCCTGTCCCTGTGCCACTCATTGAAACACTGAAATGTTATGGAAGAATTTTGAAAACATGCAAGATCCAGACTCAGTGGAATCATATTTACTGGCATTTTTTTAGCAGGCTGATGTTGATACCCTGAGCCTGGAGCTGGGATATGAGGCTGAGTAATTTTTAAGACCTAGGTGAGCTTTATTCTGAGGGGGTTTTACGCAGAGCTTGTGTTGTGTTATTTACAGAAGGGTGCATTTAACCCAAAATGCACATCTTCCATGTCCTATGCGAAGGCACTAGACCAGTGACAGTCAGCAGCTTCTTACTGATTCAGACTAAAAGTGTGTGAGTAGGTGTGTGCATGTTGGTGGAGAGAAGTTATCAGAATCAATGCACCTTTACTTTTATGCCTTTCATCAACATCTCAGTTTTCAAACAAAGTAAATGGTACTGTGTTTTGGTCTTGGCCATCTCCTAATGCACTAGCACAATTTTGCTGTTGGGTGGAACTATTATACACAGTGGCAAGCAAAACTACCCCTTTGCAGCATTCAAAGCCACACATTTCTTGCTTTTAATCTCAAAAGAATTTTTTTCTAAGACTGTTTAAAACTTTGAATTAACAGTCATTTACAGGGAGAAAGAGCTCAATTCTTATGAGCTGGTGAGCTCTGGTCACAGTGACACCATATTGTCATTAAACTGTCTACAACTTAGGGGCATCTGGGTATATTATGTCTCCTTATTACAGCTAGGAATGCAAGTTTTGGAAACCTGTCTTTTCATTCTTCTGGAAATATGTAATTTCAGATGGTAAGTCGCTATGCTGAGAGGCAGGTGATTCCAGCTGCTCAAAGCCTTTAGTGAAGACTGCCACATTGCTGTGGTACATTCCTCTACACGTGTGTGGGGGAGAGGACCATCCCCATGGATGGATCCCCATCCGTCTGAACAGCTACCCTATGGAGGGGGCCTGCACTTCTCTTCCTCTACCTTCTCTCACAATAAATTTTTGTGTTACAGAAGTGTGTGCTACCATGTCAGACAAGAAGGAATGACAAGACAGGCACTTGTTAATTAAACACATCATGTGTTGACCTTTCTTTCATTAAGAACCAGGCCCTCATATTTAAAATAGATGGCAAATGGACATTTTCTGTTCACTGTGACTGTTAAAACAGCTTTTTGCACTAATGGACAAACTTCGTCATGGCAATTATCCAACAACTAGATTGCACTTGAACTTTGTAATGATATCAGCAGGAAACAGTTTGAGTGCTGGGTAAAACCATCCTGCACACTGGGCTTGTCTCAGTGGCTGTCAGCTGGCTCCAGAAGGAGAAGCAGAAAAGGAGGAAAATATCTGCAAGTCTTAAAATTAATGAGTATTAATTAATCCTTATTGTATGGACAAGTGAAAATGGTCGTATTTCCTTAAAAAGCTCTGTGCATCTTGGAAGTTGATGTGTACAAATATTTACATGTATATGTATGTGTTGCCCATGTGTATATGTAACACATATAACTCATATGCACATACACATATATATACTTGTGTTTTCTATCTATATGCTTATCAACATGCCCCAGATGGAAGTGGACGTGGTCTCCCTCAAATTTCTTCTGTATTTCTACATGTGGTAAAATTACCAAAGGAGAAAGAATGATTAAATTATTCTTTCTAGTTAAGCATAAAACAAGATGAAAGGAGCCTGGGCTTACAAAGGGGGGACATAGTGCCAGAATAACCTGATAGCTTCTGTTAAATGAGATAATGGATTTTCCAAAATAAAAAATGTGGTAAATCTTACTTGTACCTTAGCAAAGTAGTTGATACACTCCTATATAGGAAAGTACTAATGGAACAAAAGAAGATGGGGTTAACAGATGACATAAAAGATGGGGAGAAACTGACCAATGGGAAAGGGCAGAGGAAGGGAAAGAAAAGAGTGTCAAGAAACAAGTTACAATGAGTTCCTCAAGGGTCAATTTTAGGACCAGTGCTGGTAATGTTTTCATTAAGTATATTAGCATATGAAGTCAGAGGGCTCTTGAAATCTGAAGATGAAGGGGCATAGCTAACATGTAAGACTTATCATTTATTAAAACCTTTTTGACTCTGACAGATAAATGGAAGAGATGTTTGATTAGAACAGAATTTCAGGGTGTGCACTTCAGGCTTAATAAGGAATTTCTCTAAGGGTGATAAGAGATGACTCAGGTGGAGAGAACTCTGGGTGTCAGAGATGATGACAGTGATGGCTGTGAATCGACCATGGGATGAACCTATGAAGGAGGTGTTTCTGGCCATAGCAATACATCAGACAAGGTATTTCCAGCAGAAAGTGAAAGCTTCATTGTAGAAGGTATGGGTGAACGCACGTCTGCAACACAACTGCTGCCACATTTCTCCGAAAATATTAATTAATCTGCAACAAGTGCAGAGGTAGCATAAAACATGTCATATGAGAGATGGCATGAAGTGCTGCTTAGTCTAAATAATAAAGGCTGTGGTAAGATACCGAATTCTTTCTAAGAATATATTGGTTAGCCTAGTACCAGCAACAGAGAAGATATTCTTTTTCCTATTTAAGGAAAAGAATAAAAACCCACAGGAAACCATATCACATTTAGACTGGATAGTAAGAGCAGGTTCTCATTATTGGATCACAGAGGTAATCTAACAATCTTCTAGAAAAGTGGAAACAACTTCCTCCCTCCAATAACTCTAGCAAGTTTTAGGACAAAATTCAGCCCATTAACAGCACAATCTCTGGAACGCCAGGGCCTGGTCTAGGTTTGGTAATGCAGGTGGCCTCTGGAAATACTATAACTGATCACCAAAGTCCCAATTTCCCTGGAAAAATTGTAAATTACTTTGAGAAACAACATTTAAACAGGAGCCTTGCTTGCTAGGCTTGGAATCACAAACTAAGGCAGATACAGCCATGCTATCCATCCTGCAGTAGAGTGGGAATCCTGAATGTCTCATAGATATGTAACGCAAAGTTGGCATTTCTATAAATCACTTTCTGCTACCCCTTCAAAACTCATTATGTTTTTATAAAAATGAAGATTTACATTCCAACGGGGGGAGGTTCTTCTGCACATTTTTCAGCAAAACTGCCAGCATGGCTTGCAGGCATACCAGATGTACCGGATAAGCTCGCTCAGCGTTTCTTACTCCGATTGAAATGACTTGCTAGGGACAGGCAGGAGGGGATGTTCCATGCCTTCCTGTTCCAAAAAGAAAATTCAAGCAAAGGACATGCAATTTCAGCACAGGATATACCTTGATTCATACTCTATTGATGAAGGAAAATCACTTGTTTGCTCAAGAATGAGCTAAGCCTGAGAATGATGCTTATGGGTGGTGACTCAGTGTTATTCCTTATTACCATTTTTTTACAATCGAGCCATGGTATCTCATTGTAGTCAGGGTGGTAAAGTAGGTAGTGCTTCAGGGTATAAACTGTTTTCTTGTGCTAGGACACTGTGCCCTTTTTATACCTAAGGGAGCAAACCTCTGTGTGTGTCTCTCCCAGGCCAGTATGGAGCTATGTGTGGGAATCCACCTTGGGCCCTGTGGAGCCCACTCTGGGCAAGAGTCTGGGTACAATTTTCACCAGGGCCTGTTTTAGCTGAGGAAGGCTCTACACAAAGGGAAAAAGGTTCATCCAGTGGCAAGAAAATATACCTAAGCCAGACCCTGCTCTTCCCATTGACTACAGAAAGAGACTGAGAAGGGAGCTGGCCTCCCCCAGGGGTAGCTTTTGTAACCTCACTCACTTGTGCCCTCTGGCCATCATGGACTGTTGTGAAGATGTGAAAGCTGCAGGACATCTTGGCCTTTTAAAATTAATATTTTATGTTCCTTTACCAATCTGCTGCTTCTCATGATGCATGGACAGAAAAGCCAACAATGCATGAGAAGTGAACATGAGAAATTTCATGAAACACTGAGTACAATGTTTTGTCCCAATCTGGCTGCTGATCTGGGAATGGTGAAAGCTATTGAGCTGGAGGAGCCTTAACACAACCAGCACAAGAATAACTAGATGCTGGATCCAGCAAACCACTGCGTATGGGGTGATGTACATGGGGACTGCTTGTTCACAGTCCAGCAGAGAGTGTTGCTGCTTTACGATATTGCTGTGTCATGCAATTGCAGATACCTTATATTCTTCATTAGCACTATTTGCACCTTAGACTCCAGGTAAAGCAATTTTTAATTTAATTTCCTTTGGAAAGGAAGCAAAACAGGTTTGGTAAGGCATTGTGAATGCTCTTTGATGTCTGGCCATCTTTCCTAATGATCATCTACTATGATTTAACTTTTTTCTTTTTTCTTTTTGTATTTTGTAATTTTTATTAATGTATTATATGACTATCAGGAGATATATTTAATGCCATGCAAACTACATAGATATTGTGTCCATTATATAGAATGGTCTTGGTTGATAGCTATGATCCATATGCTATTCAAATCCATTGGTACTAGATAGAAATCCTCTCACTTCTAAATTATTAGATAATGAATAGGACTTTTGAATGCTCTGGACTGTAATTCTTAAATACCAATTAACACCTCCTTTTCAGGATTTGATGTTATGAAACCTGTCACTCATTTTCTCTTTGTAGTTGAAATTATAGGAAAAGATGTCACAAAACCTGAATAAGAAAATGGAGAGTGTATTGCTTCTTAATAGAAGATTTTTGAGATTTGTATGATACAGCTAAAATTAGAAATTATATTTTAAATGTTAAGTACTTATATTTCAACAATATATGACTTTTTAAATGAGTGCTACTTTTCTTTTAACAGTTGAGAGTGTGTCTTTGGAGAGTATGGCTCATTAAAGATTCCACTGCCATAAATAAACTCAACCATGCCAAGTTTTATTCTGGAATGCAAGGAAATTTTCACTTCTGGTTATGCAGACCCAGAGGGATGCTGTGGTCACCTGTTTGCGTTTCCTGTCATTGTGTCCTACATGAGAAGTACAGGGTTGCTTCAGTAGTTGCATTCCACTTTTTTTTTTGTTTGTTGTTTGTTTGTTTGTTTTGTTCAGCTTGAACTTGTGAAAAAGACCTTGCACTGAGTGGACAAAATGCCAAAAGACCATTCAGGTACTCTGTCTATTACTCATATAGTCAGATTCCTGCTTTTGATTCTTACCTCTAAAGGTTTTTTTTTAAATGTATTTTTTCTTGTTAACATTCCCAAGTCTAAGCGGAGCATATAATGTTTTCAGTTTTTACATATGTTTTGCAAACCAAATACTTACACTGTTAACCTTATGTTAATTTAAATATTGTTTTCTACTCTTTAACATGCAAAAGCCCACTAGAGGAGTTAAGATTAAAAGGTAGCTTGACAACTAGGATCACCAGCCCACATTAGCACTGCTTTTATATGAACATAATGCTAAGATTTCTTAAGTCCTGTCCAGGATATTTAGTGCCTGTTCTTTATTAGAGTGTTTTGCTGTATCTTGATTAAAACCAGCCCACTGTTTGTATAAAGAGTGACAGAAGAATTGAGGGACACTTCTTACTCCTTTCAGGCTTCTGTTGAAGTACTTCTCCCTTCTGTCCTAAACCAAGGGTTTAAACTCAAAGCTGTACTTGCTTGAGGCTGAGGTGTTAATCCAACACCAGGCACTTCCCACTGGACGCTGTGGAGAATCATTCAGCAGCAGGTTCTGCACTGCAGAACATGGTGTGTCTGACAGTATGCTGTCCTGGTAGAAGTCTACCAAATGATTGTGCTACAGCTTATCCACAGGTTGGAAGCTGGATGATGGCTGTCTCTCTATTGATCTGAGCTTTGACAAAACTGGAGAAGAACAACTGGAATGCAAAATTTACATGCCAACAACTTTCCAAAATCTGGAAGGCATGATGGAGAAGTAGATAAGTGAAAAGATGCCTATGAAATCTGCCTTTAGATGTGCCATCAGAGCAAATAAAATAATTATGTTTTTGATAATAATTTAGAAACTCTAAAATGGTCTGTAGTGCATATGCAAAATGCCCTGGGGCAGTGCTATGGCTCAGTGTCTTGTAAAGTACCAGCTGCAAACAGAATGCTTTATTTTCCCTGGGAAAGTAGACAGTCTTGGCTTTCTAATGATATAAAGCAATTCATTCCTGCCTTAATGCCTCCAAGGGTTCCAAATCTCAAGCCAGATTCTGTTTCAATGCTTGTAGACTTGCTGTTTGGAGGCTGCAGGCAAGTGTAGTTTTTGGAGATTAAATTAATATTTTAGGAAAGAAAGAAAGAGAAACCTTTGTCTGGCATGCTGTTTAGAGTTTTAAAATTGTAGATACTCTTTGTAAAATGTTGGTGTGAGAAGCCACCATGTGGTGTGTACTTGTTGGTGCTTGTTTTCCCAGAAGTCAGGCCAAAGGTGTGTGATAAATGGAGCTTATTAGACATTTAGCTGTTTGGCTAATTATCTACTCTCTTAACAGAGTGTGAGAATGCTTTTTGTCCCCGTCTCCTGGATATCACATGGTTATAACTGATCATCAGGTTTTGTGAACCATTAGTAATGACATTTCTGTTGTGAAGGATGTTGGCTCCTTCATCACTACTACATCACTACTCTATTTTGCTGTTTCCCCCCAAAATCTGGGTGGAGCCTCTGATTTTGCTGACAAAGAATTGAGTAATTAAGCAATAGTCCAGGGTTTTCTTGATCTCAAACAGCAAGAATCAAGTAAGAAGTAAAGGGCTTTTTATAAATGAGACCTTTATTTAGATACTGAGAAGGGGTAGCACCATGCATCATGCCTTGAAAGCATGGGCACTTTCCACAAGCCTAGCAGTAATCTATGGAATGATCTCACAATAATTAATTAACTATTTTTTTTGTTTTCAAGTACTTCCTTCTTATCTCATTTTTAAGAAGTTCCCCATATCCAGTGATTTACAGCTGAAGAGTTGAGACTCTGTATAACTTAACAAGGAGTGAACTACTCCAAACATCAATTTCCTTGAGTCCACAGGATGACATGAATGTTTTTACCAGGCCAGGGATTTGCCAAAGCACTCTAGACTTTGTAAAAGTAGTTATTATTAGTCATGGACTGGACACTGTATGCACAGAAAGGGGAAAAGAAAAGATTCTCAGACATTCTCAGACAGACATGAGCAAAAATCTTTGCTTTTATTATCTGTAGGAGCTAGTGAACAAATCAAAATGCCAGCCAATCTCTTCCAGAAATCTGGATTCTCACGAAGATGAGTGTGTAACAATAGTTGTGTTTTTTTTTCCCAAATAGGCAGCTTTTCCCACCCCATTGTATCCTACAGTCCCTCATCTCCTCATTGAGCCACTGCAGTAAAATGTTTCTGCTTCCTCTTAAACCGTTTTGATGACTCTCTCCTTTTGATATTTGTGATTAAAAAATACAATAGGAAGAATGACACCTTACAGCAGGAGAGGCTCTCACCTGAGTTATCTTCTGTAGCTATAAACAAGCAGCGATGGCTTCTCCTCAAGAGGAAAGTGAGCCACAGGAAACAGTAGTAACAATTCTCCACTAACAAATCTGGAACCACAGGAGAGAGGATTTTCAAGGTTTGTGGAAAGGAGATAAGTAGCAGACCTTAAAACTGAACCCAAATACCCTGACATCCAGCTCTGGCTATAACTGAACAGGCACCTGCATGGTTTCTTTGTGATTGCCAGCACAGGGGTATAAATCCAAGCAAGCAGTGCTGAGCTTTTCCAGCTCTCACTGCAGTAAGCAAGGCTCAGAGGTGCTAAGGCCCGTGCTGCCCTCAGCAGGAAGGTGGCGCTGGGTCTGCTACAGGCCAGTGTTGGTTCAACCTCTACCACCCCCAGGCTCTGCTACCTGCCTGCGTCAGCCACCTTCTTCTATTTCTCATATTCCTCCAATCCACCAAACACACACGTGGGAGTATCTAAATTAAAAATAGCAACCCAGGAAAAAAAAATGCAGTGCAGTTGGAGAGCTGATTTGCAGCTGAATTATTCATCCCCACATATCCCTCTCATCCCAGGATGATAGTACTGGAGCTGCGCAGGTGCAGTCTGGCTCAGGGACTGGTCATGCAAGGGAGAGACAACAACTTTGTGGGTGTCTGTCCCCTGTCAGCAAGCTAAACCTCCCACCTTTCAGCTCCTCTGTCTTTTTATACCAACTGCTACATAAAAATACCTTAAATCACCACCTCACTCCCTTCTATGTGACTCCTTCTGCTTATTACTTATTATCCAATAACCAGATTAATGCAGCTTGGCTCTCTCCAGCCCAAAGAATTGAGTTAGTCCAACCTTTTAAAAGGTTATTGGAATGTTCTGTTCCATTAACACCACACTTTAGTAGAGAAACACATGAAAAAGCTGTTTCTTTGCTTTTATTGGCCAGACCTGAGCTGGGGTGCTTTGGTGGGTTGCCAGCTTGCGAAATTGCAATTTGCGAGAGACCTGGAGTGATTTTCCCTATGTATCTGCAGGGGTGACCTTTGGTTTTAATCAGTACTCTGGTAGTTGTGATTGCAGTGTATGATGTAGAAAAAAATCTGGCAGTCAATTGTCACTTTTTTGAGGGAAGAATTTTTGAAATAACAATTTTTGTTCCACCAAGAATCATTCAATTATCAGAGCAATCATAAAAACTTCAGAAGCCAGAAGATTCTGCGGCATGAAAGAAAGGCACAAAAAAACCCCTCTGGACTTAACTTCAAAGTAGTTTTTGTGGTTCTTGGCTGGCATCCTGCTTCCCATGCTTGGTGTGGTATATTTGGCATGGCTTCCCTCACCACCATATTCCTGGGCTGGACCCTTGCAGGACCCCCATCATGCATCTTCCCTGAGGATCACACCCTGCTGTTAAACTCATGGGCACACGGAAGCTGAATGGCATAATAATTCGGAAAAAATATGTATTTGCTAGTGCCTCTTTGCATCCAGTGGACAAAATCTCCCATTTCAACTGGCAATGTAAGCAAGATATTTGTGTTGCACAAAACAGAGCTTAGTCCTAGATTATTCTGGGAAATGTCTTTTATGTCTTCCTTCTTCTCTCCACTGGCTCTCCTGTCTGTGGGGTCCGAGTCCCAATTTGTCTCTTCCATGGTTTCTATAGGATAACTACATGAATGTGATACTCCCCATCTCATTCCTACAACCTGCTGTCATATGCCACCAACTCGTTCCCAATACAGTCATGGATGCTTTGGAGATGTGTTGGTGTCTTAGGAGGCTAGTTTTCCCCCACAAAACTGCAATTCCTTCATTCTGAATTACAGCAAACTCCAAGAAACACCTTATGATGACATGGGTCCATGTAAGGATGGTCCCACCTCAGTCTGCTGCTGCAGGCATTCAAAAGGGAAGATAGCAATGACCTCAGTAGCACCCAACCCTCTCCTATGATCCAAATACCTTTTTGGCTTCCCCTCAGCCTGAGGCATTGCATGGGTGGAGCAGGAGACAAGAGATTGGCTTTGGATGTTAGCCAAAGTAACCATGGGACTGAAGTGACCAAGAGAAACAGGTAGACAGCAGCTGTAAGTCAGCAATTGACCAAGGAAGCACTTGCTATTTTGGATAGAAATACTACAGTCTCTCTCTCAAGTTTCTAACCTGCTTCTGCAGCTCAGTGATACAGGAGACTGTGCTAGACATCAATCTGGGCACTTGCCTCAGGCCTTCTGCCTTGCTTTCTTCTACTAGTTGGCACTCACTAGCATCATCCCTTCACTGCAGGGAGATTGTTCCCAGTGGGAGCTGCAGGGAGTAGGTCTGCTACTCATACACACCCAGGCATCCTTTTCTGGGATGTACATGCCTAGGGTCATGCGCTTCCAATGTATGGCCAGAAAGAAGCCCTCCAGTTTTCACAGCTTTCTATGGCTTTTGCTAAATTTTGTATCACCTTGTCTTTAGCTGATAAATCTCAGCTGGGAAGCAGCTGTTCACTAACCACTGTAACGGGGCCAATTTCTCAAAAAAAGCCCATTCAGCAGCAGTGCTGCTACTTTCTGTGTTCATGCATATCCTCCATATCCTTCTTTTTTGCAGCTAAACATTAGTTTTGTGTGAAGATTTGCTGAGCAGTGAAAGATAAAGTGGGATGGAGAGAGAAAGAGAGCCACAGAATGTTATTTGTGTGATGTCAAAAGAGCACCAGATTTTACTGTTATCTCTGATGAAATGCTGAAGGGCAAGGTGAGAAAATGGAGATTTATTATCACTGATCATAGTTCTTCTTTCACTGGACTCACAAAAACAGCAGGAAGTAGAGAAAAGAGAATTTCGAGTGGCTTTCAGCTGTATATTTAAGAGTGAATCATCCTCTATCTATTGCAAAGCCTTTTTTTTAATGTAGTTGAATTTTCATGAAGGAATACATGAACTTTGGCTACAACAGATGTCATCTTGAAGGGTTTTTTTTTTTTCTTTTAATATCTGACTGTAGCCTCAGTATAACATGCAATATTGGGCTTTCATCTTTCACCACTACTAGCTATAAAATCCAGAGGAGATGATCATTAGCATGCGTGACTTAAGAGACATACAACACTCAGTGAATCAGGATACAGACCAAGAATTAATTGTTGAAGAAATTGAAAATAATTCAAGGATGTTTGAGAACATTTCAGTCTGTCCGGTCTCCGAAAAGCCAGTGCACAGCGAAGTTGGCTGTGATAATATATTCCTGTCTGGCTTCCCTGAAGGGATACAGGGAGAATTTGCTGGGAATACAGTGGCCAGCAGGAACATGGCTGGGTCTGCAAAGGAAGTTCTGACAACATACTGCAACACGTGTGTGGAGGGTGGGGTTGGATAGTGGGAGCTTCCAGCACCAGGCTTGAATTTTCATAGGAAAAGCAGTCACTCATTGAGCTGAAAATGGCCAAGGTGGCTGCCAGAGAGGGGAGCAAGAGCTGGCCAGAGTGCAGGTTGCTGGAGGCACCTTTTTACAAGCTGCTGAGGAGGAGGCTACAATTTTCACAGCCACCAGTATGGATTGAACCACATGCAACTGGTTGGGGGAGTACAGGATATGTATACTTGGAGATGAGTGAAGTGCTGAAGAGGCCATGCTCTGTGGCAGCATCCTCAGCCAGAGCCCAACACCCAGGGCTGCAGCTGAAACAGAGCTTTTTAGTAGCATTGCCCTACTGAGCTTTCCTTCAAAATATTTTAATCTCTCCTGAACAACTGCCTTGGTGGCAAAACCTAACCCCTGCCACATTTTAAGGATGCTGGGAGTTCTTTGTTGCTATTATTATTCACCCTGCCCTTTATGCAATGCCAACACTTACTGCTAATTTATCTGCTGTATTCAGAGCCTTTTTCAAGACCTCATTTTCCCCATGAGAATATTTCTTATTGATTTACATGGCTATAGTGAATCAGGCCATTAGGGACAGGAATGGCCACACAACTGGCCTCAACCTGCAGGCTCCATAGCAAGCTCCACAGTGAAATATTTATGGAAGCACTGCCCCAGAGCTCTGTGTTTTGGGGGGATGAAGAACAGGTTCATCCAATGCAGAGTGTTTCTCTCTTCTCCCAGAGTAATTGCTGGGTTCAAGAGGCCAGTATTTCTTACTACTTTTTTTGTTAGATAATTTCTTCATGAAGAAATTATTTTTGAAAATAAATCATTGTTTTCTTCTGCTAATTTCCCACAATTTTCTCCCAACTCTCTCCCGTACTGCATCATGTAGTGCCCTCCAGATTACGTTCTGCTAAGTTCCTTTGATTTCATATCACTGCAGGACAGTGCCCCTTGAATGGCTCCATTGTGGCCTCTGCTCAGCAGACTCCCCTGAGCTTGCTCTGAGCCCTGGTGGGAAACTGGCTCTAGCAGAGGTATCTCTGTAAAAATGACAATCTGGAAGGTGAAAATTGAATCAGCCTCTATTTATCCTGCTCTCAGGGGGGTGCTTTACATTGAGTTCTCCCATTAGTTAAGACAATAAGAGGATCATTTTTCTTCCATGGACTTTGTGTAGCACAAGATTCCAGAAATGTCACTCTGACCACTGACTGAGGGTGGACAATGGACTGTCCTTGAGCTTTTGTTAATGGGACAGGGAGATGTATGGGTATGGGAAGATGTTTTCTCTGTTTTCAGTGCCAGTACTTATTATTTCTCTGACCTACAAGTACAAATTGTCACATGTTATGTGGTGCCCCATGAGAAAGCCATGATTTTTAGAGAAAAGGTTGGCTGTGCCTTAAAACCAAACAAGGGCCTTAAAAGACCTCTCCAGTCGTTTCCCTCAGACCAGCCAGATTCTGGGCATTTCTGCAAAAAAAGGTTTTCCTTTATTTGTCACACTAAGATTTAAGGACTCAGTAAAAGTAGGGGGTTAAGTGGTGGACTATTTGCTTATCATTTTCACAAACTATAAGTAGTTGAACTTTTTATTGCCTTTATAAAAGGTTTCTGCCCCAGTTCTGCTCCCAGCCTCCTGGTCACAGGGCTCTTGCCTTCTCAGTTGTGCCAGCAATGAAGCAGTGATCTTTTTGTGGTCTGCTTCTGACAGAGGGGACAAAATTCTCCTCCCTTTGTGGGTTTGTGGGAAAGGATGATAAGTGGCAGTTACTGTTTATGCCTAATGCATTACTGCCCAAGCAGTATTTACAAAGGTAACAACCCTGTCTGAAGCTAAAGCAAGGGTGCAGCTAGGAGTGACAAAAGCCCTGTCATTAGAGCAAGTATATTAAGGAGTTGATGTCTGTTTATTTGTCTCTTGGTGGCACAAAAAAAAAAAAAAAAAAATAGTGCTAAGAGAGAAACAAGAAGAGCTGTCATATATTACTTTACTGATTATAATCTCTGGTTTAGTCCCTTGGTTAGCAGTTTGTCATAGGTGGTCTGTGCCTCATCAGGGCACATATGAAAACTTCAGTGCCTGCCCAGGTTGTTCCTGTGGGCTAAGGAAACTATCTGATCCTGACTCTTAATCTGACCCATGCAGGCTTGCTCTTCCCATTTTAGAAGATTAAGTATCCTTGCCCTTCCCTGGCCCCTTGCAATTGCAGTATAATGCAGGTTCTCTCTGTCATGTGAACAAAGGGGAGGTTCACACTCCACCACAGGTGAATGGAGCTGGAACCTTTGGCTGGACACCCTCAAGGGGGTATTTGAGAATTGGCAGCCAGGTCTGAGCAGTTTTGTGGAGCAGAAGTTCAAAAGTTGCATTTGAGCTGGGAGTGGAATAGCATCCCTCTTCATGCCCATGCTATTTGCCTTATAGATAGTCACTGATGTGGGTTATTTTCTGCTACTAACTAGAAGATTAGTTTTAGAGCTACATGTTACTCTCCCATTTCACTTTTAAGAGACGGTACTTATTTTTAAAAGAAATCACTCGCAAACAGTAGGTTTTCCTGGCCATATCCGCTGATAGAAATGTCTGTATTGCAGATGGCAGCATGTCTAATCCTCATGAGACAAATTTCCTGGAACTGAACAGAAGACAAAGTGTGAATACCACAGCTTCAAATAACTGTGCCTGTTCAGTAGAAAACCAGTCAGCAATACAAAACAATTATTTAAGAAAGCAGTGTCTTGGGCATCCATCTTAAGTTGCATATAAACAGCTCAATCTTTCTCAACTTAGTTGTAGCTGGCAGAAGCAAAATTGGGTAATGAAAACATTGTTTAAAAAAATGGAAATTAATGAACAAGTTGATTACTAATCAGAGAGAGGTTTCTTTGCTGGCACAAATGCTCTCTGCTTTCTTTTCCTTCTTGAATGACAATAATAATGAGACAAAAGCTTTTACTTCTTAGAGAAATAATAGCTGATATCTACCTTGCAAGCCAGCAGACGAAGAATAGGGTCTTGAAGGGCCTTCTGTCAACCTTCTCCTTGTTCAAGCTGAGTGAAGTAGCTATAAGCTTTCAGAGAAGGGCAATTAACCAGAGGGACACCACAGCTCGAACTGGACATGCTTATAGTGAAAGGCTACACTTGATGAAGAAGTCTTTCAGATTAGTCTTTGCTGTGCAAGTATATTGTAGGAAATGAATGGTGTAAAAAGGTTGAGGAAAAAAAGAGAGAAGCAGGTAAATAAAACTGAGGTTTGACTGCCCTAAGAGATCAGGACTACAATGCTGATGTAAAAGGCTTTTGCATTTATGTTTTAATATTCCTGGATAAACTTGTGAAGAGTAGAAACCAAGAGTACCCAAGCATGGCCAGTGCAGTTGAAAATAAAGTATTAGTCCAGGTGATGTATTTCAGAGTGATCTGCTTTTCAGAGGAATGTATGTGGGGGGATTTACTAATATAATAGAAAGGGGGAAATTATTAAATTATGTCTAAGGAAGATATTCTTCATATCTCTAAAGAGACTTAATCCCAAGGTGATTCAAGAATAATATACAAAGCCCAGGAGCAAGAATAATAAAACTCTTTTTTTTTTGCTTCTCATCTTTTTTTTTTCGTCTTTATTTACCCATCCCACCTTCACTCACTATTTAAGTCTAAAGAAAAATAATCTGCATAATAAAGGGAAGGTCAAGATGAGACAGAAGCCCCAGAATTCTTTCAGCAGACACTGAGATCCTTCCCCTTACAGAACTCAGCACAGGGTGATGGAAGGAAAACTTCATTTCCTGTCTCTATTTCAGGAGGTTGGGCATTTTGCCTTTTAATCCAACCTCCATTTAGTGGAAGGGGCCTGTGACATTTATTCCTTAGGTGCTCCCCTCTGAATCCTTTCCCATCCTGGAAAGCAAGATGTGTTTGGGATACCACAGGTGAGCAGAACCACTCCCAGTACAAGCAAGGTGAATATTCAAAACTTTCAGCAGCGCAATCTGCTGGCAGAGGAGATAAAACTAATACATGTTTATACAAATCAGTATATTGAGCACAGCAAATACATGGCCCAAAGGCTCTGTTGGCTTTTTTTAGGTTTAGTGTAGGTGGGTGGAAAGTTCCTTTGTGCCTACAATAGAGCAGGATGGCTAATGACTCCGGGAGAGAAGGGAGGCAGGATGGACTGAACACTGTGGATGAATCACTGGAGCATGGCCCTGAGGAAAACTAGGCATCTCAGGGTTATGCTACCAGGAATGGATTGGTGCCCTGCTTATGCATGGGATGGAAGCTACTTTAATTTCTGTTACCAAGTCTGATAAAAGAGATAAATAGCTTCTTTACAACTTCTTAAAAGGGTTCATATTGTGAGTTACTAAACAACAACTGAGACCGTGTGAAATATGTAGAAATTGTACGAGGCTGAAGTTACGGCTCTTTTCTCTGCAAAATAATTTCAACATCCCTCATGCCATTTGAATTATATCCTCTGTCACTACAGTGAATTGCAAATGTTTGTAAATGTCTCCCTGCGTAAATGTGTGCACATATTTGTTTATATAAAAGAACCATCTTCAAATGAACTGCTGAACACCAGCAGTAGACTGGGTGTAGACTCAGAGTAGAAGGCTGGTGAATCTAAGTCAGGAGAAGAATTCATTTTTAAGCATGAATCTCTTTTCTTGATGTTTGCTATAACTTAGATATCTCACATTTTAACGTACTCTATTTTCTGTGGGGTGAAGAGTGGGTAAGGGAGCTCATGAGAATGATTCCTCTGTGTGTGAGCAAACACAGTCCTTAGCCAGAGACACAAAGAATGCCTAGTCTTTGTTGGGCACACAGGCTTTCCTGGAAAAGGAATATTAAGTCAACAAACCACTAGCTCTGAAGACATGCTGCCAGCTTTCAGCTTTAGTACTATTCCAGTCATTTTAGCCAAAATATTCCTTCCAAGACTTCTGTATTGCATATATGGAAAAGGATCTCCATGCAATTCATCACCATCAGAAGGAATATGTATTAAATCTTACCTGGCTACAAGCACCAATTGCAGAGCCTTTTATAAAACTCCTCTTTGTGACAAAAAGAGAAAATTACCTCTTCCCAGTTTCTTGTATCTCACTTGCTCTATACATTTCCCCATCTCTTTTCCAGGCATTGATTCAATCAAAGGAGTTTGGGTTTACTCACTATTGCCTCCATTGACCCACACAGAATGTGATGGGCAAGATTTTGGAATTCCTCTCTTTTAGCAAAAGTAGCTAAAAGAAGAGAGAATTCCTTTTAATACTTACCTACCAATCTCAGGGAAAATGGAAATAATTTTTCTTTCACCTGTGTTTAGCTTTTCCCTAATAGATAGAGGAAAAAACATGATAAATCTGTTTTTACATTTTTACAATCATTTGAGATGCAAGTCCCCTCTTTACTTTCCAAAAGGAAGATTATACCAAGAGGGTGATGTGTATGGAGACTATTTTCTTTGCAGGATCAGATCTACAAAGCAGAACAGCTTTTCACAGCCTCTCCTCTGCAGTCTTTGCTTAATCTCATCCATAGTGGGAAAGCTGCATTTTGCCTATCATGCCATGAAAGACCCCTTCACATTTCTTATGGCCATGGTGAACTCAAACCATGGTCCTTCCAAGACCAGAGTGTCTTGCTGCTTTTATCTAAATTACTTATTACAAGTCAGCCTTTCTGGAGGAATAGCAGCTCAGCTAGTCCATGAGTTACCTTGCTATGCATTAATCATCTGTGCTTAAATTTCCCTGGCAGTTTGAGTCATCGTGTGACAGTCTCTGGAAATGAAACCTTTAATGTCAAAGCAGTCCCAAACAACTCTCTGCATGCTGCTGGTCAGTGAATCTCAACCTTTAGAAGAGAAGTGACTGCAGGGTTTTTCTCCGACTCCTGTGACCCAGCTGCTACAGAGAAAATTAGATAGGCAGCACAAAAAGAGCTACAACTAATGCCACACATAGTTGCTGTAAGGATAATAGCTGTCATTTGTGTCTCATTGGGGAGTTAAGGATACCATCCATGATGCCCAAGAGGTTGCCATACTAGGCTCAGGATTTAGAAGAGAGATTAGAGGCAGCTGTTCCCTTATCAGTGTACATGTGGGAATTCAGGGTATAAAAATAAAATGCAGCTGATGATCATTTTCCTCAGAGGCTGTAGCCAACTTCAGCCATGGCACTTGCCTGGAGAAGCAGTGGCAGCAGCATGGCATGCCCACCCTGTCTTTGTGGCCCATGCTTGGGAGTGCAAGCCTCAGCCCTGTGCAGTGGCTGCTGGCATCTTCGGGGGGACCGCCAAGTTGTTCTCCAAGTTGTTGTTGCATTTCAGCTCCCTGGAGGGATTTATCCCTAGGGGATAGCTACCCCTTTGGAAAAGCTTTGTTTGGAAAAGTTTTGCTATTGAATAAACAGATATGAACAACCTTTGGAGTTGGGATAAAGGGCACCTACTTTTGTTTTAATCACGCTGAATTATTTTTCTGGAAGTTAAAGTATCCATGCAGGCTAGGGTGAAGCATCTTTTATCATGCTTCCAGTCTCCATGTCATAAGTGAACAGAACAGGGCTGACCTGCTCCATGCCCAAGTGGATCTCACGCAAATCCTCAGCACTGGAGGACAGCTGCCACAGAAATGCTGAAAATCATGCTTCATGGGCCAGGGCAACATGTTTTTTCCTAAGAACCAAAAATGTAACTAACTGTCACAAAGCAAACACAAATTGAACTGCTAAAGCCCAGCTGATCTTAATATGTCTTCATCTGGGTAAGCTGTTTTCTTTACAGCATAATAAATTATAACTGTTTCTGCAAGCTGTCTCTGAACAATGAGATGAGATGAGAACAGAATACAAACCATGGGAGAAATATTTCAAAACCTTAATCCCAAGAAAGGATACTCAAACATTGCTTATAATTTCTGTGGTATTTTAATGAACATTTTTTAACATGTCTCTTGTTTAAAAAAATCAGATTATTCAAAACAAAATAGAATAAAAAATGGTTTTCAACAAAAAAATGTTTCCCCCTATGGATGTCTCAGGTTGCCATCATCATCAACTCATACAGTGAAGCATCTATTGTTGGCCTGCAACATTTGTTGAGTTACAAGTACCCTCTTAAATCTGCCCCTTATCCTGTATCACCATACTTTTTCATCAGCAGATATCCCTGTTAATCACACCAAACAGTATGCTTATATAATCTGTTCTTCAAATGTAGATATGAATGATTATGAGCATCTAAAAGGAATCATCTTCAGGAAGGACCAAAGCAATGAAAAACTTCATTCCCCAAAGTGATTGCATTGGAAAGTTGTGAGATTTTAAAAGTGAACTTTAATGATACCTTCCTAAAGTGCTGCTGTCTGATTTATTTTATATATAGTCTTGAGAAAGTATCATGCTAGTCATAACTCATAAATATTACACAGTGTTATTGGAAAATGCTGGTTTTTTTAGACAACTAAATAAATATTTACCAGTTTTCTAGGCAATTGACTTCCTTTTACCTGGCACTTAAACCATTTATTAATGACTGGATTACGCTGGGTAATTAAGAGAAGGATATACTTAAATTCTCATTTTGATTCACTTCTTACTCTGGTCTTCATTTACTTCACTTCTGAAAATCACCAAATCTTTTGTTCCAAGTTTTAATGATACGCAAACTGACATGGCTCAAGTTATATGTTTGATCATTCTGTTAAGCTCTGGAGCCCTCTGCTCTGCCGTTGCTGGACAGCTGTACAAAAACCTTGGATATTTTCTATAAAACACCAGGAAGCTTTGTGAAGTGTATGTTAATCTCTGGTTTGAACATCAGAATACACAGGGAATCAAGCAGAAAACAAAATGAAAATGTGAAGAATGAGGAATCTGTCACTTAATTCTTCATAGACGCTTGCTTGTAAATTTGATCTAGCAGAATGTCTCAGTATGTAAAATATACGTGAAAAGAAAAGTCTCCCAATGGGACCAGCAATTTTAATGGTTCCCATTTACTTAATGCTTTTAGCTAGTTAAAAAATTGCAAGTAGAAGAACAGGACAGTTATTAGAGGAATGGCAACTGCTCTGCTCTTTTGCCATGACAGTAAATGTATTATGTTTTGAGAGAGGTATCATTCCATGAAGTAGGGAAGAAAAATGCGTATTTATGCAAATAATCCCAGTGTTTTCTGTGGAAGTAACACAAAGAATACCCTTCTGTGGTTCATCTGTGAGGGAGGAAGGTTCTTGTTTGATCACCCTGGGTAGGTGAAGATACCAAGGCACTTGCTGACAGTGAGATATATCATCCTTCTCAGTGGACTCTGCCTGTCCTAATGAGTGCCTGTTAGACCTCTCTCTGCAGAAAACGGTCTTTTCTGTGCTAAACAGCACATTTAACACTGGCACTCACCCAGAGCCAAGGGAATGTCAGCTGTATGCTCTCAGTTCCTTCTTCTGCCAGGTAGACCCGTATATGTGATCAAGACTGTGCATCTTAAAATAGCATGCTGGAGACAGCACTCTCCAAATGTTAGCTAATTGTCGCAGCAGCCTGGCACAGCATACGCTTAGAACCTGAGCTCTGCACTGATTAGGGATTCACACACAGGGAGAAGAGCAGTGCACATGAGGAGAATGACAGCAAGAGACAGAAATAAAGAGAAAGAAGATCAAATCAGACAGGCGAACACGGAAAGGAAAAACAATAGAGTTAGGAGTGTCAGGCATGAAGGTAGTGGCTCACAGAGGATGCATGGGTGTTGCAAGCAGAGGACAGGAAACAAAGGGCTTGATTTCTCCTTACTTGCACCAGCTGCTGCTTCAATTTGATGCTCCTGGCAAACTGGCCTGTTCAGAGGTTACAGAACACTCTCCAACCCAAGAGGATCTCTAAGCAAAGGGTGTGTTTCAGGGGGAAACAGAGAGGTTTCTCACTGATGGGCTGGGGGAAGAAACTAGGAGAAATGAGAAATGTATCTGCAGGACCCCAGTGGATGTCAAACAGACACACACACACACACACACACACACACAATTAGTCTTCATACCCTGACTTCCCATATGGGGCAAGAGCCATTAACAAGCCTTCAGACCCACTATGCTGTAGGAGTGCATCCCCTCTTGGTTTAGGAATGAGGAAGCACACACACTTTGCAGTCTTTTTTCAGCCCAGGTTTAGGCCTGAATTCTCTCAAGTCCCAGCTTGTTAGATCTCACACAATTCTGGGGTTTCCTGTTCATTAACCCTATACTCACCACAACACATTCAAAGCATCGTGGTGGAGAAGTTTTTCCCATCTGCCTTGTGTACACACACTTGTAATGTCACATATTGCCATAACTAGACTCTCCTTGTTTTTAGGCATGTGGTATTGGAAGGACCGTAACTCCCAGATTTAGTCCATATGTGGCACAACATATTTGGATTTTTGTGTTCTTGAAAAGCATAATCACAAAACTCCTGCTTTATGTTACTAATAGCAGAAAGTAAGCCATCATTTTGTTCACATGCAGTCTGCAGAGTAGCCAATGAAGATCTGTATTTCCACTGAATTGGTGTCTAGAAGATAAAAGAGGTCCGAACAGCTATAAGTTCTCCCCTAAAATCACACTTTGAGAAGCCATGGTCAATATTGCTTTATTATAGTGTTTGCAAGAGTGAAATTAAGCTGCATAAGCATGCTGGGCCGGCAAAGTTCTGCCTCACTGAAAAACTTCCCCACACACCTGTTCTTGTAGAAACGAAGAGAAAACTTTTCAGAGATGAAATACAAATCTGAATCGTGACATCATCAGAAGTATCTCGCTGGCTCACATGAGCTGTGAGCAGGTTACAGTTACCTAGCAACTCCTGCAAGCAGCTCACTTCAGAGCCAAAGCATTAGGGTTTAAGTGGCAGACGTGGACCTGGCTCTAACTGCTTTATTCATCATCAGAACGTGGTGTTCAGCTGGCAGAAATCAGAAAAAAAATCGGGAATATTATTCATGACCCCCTTAGCAGCCTCCAAAGCAAACCTCCTTAGGGGCTCACCCCATTGTGGTGCTGCATGGTAGATGCCTGGCTTTTTGTCCAACTCTGAACAGCTCAGGTGTGCTGGTGAGACAGGCAGCCAAGCAAGAGGGCACGAGTGCCTCACAGATCTGTGAGCATTGATTTTAGGAGATGCTTGATACCCATAAATTTCCCTTTGCAGTTCTGTATTGATCCTAATTGCACGTGTCCAGTTAGTGCACATGTTCTGGGAAGGCAGATGGTCTTCACTGGAGGGCACCAAGCATGGACAAATTGACCATAGCCTGCATTCTGCAGCAGGACATCTGCAAGCTTCCCTGGGAATGTCTGCATGGTCTCCTGGATAAAGAACACAGAAGAGCCTGAACAAGCCAACTACCAGGAAAACTGCTCCACAGACTTCAAAGTCATCACCACTTGATAACTCCATCAAGTTAATGATATATTTATTTGTCTTCACATTTTCAAAGAACTGCAACTCTACTTGCCTTTTCCATCACATGCTGGCATATCCTGAGCCAGTCACACAGTCAGGATTTCACCCAGATTTGCCACTTACATTGGCATCCGCTAGGAGACAACTCCTATTTCTACATGTCAGTATCCAAATTGTCTCATTTGTGCGGGAGCCAAGAGATTGCAAAAGTCTGCAGCAGGTAAGGGGTGAACTGATAGCAGTCTGTATATTCTGAGTAGCTGAGGAAACACAAATTGTGTGAGCATGGTGTAACACAATAGATGACATTATTTATAATCTCATCAGGCTTTTCATGCATTCAACTGCTTCCTCTGAAGATTGTTATAGATTTATTTCCACATGATAGTCACTGTTTCTATTCAATATTAAGGTGCTTTTTGCTTTTTTTGTTGAAACACAGAAATTCTTGGAAACTCATACATCACTTAGGTGTCTAGCCCTTTTGATGGACTGTTCTCAGAAAATCCTTTCATTAAAAGGAGGTGAGCCATGATGTTCCTTCTCTCAATATTTTCATCACACTTTCCTCTCCTGCAACCCTTCCCTGTTATATGTAGGAGGATATTGTCATCTTAATAAAGATAGGGCTTTGATGGGGTGATAAATACAGATGTAGATAAACTCCCTTGAGTACTGCAGAGCAGCAGGTAAGAGTAGCCCTGTGTGTGGCGGTCCAGGCTCTGACACTGCTCCTGCTTGCCCATAGGACAAGCCAGAGACCAAGGCTGGTGTAAATGGGCGTGCCTACCTGTGAAAGGAGGGCTTGTTTGTCTTGCCACAGCACCTGGATAAAGATAAGCTGTATCATTACAGAGTGGATGAGTAGATGATTTTTCAGTCATATCAAAGAGGTGGATGAAGAGGGAGAAAACAATCCCCTGGCCATGAAACCCAGTGGATTGGGTCTGTATTTCACCACACCAAGCTCACAGCTGCATTACTGCTATTTCAATGTCTTTCTTTGGAGGAAGGAGGGTGTAAAAAGAGAAATTTGCTCTCCATCTACATCTGTTACTCCTCTATCTACTCCAGTGGCATTAGTGTATCTAAAAATCTTAGTTCCCCCCAAAATGTTACACAGATTAAAAAAAAAAAAAAATGAGGCACAGGGGTGAGATGAGCCATTCATGAACACACTGACTAACCTTTATCAGTTTTCTTCTTGTTGGTAGCTTCATAGGTGAAAGTGCAGGAACTGCTGTCAAGGAGCAGGTGAATGATCCACCCATTACCATGTCACTGGTTCTTCCATTCCCCAACACTGTAGAGGAAGATGATGAAAAACCAAGTAGTAAACAAATAGGTTTGCCTGCTCATAGAAAGGAAGACTACTTCTTACCTTTTTGTTAGTAAATTGACTTCTCTAGAGACACAGAAGATTATAACCTTACATGAGATGCAACAGAGAAAATATTAAATTGATATTTTATTAATATATAGAAATATCTAATCCTTATTAGAGCTTCACTAAATTTTTGGTTTCAATGGTTATTGTATCAGGATAACTGTATTTTCAATAAAACTGACTTCCTTTTATCAGATTTCAAATTTGTTGCCTTTAAGTTTATATCTTGTTCTTGTTATGTGAAAGGCTAATGAGCAGCACCCATTTTACCTTCTCCATGGTGGACATGAGGAGTAGGGAATATGACTCGGTCACATCCTTCTTATCCATGCTCTCTCCCAATTCAGTGTTGCTAATTGTTCCAGCTTTTTTTCCTGCAAATGCTATTTCTGTGCACCGAGGTAGTCTTTTGAGATACCAGCTTCTCTTTTATCTGTCATGGTGGTTTAATTGTGGTGATCAGAGCTGTAGGGAACTGAGGGAGGATGTACCACTTGAGTCTCACAATTTAATGCTTTTGGGACATCAGTCTGTCTCAGGCATCTCAGCTGTCTTGGGAATGATTGACTTCACCTAAAAAAGATGGTAGAAATTTTCCTTCATTGATGAGCCCATGGCTGGGTTCCCCTAGCAAAGACAAAAAGTCAAAATGAATGCTGCTGTCCTGTCTAAAGACCTCAGCAATCCTAGAGAGGAAAGGGACTGATTGTTCTTTAGCCTTCCATTTTTCTTCTCAAGAAACTGTTAGGAAAGAGTAGGAGCTGCTAGAGACATAGCAAGAATAACAAAAATCCTTGCAGTGCAAGATGTGTGGAGGCTCGGAGAGTCGTGGTACCATCTGTGCCTGTCTATTTACAGCCAGAACAACTAACGCCCAACTAATGGTGAAGAGAAGCAGAGCATCATATCATGGAGACAGCTCTCTAATCTTACATAAAAGCAGCTCTCTGAAAAATCTGAATTGTTCTGATGGAGAGACGAATGGTCACAATTTACACTCAGGAGGATTTATTTAGGGAATGGTAGAAACACCTTTTTGTTTCAACTGCATCCTGTAAGCAATCTTCATCTGAGACTTCCAGGCAAGTTCAGGCAGTGCTTTTTCAGCAATACAAAGTTTAGTACACACAAAACACGTCATTAAAGATAGATCCATGGTTACAGCAAAAGATCAGTAATGAGGGGAAAGCAAGTAAGCTGTGAAAGCAGTGTGCTTGTTTTGATTTTAAAAAAAGATTTTTATATTTGTAACAGCTGCTGGATGCAAAGAATAAGTATTACTCAAAGGGAATGAATGAGATTTTGCTTTCATACTTTTCAATGAAAATATGTTTTGAAAACATACACAAGACTGAAATTTTTAAAAAATCATGTTTGAAAGGAAAACACAGAGTTAAGTCCCCTGTATTTATGCCAGTGGAATTTACCTCAGGGATAATTTTAGGCTCTGAATCAATTTGACTCCAGCAAGGATATGAGACTGGACAGTAAGCAATTGTTTTTGGGTGAAATGGTTGCAGGCAATTATCTGCCAAAGGAACAGAGCTGGGTGCACAGGAAAGGGGCAGGGACATGGTATATTCTGAAGCAGGAGACACAGCCAGGGAATGGAGAATGTGGGGACCAGAGAAATTCCCAGATTAAGGAAGTAAGAGGTAGAAAGGAAGGAAAAAGCGTTCAGACTGAGAGAATTCCTGTATAAAGGATGAAAAGTTCTATGTCTATGGTAATAAAAAGTCTATAGAATAACAAGTTTGGTTTTATTCAAATCTGTTATATGTAAAGAAGTCTAGATAAATAAAGACCTTTTCTTGATTCATAATATATATATGGATTTAAGAACTCAGCTTCAGTCATTTGAAATTTTAGATGCTAATGATAAAAATATTCCACCTGACTAACATCTGAAGCCTTGAACTCTACCAGAAAGTATGCTAAATTTGATTGCGTTCTGTCTTCATTAATTTTAGTGGAGCAGAGAATTAGTCTCTTTCTCCCTTTATGTATATTTTACTTATTTACTTTTTTCAGAACAGATATCTAGACCTCTAAACACTCACAAAACTATAATAAGAAATTAATAAAACCCACAACACAAGAAGAACAAACAGTCACAGACTAGGGACACTCATAGTCACACCCCAGTGGATAGAGGGAGTATCAAAAGTTCTGGAAGAAAATATGAGCTTTTAAGTATTATGTTTGCTCATAGAAACAGGCTCCTGGAGGCAGCTGGTCATTTTCCCTTCTGAGTGTCAAATTTCAAGTGATGAAGGAAAAATAACTCAATTTGCTGATAAATTGTGATGGTATAGAAATGTTCCATGACCATACAAATTGCTGCCTTGAAACATGTCTGGAGGCTTCCACCAGCTTCTCAGTACTCTAATATGTGCAGCTCAAACCTTCTAATTAACAAAAGTGCCTCTGAAGATTGTTCCACCAAATAGATGCAAATTGCTCCTTTAATTTCTTTCTTCATTAGATTCCTTGTTTCCTTTGATGCTGCAATGCCTTTTTCTCCCCATGACAACACACCAGCGATGGCTGATAATACCTTGAAAGTAATTGCTAACATTTGAAATTTTGTTTTTAGTCTTGTAAGAACTTTTCTTTACCATGTCTGAGGATACTTCCTATTCCTTCTTCAGCTTTCTCCAATCCCCAAAGAACTGACTTCCCTTTCCTCTGGAATTACAGGACTCTTTGCTCTTGTTCTCTGCTTTTCTGCACTGCTGCTTTCTTTTTAATTCCCCCATGCCCCCTCCCCCCCACAAGGTTTTTTTGACCAACTATGCAAATAGCCATCAGTCCAAATTATGAAATTTGTACATGGGGAGATGCCACCAAATTTAGTGGAATTGAAATATGCTTAATCCTTTTTTTTTTTTTTTTTTTTTTNATCCTGTGTGTGTGTGTGTGTGTGTGTGTGTGTGAGGAGTTTATGCCCAGATTCTCTGTGCTGTTTTAGGTAACAAATTCCCTTTGACATCAGAATTGCCTAAATACCTTTGAGAAAGTGACAGTCTGACAAGCACACCAATGCAACTTGCCTGCACTGAATGAGAATGTCTGTTTGTTGGGAAAGAAATGGAAATAGAATTGCTCATCATCAAGCAAAAATTAAGTCTCTTTATATGTATGATAAGAATTTACATGTCTCAATATATAGTTATGGCTATTACACATTTTCATCAAAATGATAAGATTTTAAAGTAATTATATACATCCTATATTTATTCAGTAGAAACCATAATTTCATCTGTCAATATTTTACACAAGTCAAGCTCCTAATAATAGAAAAATAAAGACACTTGAAATCATTTGGAGTTATGTGAGAAGATGTCCTTGATTATTTAATTGTCTGTATTTTACATATTTGGGCTCTTGGCAGTAATACCTCTGGAATGCAGCAGATTTTCCCACTTTCAGCATTTCTTGGTTGTTTCTCCTTTTGCAAGACAAAGATAAGGATTGTAAGCACAGGAAAAAAAATTCACCTTTCATTTGTTAAGGTTCAAAATCAAGCTTATTCCATAAAGCAAGCACAGGATTTACCATTGCAGCACAGCTACCCAGATTCCACATGGGAGTGTGATCAGAGGAACTGAATGTCCTACGTGGGCTATAGCAAAGGAATGTTTCAAGTGTAGACACTCAAATAGTGCTATAATTCATCTATGGAAGCGGTTATGAGCACATTCCTTTGTTTAATGGGCCAGCATATATCAAAGATATGCTATAAATTAAGTAACACTGACTTAGATTTCAGTGTACTGCCCAAAATAAGTATACCAAGTACTCTTAGAATGGAGTATGAAAAGAAAAGCAGGACTCAATCTGATGGTACAGTGAGTTATTACTGAATCTATCCAACTTAGCAACTTATTCATTCAGTAGTCAGTTATACTGACAGTAAATAAGTGTTTATGCATACTACAGAAGAGGTGAACTTGGGAATAGATGTCTTATTACAAGAACCAAGATAAAGAGCAGCATCTGAGGTGCAAAAAATCGTCATTAAATGGTAAGAGGGGTCCATTTGATGTTCAGCAAATCCCCTTAAATATTGGCAAACATTTCTGGGTCATGCAAGTTTTCCCAATTATAGTTATAGACATATAATAAGGTATGACTGCAAATCTCTTGCCTTTGGAGAATTTTAGGAAACTAGTTACCCTACAGCATTGAAATCACAAATGAAGGGTTTTTAACTCACAGTGCAGCCAAAGGAAATGGGTATGTTAAAAATGAAAACTCAATCCTCTTTCATTCTTCAGACATCCCATAAGAACAACACTGGTGTGTGGGTTGACTCATTCAGGGAAGTCTTTGTCTTGGGTTAAAGAAACAGAATAAGCTCCTTAACTTTCTGCAAGGTCATGGTGGACTGGCTTCAAAGAGCTCCTCTTTAAAGAAAGGGACAGGTTTTTTCACTGACTGTGGCAGAAACAGCCCCTTTACTAGATAACCAAGGTGAGTCTGCTCCCTGCAGACTGTAAACAATTTTTCTTCTGAAGGAGAAATGATCAGATCATGAAATGTACATACCTACATATGCACATATATACACACAGAAATTCACTTTGCAAACAGCTGTACCATTCCAGCTACCTGTCACTCCATTTGTATTGGTTGCCACTGCTTCAGCTCTGCCAGAGGAAGGGACCTTGTGAATGCTCCCTCACCTGCTTCCAAAAAAAATTTGTTGGCATCATCTTGCTTTTAAGGATGAATATGAACCAATATCCAGAGGCAGATTAAAGAGAGCTGACAAGGGAGAGTAGGGGGCGGACAAACAGGTACTTCTGAGTCTCCAGACAGCCATGAGCAGAACCAATGCTGTGCTCAGGCAGCACTGCTGGAATCAAGAAAGAACAACAGCCCAGAGCCATGGGCAGGTATGGGCACAAGATGAAGACTGGGAGCTCACTGTACAGCTGACAGCATCTTGATACCCAACATTAACGACCCTGTTGGAAAAAACATCTCTGAGTTAAACCTGGAGCATTTGTAGTGATGTCCTAATAGATCCACTGTTGAACTATGAAGACAGACATAGAACTTGCATTAACACCACCACTACTGAATAAAAAGGGACAATAATTAGTATGATATTTCACTCAGAAAAAGAATGTCATACATTTTTTGATATGGGTTATTTTTTCAAAAATAAGGTCTACCTACAGTGAACAGGCAGGTTTTCATTGATTTCCTCATCTTTACGTATTTTCCCTTCAACTAGAATCAATATTATTTTAGATTTGATTCCTCTGGTTTCTGTTTGTGTTTTTAAAAACCCACTGTTGAATTACAACAAGTTCTACCATGTAGGTTTCTGATTTACTAAACTATAAATAGAGAGATTTCCTTTCCAGGTCCTGTGCAGTTACTGTAACTGCTCAAGGTTGAATGTTTGGTGGTGTTAATGGAAACTCTACAGAGTGATATAAATATACAACTGGATAATCTGATATAAATATACCACAGGATAATCACTATGTAGGAAAATCTAGGTAAGTCCATCAAGAAATGCAGAAATATAGGCATTAGATTACATAAATCTAAACAAAGAATTAGATTATCTCTTCATGTCTGGTTCTGATGGGATATAAGCAGGTGTGTCCAGACGTAGATAGGAATTTGTTTCCTCCTCTGGAGAAAGGGAGTAAAGTTTAGGAAAGGGTCTAAACAAAAATATCAGTGAATGGAAATGACAGCCTGAATTCAGTAGGAGGCTGGACATCAATGTTAGTTCAGTAAAGACTGTCTTAGGCTTCACAGACTCTTCCTATATTCCAAGACCAAAAATACACTTCACAAAGCCACTTTGTTCTTGAGATTCCTACAGGCATTTTTATGTCTTTGATTCCATCCCCTTATGAGCTTTACTTGAAGTTTCAGCTCCACAAGTGCCTAAGTCTAAATAATGGAAGTGAATTGATCAGAAATGATACCTGCTGTTTACTCTCACCCTTTGCCTTTCACATACTTTTCAAAATTCTGGTTGGTAAAAATGGCACAGGCCTTCCTTAAAATATTTTCTTCCCTTGAAAACCTTAAAAGGTTTTGTATAAAAATTCTGCTAGCCCCAACTGATGCTAGACTCCAATTAGTAGCAAGGTTCCCTGCTGTCTGTAAATCTGGAGCTAAAAGTGAGGAGTGGAGCTAAACTTTAGATGAGTTTCCTAACAAAACAGATTTCTATTTAACTCACCTGTAAGAATATTTTTCAAGCAAACAGATCTGCGATGAGGCCACAATCTTCACTTTACAAGAGATTACTTCTATCTCATTTTGATTTCCCTGGAATTATCAGTCCTCATGCCATGTGTTTCCCCTTCTCTGCTGAAGGCTCAGGTATCTCCACGGCTGCACAGCCTTTACCTACATTTGCAATCCCCTGTACTGCATGTCCAGGTTGGCTTCACTGGAGCTGGGCACAGCAGCTGCTCTGATATTGTGGGCTGAGAGAAATGCAGCAGCACTGCTCCATGTGCACAAGTGCTTGTTGGTGGGGCTTCCTGCCCGTAGGAACCTTGCTAAAACACGTCCCAGCTGCAGTGCTGTGCCTCTTGTCCTCTCATGGACCAACACATCCCCCATGGGAGACCTTGTGTCTCTCCCTGTGTGCCCCTAATGCAATCCATTACTGCTGTGCCCTTCCCAGTGACTCACTGTACTTGTTTCTCCAGCAGGAACGAAGCTTCAAGCAGGCAGAAGACTAAAGTCACTGAGGTCTCAAATCAGTCAGCTCAAAATATTCTGTCATTTCAGGGAGAAATCTGCAGTCTGTACTAACCCTCAAGCTCAATAATATAACAAAATAAATTAGCTCACGGTGAGCACTATTTTGAAGTGACTAGTTCATTATCTCCTTGCCTAGGGGAGAGGATTGACAAAAGGAAGAAAGATCCAGATATTTTCTGGATTCTTCCTTGAGATAAGTTACAACTTTAATTAAAAATGCTGCCTGGGAAGATGGCTGAAGTGCAAAGCCTCTGTTGGTGCCCAGAAAGGAAAATGTCTGTCTCCTCAAAAGGTAGCTGTGTGCATTTAGACTATGTATTGCTTTCTCTGTCTTGATTTGGAATGGTGAAATGGAGTTATATTTATTATTTTTAGTTTTGGAAGAAATTCAGGATTGTGCCTCCCATTCCAGAAAAAAAAAAAAAAGCACTGCTGAAAAACCAATGAGTACCCACTGTCTGTCAGCTATGGTGAGCATTCCAGGTGCTGGCAGAAGTGGTGCTGGTCCACAAGTAGCCCCTACATCAGCAGGTGGCTGTTGGCAAGGCTGCAAGGCATTCCTCCCCTTCCCCACGTGTACATCCAGCTCCACCTACATGGCCTGCCCCCCCTCCACAGTGCTATTTGCAGCTGGAGTCAAGGCCTCATGTTCATGTGCATTCTAAACAGCCCCTTGAAGACAGGCTGCAAAGAAAACACTAGGCTTAGGGATAAGTTAGCTGGTTTTAGGAATGGCACCTGTGCTGGAAGGAGCAAGCAGTGCTTTCATTCGAGTGTAACTTCCTGCTGAAGCCATGTGAATTACATGCATTTTGTTATTTTTTGTCTGTTTGGGGATCATTTTCTTCATTTAAAATAAAGACAATATTTCTGGGACATGCAAGCATCTGCCTGGGTATGGCAGCACCATCAGTGCTGTTTTGATTGAGCCAACAGTAAACTTTTACCCAAAGGACCCTGAAGAAATGAAATAAATACATGTGAAGCAACAGCTGCTTTCTTTTCTTTTCTTTTCTTTTTCTTTTCTTTTCTTTTCTTTTCTTTTCTTTTCTTTTCTTTTCTTTTCTTTTCTTTTCTTTTCTTTTCTTTTCTTTTCTTTTCTTTTCTTTTCTTTTCTTTTCTTTTCTTTTCTTTTCTTTTCTTTTCCTTTCTCCTTTTTCCTTTTTCCTTTCTCCTTTCTCCTTTCCTTTCCTTTCCTTTCCTTTCCTTTCCTTTCCTTTCCTTTCCTTTCCTTTCCTTTCCTTTCCTTTCCTTTCCTTTCCTTTCCTTTCCTTTCTCTCTGCAATTCCAATTCCTTAGTTCCTTAAAATGCTTTCAGTGATTTCTGACCAAAAGCTGCTTTGCTGCCATCATCTGCTTCTTCACAGCTAATGGAAACCATCACAAGTCTTCTCTGCTGGGGCAGGATTGCTGATAACTTTCCAGGGCATTCAAGATGTGATGCTGATTCCTAAATGGATTCCTTCTGCTCATGGAAAGTTCGCTCCTTTTGGGCAGTGGTGATTATGTTTGTCATAAGTGCTTATTGCATGGGTTCTTCCTTTGCCTGGGAATTAATGTATTAGAGGCCACAGATGTGCAGCACATACCTGCAAGTCCCTTCATGTCTTGAGGAGACAGCTGCATTATGAAGCCCTCCCATCCCTTCAGGCTTACTGGTTCCACATCCAGCTGAACATTGCAAAGTTTATTTTGAAGTAAGAACAGCCTAATAGAGGGTTTAGAAAACAGGAACTAAAATGCTGATCTTACTTCTCATGAGGTATCCTAAAAGAGTGCAGCACTGGGTTATATTCACTTGTTTGGCCTGACAAATAAACTATAGGTCTTTAACCTGCTGGATCTTCACAAGTTCAGGAGTTCTGTTCATATTCATGTCACTGTACTAAACATGCTAGAGCACAAATCCAGGAGACAGGGATGCTGGAGACTGTTCCCCACTGTGATTGATGCTTGTGGGGCTCCAGGAAAGACTGTCTTCTGAAGGCCATGTCAGCAAGTGGATGACAAGTCAATGACAGATACCTCTGGAGAAGCAACAGTGATATTAGGACTGGGAAATTCGTAACACAAGCATTGGTGTTATACACTATATCCAAATTATCAACAGATCAGCTGTGCTGGGATGATGTACAAAAACTGACTTGGTCTTTTTTACAGATACTGGCACAAGCTACTGCTTAATTGGGTCACTGTTTGCAGTTTGGTGAGGATGCATTCAGTCACTCAGGTGGCATTATGTTACCTAGCATTTAAGAGTTTAAATAATTGCAAAGTCACAGGGTCTTGACTGCAAATACCAAAAAGGCCATAGATTATACAAGGGAAGAATGGGGGAAAATCTCTGTTCACTAAAATGTGAGTTTGCAGGAACAGAATTTCTCTTGTAACTTATTCAGTACAGTATTTCCACTTCAATTTCTACTCTTTTACACTACTTAAGACAAAGAAATGGCATGAACTCATCTTTGAGGGATCAGGTTATCCACAGGAAGTTTTAATCTATCAGAGTCTTTTATACACGCACAGGCACAGCTATTCCAGTGATATATTGCCCTTTTCTGTAAGTCAATAGTAAACAAACACATCATATTCTTTAATCTCTTTTCAAAACACAGCTGTAATTGTTGCTATTTCCTTGAGAAAAAAAGAGTGTAAATAAAAAGAAGTAGCCAAAATTCTTGACTTGAGTAAATTGGCTCAAGCTGCAAGTTTTAAAGACTTTTAGTGTCCTGGATCACTCTTAATAAATACTATACTGGACCAAATTAGAACTAGGAAAACTGATACAAAACTTAGCAAAATTTGTGTTCAGATTCTCAAAGACACTTCATTCAGCCTCCAGAGTTCAAGTCTGATAAGGCTGAAGTGTTGCAGAGCAACATATAAAAGCTCTGTTCATAACAAGCCCTTTGTTTCACACAGTTTTAATTTGTTGTGGGACACAGACCCTGTGTTTTGATGCTGCAAAATGTGAAAATGTGAATAGAGTTTGTGTCACGATATGACGCAGAAATGAAGGCACAGAACTCAGTGAGCTCGAAGGCAGGAAAAAGAGAGAAAGTTTATTTGCCACTTAGGTTTTATAGTTTTCCAGGGATTACCCCTGGATTGGATGGAGAAGTTACCACCTCTCCATCCACACTGGTGGAGACAAAAGTCCATCAAATGTGTCTCCTTGAGAAAGGAATGTAAACATAGATTGTTTTCCTACAGAGTCCTTGAAAGGACTCCAACCTATAAACATACAAAAAGGACCTCAGAAAATTAGAAGATTTTAGAAACTCTCAGAAGGCTTTAGAAAATGTGGGTGACAAGTTTGCAGAAATTCAAAACTGGAGGGTCAAATTCTTTGCTTAGGATACACTCCAATTCATGCCAGACCCCTTTTAAAGTGGTAAATCTACAGCATATCAGAAATAGACCAGTTAGATTAAATTGTATTTTGAATTGAATATGGGCAAGAAAGTCAAGGGGCAGAGAGAAAAGAGTTCTTATTTCATGGGAACGTATTCCTCCATTTCTCCATGATTTCTGCCTGCAGAGAAAAGATTGGTCAGATATCTGCTACTTTGCTGAGTAATACAGGCATTAAAGGCTCCTCTACACCTTCCCATCCATTCCTCACATTTGAACAAAGCTTCACATCAAAACATGCATTGAAATTGGAATAAATGCCACACAAAGGTCTTCAAATTACACATCTGAGTGACTGTAAAAGCAGTGGCATCATCTGTAGCCTGTTAAATTCAGGTTCCAAAGGTACGTTGAAGAGTGCTACTTCTACCTCTCCCAGACCACGTCAGTGCTTGCTCTTCACCCTCTGCATTGTTGAGGCAAGAACGGGTAAGATAAATCTGTTTTGGTTCATCCATAGGATAATTACATGAGCTTTAAGTGAAGCATGCAGAAAATACCAATTTTATTTAATTATTTGTAAAGTGGTTAGATCCAGAAGAAATGGGACAGGTTAGATCATGTTTCTAGATGACCTGGGAACCATTTTGCAGCCTCCACTGGGATAACAGCTCAGCTGTTGCATAATTCATTTTTATCCTGCCCAGCTGCATACAAAGGTTAAAAAAAGATATAATTAGTCTCCTTCTCTGTTCCTACCTCTGGCCCACACAAACCCTGTCTCTTATTCAAACCTGTCATTGTTAGCAGTATAATCCAGGTCTCCTGAAAAGAGACAGCAATGAAAAAAATTATGGTAATTTAATTCAGAATGATCTTTCCTTTGTAGCTTTCACATTACTTTTGCAGATACATCTATTAATAACCTGTAGGAATCAGCTTCTATTTACGTAGCACTTTTCTTCCCAAAGGGTCTCTGAGTGCTTTGGTAACCTTAGGGATCATTTCATTCTTTCCTGACAAATGAGGCTCTGTTTCACCTTTATGGCAAACTTCAGGCAAAGAATGGGCAGAGAAGAATACTGAGCCTGCCCCTCCACACTCTGCAGAGCCTCCAGCTCCCAAAGTGGGGTGCAAGTGTCCAACAGAAGGTCTCCTGCCCCACACAAGGATGTATTGTTACTCCAGTGCCTGAGGCTCACTTTGTCTTTCTCTCCCTGTCTACCCTCTGGCTGCACAGAGGAGCTTCAGCACCCAAGAAGAGTCACACTGTTCCTGTGTGCTGATGCTCCTGGTTCCCACTCCATCAGCACTCAGCTCATCTTGAGCAATGTCTATGATGTCAAATGAATTATTTATTCAATTTAATAAAAAAGCACTGGAAACCCTCTAGGAATTGTTGGGGAGAGAAATCCCACATGGCTGTTGCTGCTCTTTCTCCCCTCAAAACTAGTTGTCCTTGTGCTAGGTGCTGTAGTGACATCCAGAGTGGCAGCTCAGTGCTACCCAGTTAAAGGACAAGAGGCCATACGCACATGTTGGAATAAAGGAAATTCAGCCTAAGTATAGATGGTCAAAGACTAGCACAGGTTGCCTAGAGAGGCTGTGGAATCTCCATCCTCAGAGACATCCAAGATCTGACCAGACATGGCCCTGAACAATCTGCTCTAGATGACCCAGATTAGAGCAGAGGTTTGGACTAAGTGGTCCAGTGGTCCCTTCTAATTTACCTGTTGTGTGCTTAGCTATTCTTGCTTGTATAAAGCAAAATGCTAAGCTAAGGACATATTCCCAGATGTTTCCCTTGCAGGTTGAAGGAAGAAGTGGCAGAAGGAAGCATCCTGTTCTGCCCAGTCACCAGAGAGGTTGCTCAAAGGATTACGATTCCCTCCAGGGCCTTTTCTGATACAGTCTTTCACTAGTTCATGCAGGGGACAGAATTCAGAGGGCCAGGAACTGCCTCCTACTCAGCCTGACTTTTATAGAAAACTCAGGGGAAAATGAAAATAAGCTTTCCTGTGAACATAATATTATCTGTAAACAATATAGATATGAGTGTATGTGTATTTATGGGGTCCTCCTGCCTCAGGTATAGGCGTTTAACTCTTGGAATAGTTTCATGGGCTACCTATCTGTAAGAGCATGGGCTACCTATGTATAAGAGCACTGCCCAAGTTATCATCCATATATTTTTCTATGTATGCCTCTTTTAAGTCCTTTGAAGCAAGCTGAATGGATCCAGGTACAGTCATACTACAGGTATACCATTTATATAAACAGTGATCAACTTTGGTCATGAGCTCTTAGAAATCTTAATTTAGTGCTGACAATCCCTGTGGGACTCATGAGTAAATACTTTTTGTGAATCAAATACTTTTTGAAGGAATTTGAGTTCAAAACCAGTTTCTAATATCTGAAAAACATGACCCAAAATTTTTGTCTGAAATCACAGAGAACACCATTATCTCAGGAGGTACCTGGCCATATTACAATGAATTTATGGTCTCAGGCCTCTCCACTCTCCTGTCTTAATCAGAAATCTGTCAAAACCAACAGGATAATATTGATGTAAACCTTGTAATATGGCCTTTAGAATAAATTGTTTAGCATTCCTATCCATACCTTTTTGTATCCCTGGCATATTGGACACAGTATATTATGAGGACTGGAAGAATTTGATCATCTCTTGGTGACCAGATGTAAAATCTCTATGAAGGATTTTTCTAACAAAGCTGATAATCAGGGCAACAGATTAGTGACAACTTGCAACCTTCTAGTTCAGTTTTCAGTGATGTAACCAACCCTCTCACCTTTTTAGTTTTGTTGTGATCTTGTAGAAATGCTTAGTTTAATAAAATGCTTTTGGTGTTGTTGCTTGATCACTGGCTTTTGTATGTATTATCTTCTGTATTTTGTATTAAATAATTAGATAATATATAAACATGATATTGCTGTATGGGATATTTGAGACATTAATTTGATGAAAAGTCTATGCAAAATTAATCAAGATAGTACAGCTGGCACAAAGCAGTTTTTGTTATCGACATGACAGTAGTAAGCCAGATCCTTAAAATCCATACAATAATAGCTTGGAAAGAAATTTCTTTTGAATTTTAATTTCCTGAGGAATTTAATTTTTCAGTTCTACTTCAGAATAATTTTTTAGTCCTTTATTTAAGGTCGAAATGTCCTGTGGAAGAGGCCTCAGCCTAAACCAGTTCTAATTATAGTAAACAAGAGTTTTCACAAAAGAAGCTCTAGTGCCTTGAAACTGTTTCTGAACTTTGCCTTTGAAAATACCTTTTCCAAGCATATCTCAAGCTCCTCTTTTCAAGAGTGACACAAAAAAATTCCTAGTTCTTGTGTCAAATTTTCTTCCAAGGACCATCACACAACCACCTGTGTCAGTTAAGCCACAGATTCAAATTATATGGACAATTTTGCTTAAATTATATAATTTTCTTTTACCACTGGGGAAATCCTTATACCATATCATGTCAATATTTGATGCTTAAAGACACTATTTGGAATAATGATATAACGCTACAAAATTAACCATATTAATTTTTACTTATCAGTAGAGCCTCAGTGAATCCTGTTCATTAAACTCATCTTTGTTCCTTATGTGTGTGTTCAAAGGTATAAAATTATGGGACAAAAATAGCATCAGCATTTGTAAAATCTCTAGAGAAAACCAGCTACTGGTGTACCTGACAACAGGGAGAACAGCTGTAGAGTCTAATGCCCACCTCCTCCAACCACATAAAAACCCCAAAATTCTGCCAAACTAAGACTAATGGTTCATATTTACTCCTAATTTTGTTCCTATAACATGATTTTCTCTGCAAGGCACATTTTTTTTTTTTTTAATATGGCACTGAGCTCTGTGTTTCTCCTTATGCAATTACCATCTTAACAAGCAACTACCTCTACTTAACGTTCCTGCAGTTCCTTCTTATCATTGCTAACATACCAAATCTGTATTCCAATTTTTAGGCTAGGAGCAGGGAGAACAGAAGTGAGATAAAAATGCCCCTAAACTGAGATTGTGCTCCTTGTCTCCTAGGACCAGCCACCCAGTAGGCCCATTTAAGCAGAGATGCTGGCAGAAAGTGAAAATAAACTATAACAGGTCACTTTACCCAGTGAGAGATGTCTAAATTGGAGTTCCAGTTAGGCTGTCTCAGAACTGGTAGGTACAAATCATAAAAGAGAAGGACTGGGAATATTGGTTCAGATACTGCAGGCAGAAAACCTGTGTTGCCTGGGGAAACTTCTGCAGCCTCTAAGCATGTGAGTCAGGGTCCAGCCTTCTGAGCAAGGATTTGATATCACCATATTAGAAAACAAAAACCCTACAGGGATGACAACACTGCAAAGTTGAAAACAGAAAGTCCAAGATTACAATTTTTTTTTTAAAGAAGTTATATTGTTACATTGTACATATTATATACTGCTCTGCACATAAAGGCTCTGACAGCCATTCAGAGATATTTCAGAAGTCATGATCAGTGGATTAACATCTATCACTTTGTAACACTAAGAAGCCATCTGTTTTACTGCAGGCAGGAATATGCATACTGGCAAGCATCAGTGTCAAGAGATATGCATCAAAATCAAAGGCAAAAGCATGAACACAAGTTAACAGAAAGGAAATTGAGGAACTTCTAAATCAGGATAGTCAGGTAATCCTGAATCAAATTTCTGAGCAAACTGCTTCCCTGTAGAATATAATACTTTCTCTTCTGGCATTGCATTTGTACATATGCAGTAAAGCTGGGAAAACAGATTTTGCTCTAACCTGCTGCTTACAGATGCTATTGATCTGGCATGAAGAAGCAAATGTAGCCAATGAGTATTTTATGTCAGGGATGAAAGCTAATTCAATATTTAAATATGCAAACAATACAATGGAGATAATATTCTCATAAGGCATTAGGCTAATTAAAGTATTATAAACTCTTTCTCAGATTATCCACTTTATTCTAGTGGTCCAGTGGTGTCAGCATCCCTGACCATCACAGCACATGAAAATCCCATAGAGACTAATTAAATTTTCCTGTCTTGCAATAAGAATACAGGGGATTATTTTTAAATCCTATTTTTATGTCTATGATTTTATCCAACTACAATAGATGTAACCAAAAGCACAAATATGCATACGCCACCTTCTCATAACTGAGAGTTTGGGATTTGTCTAACAGAGCCTGGAAACCAGGGGCCATAGCAGTTCTACAGCACAGTTTGCTGACTGCAAGAGGATTAGAATATAGCATATGGGTATAGGTGAGAAGAGAAACAAAGCCTTCATTCATAGCTGGAACTCAAGAAGAGGAGCCTGAATACAGTTATGACTGATTACCACCTACCAGTCTTCATGAGAAGATAAAAACCCAATTGTCAGCTCCAGCGCTTTACAGCACCACAGTAAAAAGAGCCAAGGGCAATTGTAATGATGTGGGTGATGGACTTATATATATTAGAAATGGTTATCATTTGACATGATGGTTTAAGCAGGAAATCCCACAAACTAATTTAATATAAAAATCTTAGTGCTGAGATGTATCCCTCTTTAATTTACAGAATCAAGCTGAGATATCATAAATATCCAGGCACACCTTCCAAACCTGGTCAGTTCAGCAAAGAACCAGGCCCATAACATCAGAGGCTACATTTCCTACTTGTTTTGTGATTATTAGTTCATGGAAAGAGCAGGTAATGCTGAGTGTGTATCAAACTCTTAGAGTACAAGCAGTTTGTACTGCATGTATTTTCTAAGCATCTTCTGCTTCAGAACATTGGGAACATTTGCATGAAAATAGAAAATCTTCTCTGAAGAGCTGGTGTTCCTCTGCTGCTTGTTCAACGCACCAGGCTTGCAGGCATTTCTTCCTACTTGCGTGCCCTGCACTAATGGTGACTCAGTAATATCATACAGATGATGATATGAACAGCATTTGTGAGTGCAGGGTCCTGCTGAAAGCAATCAGCCACCTTGTTCATATGCTGACTTTGTTGGACTAGGACAAGAGTTCTTCAAAAGTTAGGAATTAAAGCTCTGATACCCTTTACTTCCATGAAGCTACTTCAGCTTAGCAAAGGTATAAGACTTGAGGTTTGAGTGATTAATAATGGCTCATACTGATTGCTGGGAAAATAAATAGTATGAACAAGCAAATTCCCTGAAAATTAAGAACTTTTCCAAAAAAAGTCTGGTTCTTATCTAACTCAGAAACAGCTGACAGATTTTTGAATATGACATTAGAAACTGTCTGCTGTTTTGCAAATAATAATGATGCTGGACTGATGAGCAGAATATGAAATATTAGCACCTTGTCTTTGGAAGCTCAAGACTGTTTCCCAGCTGAAGGAATGGGTGGGTATCAGGCTAGCTGTATCTGCTCGGATGATTCAGCCCCACTAGCTGGCATTGACACTTCCACAAAGAGTTAATGCTGTTCTGCTGACTCACTGAGGCAGACGAATCCCTTTTCCTGTTTGATGTACAGCAAAAGTGTCTCACTGGAGAAGGGACAGCAAGAAAGGCACACAACAGGGGAACACATACAACTACTCTGCTGACCACCAAGTGGTACCTGTGTGCTGCTTCACAATTCAAATCTGTTTCTGCATGCCAAGAGCTTACAGCAGCCCTGAGAGCCCCAGTCTGAGGTGTTGATGTCTGCAGGCAGGGAGGAGTTTAGTTTTTACTGCTGATTTTACTGATGATGTTGATGCTGCTGTACTTCAAATGTTACTGATTTGTTTCATGCAGCATTTCCAAAGTATCACAATTCATCTCAGCTTGCTCTGCTGAAAGTCCTAGCCAAGGCCTGTTCATCTTCCCTTTTGTAATCTCTCTGGCTACACCATCTGGAATTGTTCACTCATTTGGGCACAGCACTCTTTTTCCACAGTTCTCTAGTCATTTTTCCTCTTTTGCTACTCCAAATGCAAACTCCTTGTTCTCACTTTCAAAGCCTTTCACAATTTAATCATGCCTCATACCAGTTCTGGTATTTGTTATCCTTCCACCCACCCTCCCTTTGTTGATTGCAGCCTCCACTTTTCCTTCTTTATTCAACTCTTTGCTTTATGGCTGGGGACAAAAACCTGCAGTGAAACCAGTCAAGTCCATGCTGTAGACTCTCTTACAATGTCTCTGTCCTGTATTAAAAAGCACTGATGAACCAGCTAGTAACAGAAAGACAGAGGATGTTCGGGGCTGCAGGTTGGCTAAGGAGCTGCACACAAGGTCCCCTGAACTCAGATTCTCTTATTCTCCCTTGTTTTTAGAAAAAGTTCCTTAGGATATAGACTGCCATTAACAATGTCATGTGTTTGTGTGTCTTCTGTAGGACAAAACAAGTTTCAAACGACCTGTGAATTAGCTTGTCTTCCTCTCCTCTGGAACAGGATTGCTTCGCAGTCCAAGCACCTTGCAACTTCCGAGGGAAGCAAGGTTCTATATTTCATAGCTGCACTTCAAAGCCACTGAGAGACTGAGGTGACACTGGATGTGAGTGCTGAGCCCACATGTGCTTAGTTCAGACTAATACCAGACTTTTTCACCTGTCTCTTTTTCTCTACAGAGATAAATAACAGTAAAGACAAGCCCTAGAGCCATGTTCAGGACAGGCTGGGAAACAAAGTATTTGTACAATTAAATGCTTTCCAGGGAGCTATTTTTCAATGTATTATTGTACTAAATGTTTAGATTTTCCAAAGGCAACCTCATAAAATAGTGATTAAGCAATGCTATTTTATGTACAAATATTTTGCAGAACAATTCAATATGTAATCACACCAAATGTTTTTCCATTCCTGCTACCTCCACAGCATTGGCACTAAACAACTACTGCTTTACTGGATCTCTTTTCCTTCAAGAATGGCTGTGACACCTCAGGGCTTGCTCAGAATCCCAAGGATAATTTAGACATTCAGAACTTCTGTGCTTCAAGAAAACATGAAGTCTGACACCTGGTCAAACCCACCCTACAATGGCCTTTAGCAACTGGTAGTAACTAAGCCTGAGTCCTGCAATGAGTATGTTCTGGTGGGAACAAAGTTCTTACACTGCCCTTGAACCCCATCCGAGGTTTCTTTAAAATGACCCAGATTGCTGCTCTCTCTACCTGCACCATTTAATTTGGATTTATTTTACTTTTATTTTTTTCAATGTATCGGATCTTAAATTTGCCAGTTTCAGCCAAGTTCCAACACTGGATAGGTTGGCTGGTGAGATAAATATGAGGCAAATAGGTTATAAATATAATCAGGCTCCTGGCCAATAAAATATAAAATAAGCAAGCGTGGTAGTTACAAGACAAAGTAAATATAGTCCAGGGCTCAATCTTGCCTAAGCTTTAGAAAGTCAGTTGGGAGGAAGTCTCACATGAGTGAGGGTTTTGATCAACCTGCAAATGGGAACCCAGGCAAGAACATGAATGCAGTCTTCTGGAACACTTCTTCATGTTAAATCTGATCTTAAAAACTTCATTGTATAAATGGACTAAATGAAAGTACTGCATTTAACACTCTCTGTAGGCCAACTAGACTTATCCACCCTGTATGGGGGGTGGGGATGAAATTTGCAATTACCTCAAGATCACCTTCAGCTATGGAGGTGCTAATTCCATTTGTTCCTTGGAATACTCTCTTATACCCATTCCCACAGAATCTTTTTTCCTGTTTTTTTCCCCTTTGATGTTTGTTTAAAAGCCTCAACCTATATAAAGCATATTACAAAAAAAGTTCTGAAAGTCTATGAATACATTCCTGTTAGCATTCTCTGCATATATTTCACACTGATCTCTAGAATTGAAACAGTGTTTTTAGTCTGTGCTCGTACAACACACAATCTAGTGGAATATCAAAGATGAGTTCCTAAGTGGTCCTCAAAACTCCCAGAGCACTCATCCAGCAGGCCCTCTATCTTACTGATACCACCTGATGCTCTGAAAAATGTCTTCCTGATTTCTAGCAACCATATTTATAGATGGATTCCACTTTGCAGTAATTGCCATGGGCAACTCCTCTTCAGTACTCCTTCTAGAAGCCCTACCTGGTGGTTGCTTTCCCTTGGTCCACACTTCCATCACCTGTGTGACTTGCAGACCATGGGAGCCCTAGCAGAGCCCATTTGACATCCCTGTAAACAGCCCTGGCCATCACTGCTCAAACCCCTTCCCTTGCCTCACTCCCTCAGCTATGCAGGTACAGCTTTTTGCAGGAGTGTGTGGTGATCTGGATAAGGGGTTAAAGATTATGGTTAAGGTCGGGCTGAAAAAGTTTACTTTTTTTTTTTTTTTTTTTTTTTTTTTTTTTTTTTTTTTTAATTAAATAGGGCACAATTATCAAAGTTATTTTAAAATTTCACTCATCTGCCCCAGCTCTTGCACGTGGGTCATTTTATGGCTTCAGGGACATCTGTTTGTATAACTGAGAGGGTGGTGCAGAGGCAGAATCTGCTGCTGAAATAAATGCCTGTGAAATGATGAGCTTAGTGTCTTTACTGAGAGAGATGTGTTGACTTCTCTGGGGAGATTATGCCCTTGTTTTCAGCCTGCTTGTTGGCTGTTCCCTTTGTCTGGGCTTCTGATATTCAGGTAAAGAGAGGTACAAAACCCTGGTTTGTTGTGTGCCGCACATGATCTCTGTTCTCTGCAGATAAATCGTTCTGACATGATGTAGCAATAGCAAGCTGCTTAGCCTGAACAGCTTCTGTTATCTATTTCAGAAGCTTCAGTGGCCTTTAAGTATTTCATCACAAATAACTTCTGGCAAATCCACAAGAATACCAGGCAAAAAGGAGGAGAGTGAAAGTCCTGATTACTGTACTTACAATCAAATAAACACCTTGATGGGCAGCAGGAAATATCCCTTAGCTCCTTCCTCAACCAGAAAACCACTGATTATCGATGACTCTTCAAATAACACATTCCACAGACATAACACAATCAGTTGACTTCCTTGCCTTACTCTGAGACTCTCCCTGCACATCAGCTGTGAAACCATTTGCCAACTAAGCTTTCTAAATTGTATCACAGAAACATTTTTCCTCAGTTAGGAACAAGTATATCTCTCAGAAGAATCCCCAGGATGATTTGATCCTACTCCTTTCACAGAATTGAAACAGTTTTTTTTGTTTGTTTGTTTGGTTTTTTTTTTTTTTCTGAGAGGACTCAAGTACCAACTTCTTTCTCTTGGCCCAGCCTCCCTCTCCAGCTGTTGACTGTGAAATTCTCCCTATTTACCTGGCACTTTTACAGGGATTGGTAATGCATCACTATACTTACTTGCTCCCAAAATCTTATCCCCTGTAATTGACAGCAGGAGCCTTTCCACAGAAAAATATCACTGTGATGTTACAGCTGCATATCCAAATACTGTACTCCGCTACTTTTCTGTCTTCTCTCCCACATGCAACTCCTTTCAGAAATTACAACCTCAAAAGCATATCCTCTGTCAAGAAAAGTTACACAGTTACTCCCTGTTCCTCGGTGCTGAACAACATCAGTTGGCTCAATTGAGAAACACTGCCTGAGCATCGCAAGCTTTTGACTTGAATGCAACTATGTATTTCGTTTGGGAATCAGTATCTGCTTAGGATCAATTTTCACAAACTGGAATGAGATTTGAGGCTCTGGAACAGCACCCTCATAAGAAGCAGTTTTAATGGGGCTTGGGCAGAAATACTTATTCTTTATTTCATCTTTCTTGAAGCATTTCACAAGCAATACTTTATTAGAAATGCTTAGTTAAAATGTCACTAAAACAATTCCAAATAGTCCAATCATCCTTTACTATTAATCGTCACCCTCCCAACAGCTCTGCAGTCTGTCTCATGAAACTCCTACTGTCTTGTTATCTCATTATTCCCTTCTAAAATTTTACCATTATAGCCCACTTCACACCTCCTCTACTACACTGTCAAATGCTACTGTGACCTATGGTACATATTAAAGCTCTAGTTATAGCTATGGAATCAAACTTGCAAAACCTGCACTCTGATCTGCCTGTGACATCTAGGTCACCTTTGGCTGGCACCCAATATCTTTATGCTTCAGCCTCCCCAGCCATCAAACTACTTTGTTCTTTGAGATTATGGCTGAAAACAACAGAATAGAACTATATAATAATTCTGCTTACAAAGTTTTCAAGTGTGCTGTGACCTCTTTGAGTGACTGAATCCATGCAGAGATTAATTATATGTGGTAGACCTAGAAATAAAGTATTTGTAAAGGGTCTTGCTGGACAGTGCCTTTCAATCAATGATCTAATCCACTTTCTGCTTCTTCCACCCACTTGGTCAATTATTCCTTGATGAAGAGGAATAGGTATGAGGCACCCATGCATCTCCAACTTGAAATAAATTGCTGTCTTTTAGCTCTTTGCTATGGAGGTCTAAATGATGCTGGATGCATTTCAATTTCTTGTGGCAGGTTATCCTTCCTTGTAGATAAAGAAACTTAGCTCAAGTCTTCCCCCTTTCAATTTCTTTGCAAATACCCCTGACTGCATTCAATTGGATGCTGGGAGTGGAAACCAAAAGAACTGAAGCTCTGCCTGAGAACATTTGCCACCCACATACTGCAACAGTGTTCAGGAGCTAAATCTTATTTATGAGGCTTAGTTTCATTTCCAGTCCTTTGTGCCAAAAATCCCAATGCAATGTAATTTGTGCACACAGTGGCCACACAGTTTTGGCATTACTTGCTATACACTGGCGATCTCTTAATCTGGTCTGGGGGTCTATGGACATACTATAGCCCCACAAATGTGTGGGAGTGTGGATATGACAAACAACATCAACAGAAGCATGTAGAGACACATTCAACAGGCAATAAAAAATATCAGAGAACTCTAAAATAAGAGACACTGAGAAAGGTATTAACTGTATTGTAACATTTGAGAATGAGCTCAGAATTGGAAGCAGACAGCTTGCTTTGAATGTTTCATCAGGCATCCTTCTCTGTAGTAAGCCAAACTATAGGTAGCCAGTACACCTTGGACAAACTTGGGAGCAAACACAAACACGTTTTGCTGCTCAGATATCTTTTGAATAGAAGGCAAACAATTCTAGATTTTGTCATGATATATTTAGGCACAGGTTTTAAAAGAAAACCATCTCACTACCTTCATTCATGTTGAATAATATAAGATTTGAAATTCATTCTCTACCCTCATTCACCCCCTGAAGGACTTGAGACTGATATTACAGGAACTCATTTTCCAAGTGAGAATGTGTCCATGTGTCACTTTGACGTGAGGGAACATGTCTGACAAGGGATCAATACCAGTCTCAAAGGTGAGCCTTATGAACTTCAATTCTATCCTTTGGGAAAGACTAGTGTACTCCCTTTGCATTTCTGTTTGTCAAAAAAGGACTGCAAAGACAAAGAAGGCAATCTCTGTTCTGGATGCCGGCCAGGATAATGTAACTATCCTATCCTCTGCTCCAAGTAAAGACTAAGGAGCGTTCATCATTTGTGTCATGAGCTCTGGCCCTCCCCGAGGCTCCGAGTATCAAACTGTAACACAGCACGCCTCAAACCGTGTCGAGAGTAATACTGTAACTAGCATAGGGTAACAAAACAAGCCTGACTATTTGGTCTGATTATCGCTATTATGCTTGTAAAGCAGCGTTTCAAAAACGCTGCCAAATCTCACGGCTACCACGGTTAGGAGCATTGTGCTGCTTGTAAGCAGCTTCCTCGTTTAAATGTTTGCTACAAGGAGCAGCAGCGCCCGTCGGATGAGTGGGATGGCTGCAGTTCAGGCCAGGTTTGAACGCTCCGCTGGGGCCGAGTCCGGACTTGGAGGGCACCGCTGCGGGGGGCGCAGCCACCGAGTTTAAAGTCCTTTTCACCGCGTCTCCCCAGTCCCGTCCCGTTCCGTCCCGGTCCTATAAAGCCAAAGTGCAAGCGTGTGCAGTCGGTTCCTGGATGCTATTCCCGGATCCGCGTCCCCTGCCCCAGGCCCGGGAGGGCGCTGCCCGCTTTTCCTCGCCCTTGCCCACCGAGGACGGGGAGCGGCGCCCACCACGGCAAGTCCCCGCCGGTGAGACGGCGGCGGTGGAGCTGGGAGGCTCCGGTTCTCCCCTCGGATGCGGGGGTCCCAGTGGGGAGAGGCTCCCCTGCTGAGGGCACAGGGGCGGCTGCTGCCGATCCGCGCCCCAC
>WEIU01015698.1:82239-119222 GCA_013389925.1 Aegithalos caudatus
AGCCCCCCTAAAATTTCAATGGAGGAAATCAAAGACCCTCCTATTCGGCTGCATTTGTTGTCAGAGTAGCGTTTTTGTATAGGATTTGGTTTGAACGGGTTTTTCTTTCATGGACAGAAAGGGATGTCTCTCTTTGACAGAATGGAGAACCGATGCGGTATATATTGTTATTGCTGAAGCTGAACTTTAATGAACCTTTCACACTGTATTTCCTGGTTGAGATAGTGTGTATTTATTATTGTAGCTCGGCGTTATTTGGCTTTTAATACAGAGGTTTTCTTTCTGGAGCCACTGTAGCCTTTTGTTGGTCTGTTTCCTCCAGGGTGGAACAGAGGGTTTGGCTGGCCTTCCTGTCTGCGAACCTGCCACGAAGCTCCTTTCCCCATGAAACGGTGTTGCTAGGGTGTACTGTTGGTGGCAAAAGGAGAATCCCAAACCCTTTCTGACCGGTGTTTGCCCTACCTGTGCAGCAGATGTGGGTCTGTATGCCTCCACCAGGGTTGGGTGGAGAGGGGTGGGGAGCACAGTTGTGCCAGAGATGCTCCAGTTTTATCTGCACAGCTCCACAGACTATGGCTTTCTACTCGTTTTGAGGTTGGGTGACTTCAGTCCTGGGAAGATGAGGCCCACTCTGAGTTGTGCTAAACAGTGTGGGGCAAGTCTCTGGACTTCCTCAAAGTTCATTCCTCAAAACCAGCTTAGATGCAGTGTATTTGTTGGAGACACAGTAATACTGTACCTCTTTTTCATCTACCAGTCTGCAGGGTTGCTCATAGCAAGTCTGTGGGGTGAGGAGGCAGAAGCTGCCAGTCCAGAACTAGATGCCAGCTGCTGCTGTGCAAGCATGCAAAGAAGAAAGATTTCTTCTTGCTTGTTTGAGCAGTTGTGTAGCCTGAAATATCAATTGTTGTATACTTCCAACTGTTTAGCCTTATAAAAAGTTGTTTCATTTGCCTTAGACATGATTAGTCCAGCTGAAGTTTCTAAGACCAAAATATGAGCTAAGTGACAAATATTTGCAATAGGAATTCTCATTTTTTTTGTCAACATCAACGTATTTAATTTGCTAGGAATGCATGAATTTGCTTGGGGCGAATTTGGTATTTGTAATGTATGGTGGAAATGACTGGATGAAAAGTCTGAAAGGATTAAATTCTTAATATCCCCATATTTTTTAATTGACAACAAAATAAATGCATGCTCTATGTATATGCTGTCTGGACAAAAAGACAGAGAGGAAAAAGATTGACAAACAGCAGAAATAAATCAAGATTTAAAAATGCTCCATCTTACTGGGCTGCCTCGATGCCCACTGTTTCTCCTGTTAATCCCGTTGTTGTGGTTGTCACTTGAGTAAACACTGCAGTTGCATTGTTTGCAGAAAGTAGAGGATCTGGTCACTGTGGGAAGTGTTCTCTTGACCTGTTGATCCAACAGGCGCCTGCCCCTGTACGCCTAGTTTAGAGAGCCCCTATTTTCTTTCCCTGATGTGTAAAACAGTGTAATTTCCACCTTGTCCAAACTCTTGTCAGACATTTGACATGCTAGAGAGCAATTCCTTGCCTATCATGTCCTGTGTGACAGAGACACCTCTTCGTACTGTAAGGCAGGGCTGGTAGGAAAACATGAAGGTATTGCTAACACTCTCGCAAAAGAGAAATGCTCTACACATGGAATAGAACTCAGAAAAGTTGCCATGCTAGGGAATAATTTCATCTTTTGAATGAGATGCATTAGGCAGAGAGGAGTTTAAGGCACAGCAGGGGGCACAGGGATTACCTGCTGTACAGGCTTTAGGCTGGATCTAGCTCTCTGAGCCCTCAGGTTTCAGTGAGGTGGCAGCAGGGCTTCTCCTGTAAAGAACAGACAGTGGGTATGCACTATGCAAACTGTGAGCTTTCTTCAATCACTGTTACACCTAACATCAATAACTCGGCTCCTGTAGCTGTGGCTGCTACTGTGACTCTAAATAAACTATAATTTTGAGTAGCTTTTGCCTTCATCCATGGGAATTTCATGTGAATGCAACCTGGAAGAGGCAAGCCCAGGGCAATATGAAATTATATATCTGTATGCCAGCTAGATTAAGATTACAAGTTTAGACACCGAAATGTCTATTTAATTTCTTCTTCACTGAGAGTGGAGCTCTATTGTCTCTTATCTGGAGTTGATTCTAAGCTATTTTTTATTCATTTGGATTTATTTTTAAGACCAGCTGGTTGCAGGGTCACCACGAGAGCAGACTAGTCACCATGTATAATCCTTTATTTACTCAGGGAGGGCATATATTTGTATATATCTATCTACATATGAGGACTCACTGTGTAGAACAAAAAGCTAAAGCAGAAGTGAGAAAAGGGATGACGAGAAACATAATACTGAGGAAGAAGTACTGATTTTCCTTCACTATTTGTTGGATCACATTTCCTGGTAAATTATCCTGACTTTATTTACATATGATTGTTTGTTGGAAAGCAAGGGATATCTAGGAACAGAGGGAGTTTCTTGGTTTACTTTTTAAAATGTAGTTCAACTCTATTACAGATTTTTGTTTTCATTCCAGGAACTAGGGACAACCTAGACATTCAGCATTAGAAGGTACTAGGCTTGTGTGCTAGTGTTAGACTGGTACAATATTTTTTCTGTATATTCAGACCTCAGAATTCAATCTCTCGCCTGTTTTCTCAGTTACGTTTCACAGATGTGAAAGGAATTTTACAGAGGAATGTGTAGTTTTAGCATGGACACAGTTTTGCTGTTACTTAGTGCCACATTGATTCCAATCATAAAAATACAAAAATGTAGTACAGTGTAATAATAGTTATATGTTATGTAAGCACACTGTTGCTCAATAAGTTGTCAGTAATCAAGCATTTCTGTATGTCAGGTGGTATTTGGATATTTGGGGCAAAATTGCCATACTAGGTTAAATCTAAGAATTGTTACTTATCCAGGGCTTAGTTCACCAGTGCTTTCGATGATTAATGCAACAGCAGGACTGTTTGTGCAGTGAACGTTACTCAATATGAGTAAGGGCTACTGAACCAGACCCTAAAAAAACCTAATTAAAAGCTCTAGTTGGCTGAATAAGTATTATTCATCATGACATCTGCCTGCTGAATAAAAGTATCTCCAGGGCTGACATGACATGATCCCAGGGGCTGAACAAAAGCCTAGTGAAATCAAATAGTTAATTGAAGTTTTGTAGGATTGGAGATCAAAGGATTTATTTTGAAGATATATATATATACATATAGGTAAGGGTACGTATGATGTTCTTGTTCCTCTTTGGTTTTTATACATGTAGTTTATAAATCCAAAGCCAGGATTTCTCAGTCCAGTGTAGGGCCTTGCCAGTTTGGAAGTTGGCTTCTTTCTGAAGCTAGTGTGAAAATGTCAGTTATTTTTCAAGGAATTTTACAGAATAGATGTATTTTTTTTTTCCAATCTATTTCAGGGACAGGCCTTGACTTTGCAAAAAAAAATATTTGTAATGATTCTGGGAAAACATGTAAATATCAAATCCCAAATGTATTCAGATTTCAAAGCATAAAAAAATCTTTTAAATCAGTAACTGATTTTTAAAAGCATATTTTTAAACAAAAAAATCAGTTTCTGTTTTCCTTTCAGAAACTGAACATTTCAGTGAAGATAAGAAGTGCATTTGAGTGTTTCACGTTGTGATTTTGTATGTGATTTTTTGTGGAAAAAAAAATTCTCTTCGGTGATTTGGAACTGATAGCATCTTTTGACAGATAAGTTACTGTATTTCTTGTCCCATCTTCATAATAGTTCTGGTTAAATAAGTTGTCCAAAACAATTGTAAATCATATATTAATAATTATAATAATAAAGTAGCTTAGCCCATTTGTTGTGTTTCTGTTCTACTTTGCTGAGGAAGAAAGCAGTCTGGTATAAAATTTGGGATATTAAAGATGTTTATTGGAAATATCTGGATGGTGTTTAATTAGATCTGTGGACAGGCTTCAGTCTCACAATCACATCTCCAACTTGTTATAAAGTTTCGGTTCATAACTGAGTGTAGCAGTTTGGTTTATATGTCAATCAGAGTCCCTGGATCTGCACACTGGGAAAACCAGGATCTAAAACATTATCTCTTATTTTCACTTTCATATTATCTCAGCAGGTTAACAATGTCTGAACAAAAGAGAGCAAAACTGGAATATGCAAATATCTTATGGAACACTGCTTCTGAATGTTTGACTTGTTTTTAGCTGTCATAGAAAACATCAGATTAATAAGAGATCATTCATTCCGAGGAAGTGAATTAACTGGGAGCGTGAAGTAAAATTATATCTGTGTTCCTTGTAAGGTGAGACTTGTTAGAAACAGTGGGATTGTACCTTGTTGGTGTCATTCTGGGTGTTGCTAAGCAACATGAAGTGGTTTAAATGGAGATACAGAAGAAGATCATGGAGGAATAAAAAAAAAGACACATAGAAAAAGCATAAAAGGGAGTAAATGTGCCAGCACATCCTGCAAAGAAGTTGCAAAGTACCAGCTGGGAAAAAGACAGCGTTTAAGATTATAGAGAAAAGAGAAAACTGACACAAGGTGAATTAGGAACTTGATTATGTACTTCATATTCAGTCTTTCCATATTCAAAGTTTTCAGTTCTTTGCTTGAACAACTGATAGCACTTTTGGCCCCAAATGGCACCACTAGTGGCAAAAGAGAATAAAAGCCTGGAAAGAAATGTGAGGCATAAGAAAAATTAGGAAACTACATCAGCATACCATTAATAAAAAGAGAATTAATTCATTCTTTTTCTGGCAGCTAAACAACGAAGTGGCAGGGCACTTTTGTGCATATGTTTTCTATTCTACCCCAGGGAAGTGGTCATGGCACCAAGCCTGCCAGAGTTCAAGAAGGGTCTGGGCAATGCTCTGAGAGACATGGTGTGTTTTTTGGTCTTCCTGGGCCCCTTCTGCCTCAGGATGTTCTGTGATTCTATGGTTCTGATTCTACTCTAATTTTACTTCCTATGTTCTCCAAGGTTGTAAGGAAAACATGCTAAAATACCATTTTTATTGAATGGCTGTGGTTCTTCCATCACATCTTGCACTGACCCATACCAAAAATATGCTTCTCATTGTCCAACGCAAGAATGTTCATCATAACTGTATTAAAGCTTTCCACCTGAACTGAAGCAGTGCTGGTTGTGACTGCGTGTCCCAGGCTGTGTCAGGTCACTGCTGCAGACTACGTGCTGGAATGCTGTGGATGGCATTCTGATTTATATTGCCAATACTTTCTCACTCAAACACTTTAATGACTACCTACAGAATGTTCCCCCTTTTTTGTGCCTATCTTCATTGTTTCCAAAGTTTCACTCCATTTGTCTTCTGTCACTGAAAATTAATCACTCTTAAGATTTCTTCTTTCTCACTTGGTATGTCCCTCTTCCCTTCTCTCTTTCCATAGCATGTACTTATCTTGACTTTTTCTGCCTTCAGATTTCCCACCTGTCTTTCCCACAGGTATGTCTTTCGTTAACAAGCCCTAAAAAAGTACTTCAGGAAACTGTGCTGTCAGTTTCTTCTGCTTTTCCACTCTGCTTCCCACACATTCAGACTGTACCTCTCATGCCCTTGGTCTGTGACAATTCTAGGGCATAGATGAAAAGGAAACCTTCTGTTAAGGGTAGAACACAAGTGCCAAGTTGTCTCTCCCACCAGTCCTGTCATCATAGGACTTCTTCCACACATCTGCCCCAGACACTGAGCAAGGGACCTAAGTTATTTTGTCTTCTGGTAAGTGAAAAGCAGACCCATTTGAAGAGTTCCTTCCTCCTTAATTTCTCAAAGTCCTGTCTCTGAATCACCCTCTACTCATGCACCTGCCCAAAACCCTATCTCGTCCATCATGGGAGCCTTCACATGTCGGTTTTCCCACATATCCTCAACTGAAATGTTAGGATGCGTCTCATCCTGCCTTCTGCTTTAACCAAAGGTAGATATCTCACAGCCAGAGCAGAAATGATCTCACTTAGGAGTGGACCAGCATTGAAAGTTACTCTCAGGTCAGGTATGCAGCCACAAGGCAAAAAATCCATTACATTTCAATTAAATCTTGGATTCTGCAGACACTAATCACTGTTGCCCTGGATTATGGGGCATGGGAAAGTTGTATGAACAATAGATCTGGCAGATTTTTCAAGTGTTGGACTGGTAACCTTCTGGCTTTACTAGTAAATGGCTGAGTGGCCAGGCTAACTCACCACAGCCCTCCTTTTATTAGATGATAAATGTGTACAGCTCAGACAGGGGCTTGTGAGGCTCAGGCCTTATGAAAACTTGTCTATGTCCCTTTAGCTGTGGACAAAATAATACTTATACTTTTCATACTGGTAGTGAAAGGATTAATGAGGTAAATCCCATATGGCATTTTGAGCGTACAAAGCACAATAAAAATGCAAAGCATGAACATGATTTTATTCCTTCTGTGTTCATTTTTGCACTGAAGGCATGTACAAAGCCTCGTGTTGTTAAATTAAGGTATTCTGCACAATTTTGACCACAATTTAGCCAGGCAATAGCTGTACTCTGGAAATGTTTTTCCCATTGATAGGTGTTGCTGTGAGCAGACATATTAAAACAAATCATTACTAAGTGATGAATGTTACTGGAAGAGATTCTAATTAATCCAAAAGAATATGAAAGAATCCCCCAAAGTGTAAGAAATGTTTTTTAGGAGGTGAATGTATGAAAGATTTAGTGTGGAGGTAGCTGGTAGAGATTTAATCATGGGGCTATTTAATTTCTTTTCTTGCACTTTGTGTTTCATCACATTTTCTCTGGAGAATATGAGCTGTGCCTAATTATGCCAGAAATGTAGTTGCTCCTAAATGGAAACTGGAAAGTACTTTCTTCAGGCAATAGTTAGTATGAATTCTTGAATTTTTTTTTCATTTCCTCCAGGACATGTAAAGCACTTAATGATGCAGGGTCACATCGTTTACTTAACACAGAGAAACCCACTTTTGGAGCATGATGTTTATATGCAACAGCTCATCCAGTCCCTAAGATGTGCATTTCCCATGGCACCTCAATTCCTGCTATGTTTTTGTAGGGTTGCTTAGGGGCTGAGAACATGAAGACTGATGTTATCTCTCTGTACTCCACCCCAGCCACACATGACCTTTCCTTCTTTCCTGGAAATAGAGTTATGGTGGATATTACTGTGAATAAATTTACAGCAAGCCCATGCAAGCAGCAGTTTCTCACAAAAACTAAAATAGCAGTACTGGTAGTTCTTCATGGAGAGGACAACCTCCAGCAGACCTCTCATTCCTCAGCTGGTTGCATTCCATGCCTATGGAGTGCTCCACAGCGCCATGACTGTGGACCTTCCTTATAGGTCCATGTGGGGCAGCTAAGGAAAACCATATCCACCATTTTGGAAATGAAATAAGGCTTGGCCTAGAAGTAATTTTGAGCAGAAAAGATCTTTAGCTGAGCTGTCCAGGAGCGTCTGTGCATTATATGAGCCATGCACGGGAGTCTTTATCCTATACTCAAGGTTTTGCAGACTTTTTTGGTTTGCTCTATTATTTTTTTCAGAGTTTGACTATTTTTTTTTCCAGAATTTACTGTGGTTTTTTTGTGGGTTTTTTTAGAATTTGTAGATACTACCTGGAAATATTTTTTTGCCCTGCACATAAAACATAATTTCCTAGTCTTTGCTCTAGCTATCCTAATGTTAGAGTGTATTGCCTATGACAAAACCCATCCTCCAAAATGTCACTTGCTTATCTCCATTTCTGAAACAGAGACTCATCTCCTCTCCCCATGAGATGTAACACTTAAAGGCATCAGCCCATGCTGGGTTAAGACAGAAGAAGACAACTCTTATGTTCTTCCTACAGCTGGAATTTTTCATGCCTGTGACAATTCTGAGTTCCTGAATTCAGCCAGTGAGACTGATAATGGTGATGCCCAATGCTAACTGAAGTGCCGTGGGTGGAATGGGTCAGAGAGATTTACTCTCCTCCCACACACGAAGTGCAGAAGGAAAACAACATTGGCTAATCTGTTTTCCTACATGTGCAGAGCACAGTAGGAGAAGCAGCAATCAGAGACTTTACCCGTGTAAGGAAAACAAACCCCCTGAAGCACAGACGCTGAATGATCCAGTTATTCAAAAACAAAACAGGAGCCTTTTTCTTGCATGTAACTCCTGCTGATTGCCATGAGAACAGCCCCCCTTAACTGCATGATCAAAAGTCTTTTAACATAGTGACAGGAATAGGATCACTTTTTGAACATTTCCCAATTAATTTCATCAAATTGTCTGTGATTCATCTGATAACTGCACTACCTTTAATATCTTTGTGTCAATCAAGTGATCTCTATTGCTATGTTTCTTTTGTTAAATATAGAAAGATAATGCAAAACCTATGAGAATGAATAGTGTTAATGACATTTCTGACCAAAAAACTACATAAAATCACAGTTAAATCCTTCTAACAATGATATTCAGAGAGCTCATGAGCTGGAAAACACGGAAGAGTTAATAAATTTCTGTAATATATTTTAACTACCAGAATCCTCAGTGTTGAGGGCTACAGGTTGACTACAGCAAAAGAAAGCATTCACAGCAAGTTCCCAAGCATATGTTGTGTGCTATTGCTTGGCAAATAATCATTGTGCTTAGTTGCTTCCTAATATCATCCAAGCCTACAGTTACGGTAAAACCAATTACAGTAAAACCAGCTCATGACAATACCCATAAAATATTTTCAAACTACTACTCTGAGTTCCTCAATATTTCATCTACCTATAAGACTGTCTTGATTATTATGATTTAAAAGGTACAAAATGTTCTTTTGCTTTGACCATCTTTATTTTCTTGCCTTTGGTTCTTACAGCTGCTGTACTGTCTAGTTTTAATCAGTATGTTTATAGGCGTGGTTATTCAGGAAGCAGTGGAATATGTGAGCAATTCAGCAAAAACTTTCTTCAAGCAATACTAGGCTTGGAGTTAACACAGGAACAGAGTGTCCTGGATGTTTGCTTACGCTGCCTGTTGTAAAGAGTGGAGCATGACTTCAGAGAAAAATTAAATCAACATTTTCTGCAATGATTTTAAGAAATTGATCTTTATTTGTCAGTTCAAAGCACTGAGCAGTCAGTCTGGATAAAGCATAAGGAAAGGAGGATATATCAGCTCCTCTGCTTTGAATTTGAGGGGTTTAACTTTGTGTATTACCATAGGTTTTTATGTTATTTCAGACAACTTAAATGTAGGGGTTTCACTTGCTTCAGCGAAAGTATAGAATGCATATATTTGTGCTGAAACAATAGATCCCATAAGAACATTATTGATGGGAAGGACCACAAGCAGCCCATGCCTCATATTGACTCACCTCATGTGTTGCAGTTAACCACACTGAGCTGACACATCTGAGTCTTCTCCTGGGGGAGCAGGAGGGTGAAACTTCTGAGAGAGGGCAGGCCGAGGGCTGAGGGCAGCAGTCACCATCACCATGGCAAGGTCATCCCTGTGCCACCTCTGAGGCACAGCTCTACACGTGTCCAAGGGCTGTGGGCACGTAGAGCAGACAGCTGGCACAGGTCTGAGGAGGTACTTTCCTGCTGGGCTTCCCAGTGAGAGCTGCCACGTTGTGCTACCGTGGCTGTCAGCGTGAGTGTTGTTTCAGGCAAAGCAGCACAATCATAATGTGTTCAGGCTGGTCTAAAGAGGCATCATAGCTGCTCTGACTAACTCTAGTTTCCATGGAATAATAGAATTGTTAGGTTGGAAAAGACTCTTAGATCCTCATGTCCAACTATTAACCTTGCATGTCCCTGTGTCCATTGCTACACCATGTCCGTAAGGGCCACTTCTACACATCTAAAAATACCTCCAGGAACAGGGACTCAAGCACTTCCCTGGGCAGCCTGTTCCAATGCTTAACAATTCTTTCTGGGAAGAATTTTTAATTAACATTCAATCTAAACCTTACCTGGTTGAGGCCATTTCCTCTTGTCCTGTTGCTTGCTACCTGAGAGAAGATACAGACTCCTACCTGGCTACAGCCTCTTTTCACAGAGTTCTAGAGGGTGACAAGGCTTCCTTTGATCCTCCTTTCCTCCAGGCTAAAGAAGCCCAGTTTCTGAAGCTACCTCCCATAAGACTTGTGCTCCAGACCCTTCCCCAGCTTTATTGCTCTTCTCTGGACCCACTCCAGCACCTTAATGGCTTTCTTGTAGGGAGGGCCCCAAAACTAAACACAAGATTCAATGTGTGGTCTCATCAGTGCTGAGTACAGGGGGATGGTCACTTAGTCCATGTCTTAGTCCTGCCACATTCAGTCATGCTGTCGTGTTTTTGCTTTTTTGGGTACTTGTCCTGTCAGAATTTTTAAAAAGTGTTGCAATTGAGCAAGATTTTCTGAAGTTGTTTGCACCTTAAGGTGCTGTGCAAGTGGAATCCAAATGTCATGGCTGAAAGACATTTGTGTTTACCTTGCCTGTTTCAGTTCTCCAAGTTTATTGCATTTTCAGGGTTTCACACTTCGTTACCTAAGTTATTTTTCCCCATTGATGGTTTGGCTGCTAGACCCTACTGTGACATTGATGGTTGCCTGTTTTCCATGACCCATATATCAGAATATTCCATGTACAATGTCTTAGAATAAAAGTATATTCTTGTAATGTATTTCATTGCATATTCTGAATTTTCTTTTCTCTGAGTGCCTTTTTGAAAATGATGGCAAAATAAACCAACTACCACAGTTGTTCTCACAGAAGATTCCATTCCTGTCTCTAAGTTTTTAAGGTGAGCATTGCTTGTGCCCAAAGGTCTGAGTGATTAGCAGTAACATGACTGGTATTTTAATTCAAGAGTACATCTGGTTGTGGTCTCTGTGCACAGATATTTATGCCTCATGTCATTAATAACCAATAACAGTGTTTAATAAGGTTACATTTATGTGTACATTATACTCAGAATGGCATTTAAAAAACAGGCTCTGACTTGTCTTAAAGGTCAAAGTTGTAATCAGATTACCTTCTGCATATTGAGAAATTGAAAAAAATTAATGTATGAGATGGACAGCAAAAGCATGTGTTTGAATAATTGGAGGCAGTATTAATGAAAGCTGGGTCTCTGTGAGGGACTACTCAGTATATGAATGGTAACGTGCTTTACGTGCAGTTGACCTGTGAGACGATGTAGACATGTATGACTTTACTACAGACTTTCCAATCCTAGCATGATTGTTACCTTTGTGTAAACTTCAGCCAGCCCATTCTGATATGCTGCACACTCAAGCCAATACCAAAGCCGTGTTCTAGCAGCAAACCCAGCCCATGGCACCTTGATGCTTCCTCATAGGAACCCCACTGAGTTTTCAGCTGATATCACAGTGCAGCTTAATTGCTGCACTGTTCTGAAGGAGGTCTCTGACTATCTCACTTCCCCTCTTGCCCCAAAAGGCCTGGGGTATTCTGAGCCTAATCTGTGGGTCCCAGACAGTCGAGCTGCAGTTGGTCACCAGCCCCTTGAGGGGGCTGTCCTTGAGGGGCTGCTGGGATGCCCTGACTTTGCTTAGCCCAGTTCTTGGCTGCTGTTATGCTCCAGATTCTTGCTGCTGGTCATTGTTTTAGTCTCCTTCTTTTTGGCTCTGACTGCTGCTTCTGCCTCTGTACACCTTAGCTCTGACCTGCTTCTCTGTTCTCAACCACTTCACCTGACCTTGCTTGATCCCTGGCTGCATCCTTCACTCTCTCCTCTGGCTATCCCATGCTCCTGACCTGACTCCTGGGGTATGAGTTTTTCAGATAGGAAACTTGGAAAATAGAAGACCAGATAGCTGTTCTCAACCTCATCATGACCCCATGATTAATTTTGAATGTAAACAATTCACGAAGTTAAAAGTAGCAAACAAGAGAATTTAGGTAGCTACTGCAACTAAAATGTGTGATTTCTCTAAAGCACATCAGAGAAAAATGGACTGTATATATCTTGCTTTCTTGAGGAAGACAGAGACACAAAAATACAGATATTCACAAGGCACATCTTTGTTTGCTCTACAGAGATGGGTATTTACTTTAACACCAGTGTGATTTATGATGTAATCACAGTCTAATGATGCCATTAAAGACTGGCCTGTGCAATGAGCAAAAGTGACTCATTGGCAAGTTAAAAAGCAGAAAAGGAATGAAAATGTGCATTCACCACATTCACCAGTTGTCCCATTAATGCACAGTGGCGTAAAGCACCATGATTCCTCAATGTATGCAGGCTCAACAGGCTTACCCAAATCAGTTTTATTACCTCAGTATGTGTGTGCTTTAGCCTGCATACCAAATCCCTGTGCTGGCTTTTACCCCCCCAGGAGCAGAGCTGTGTCCTGTCATGCTCTGCTGGCTGCTTCCCTCTCCACACAGTCCAGCCCACAGCCCCTGTGTACCTATCTGTAATTATCCTGTTTCCAAGACAGCAAGAACAGTTAATAGTAACAGACAATAACTGTGTCCAGAAAGTATCACCTGTTTGTCTGTAAAGACTTGCTTTTTAACTGTTAGTAGTGAATTAGGAAAGGATAGATGTTGTGTATTACAGTGCCATTAGCCTAGTAGGAAACATTTTAAAAATTGCCATAAATCATTTGTTATGTAGTCCCTTAGCCTCTAGAACAATCTCCACCAAACATTTATTTCTTTAATGAAATGTCCTTTCTTCTCTTGTTGACTCTTTGTAACACAGGAAGAATTGAATCCTCTGTGTGATCAATAAACAACAAGGAATTATTCCTTTGTAACCACTCTGCATCTAATGCTGCAACCCCAGTGGTTTCAGCATCGTTTCTCCTGATTGCAAGAGAGTTGAGGTCAGGACCTTTTTGTTCTTTAGCAAGTAAGAGAAAGCTCTTCCAAACGTAAAACAAAGTACTCCTGGCTGTCCCTAGCAATTGGTAAAATGTCAGGGCACAAACTGGCCTGGCATCCTGGAGCTGGCCATGAAATCTAGAGGGGAGGAAGCTGGTGGGGCTCCTGAAGCCAGCTATCTGTTATCCTCCCACCGCAGCAGCTGGCTGACCGGGACATCTCCATCTACAGGCTGGAGGAGGATTGGTGGCAGTATGAAATGACTCCTGGGTGCAGGCAAACCAAGTGACTCCCTGCAGCTGAGCTATAAATTAGTCTCTGCAGCCTGCCAGCATAACTTGCCTGCCAATAGCTTATAAATTAGTCAGCTGCAGAGCAGGGTTAATATTTACCTACATGTCTCAGACAGGTGGCATTCTGAAGATGAAAAGTGTTACAGCAATGCTAGAGTAAGTTATCATTAAGCCTCTGCACTGGCATATTTACTCACCTCTAACAGCTTACAGAGTCGCAGAAATACAATTAAAATAGAAGAAATCTATAGCTTCTTGCCTCCTGATAACACCTCATCTCCCCATGTATTGATTTAACGCCTGTGCTGGTGGTATAACATGTGTTTACTGTGTTTTACAAGTACCACTGTGCTGACCTTATTTCTGTGTACTGCTTATGGCTGTTTCTTTGCTCCTTTGGGTGGTATTTATTTATTTATTGTTTCTGATTAAATGTATGGAAGCTTACCAGAGAAAGGCAAGGTGGCTTATCCATAGTGTAGGTGAATATCTGGAACAGAACTCAGTATGTTGAAGGGAAGGTATTGTTTTGAGAGTAATTTAATTTATGTTCTGACAACTTAAGCTGTAATTCTTCTTTGATTATATAGAACCTGGTCACCAGACACTAATTCTCCATATCTCAAAAATCACGATGCTGCACAGACATTTGTGCTGTGCCTTCAGCTGAGAGTGCAAGAGAAAACCTGCCCTTCACCAAGGTAACGCTCCCTCTTCCTTTCTTCCCCTTGGTCCTTTTGAAAGGATTCACAGAAGAATGACCCAGGGCCAATTCCAAGCACAGGACAAGACAAAACAGGGACATTTATATTCTTCATAAACACATGGTCTTTCTAACATGGTCATTGGCACTTGCAGGGATGTACTACAACTGCTAAGTATGATCCTGATCACAGCACTAATTGGATGCAGCAGTTCAGCCTGCTCCCAGGTTTGCTCTTTGCCTTAACAAATGAGGATAAGGGGAGTTAGCAGCCCCTGCCATCCCATCTCACATGTGTGGTTCATTTGCAAACTTTGGTGTTTATGGCTGTGAGAGCAGGAGCCAGTTTAGAAGTGCTGGATGCAAGAAACAGGTTGCTTTGCTGTGGATGAAAAGCACGAGGTGTTGTGAAAGCACTATTTTAGATGTCTATTTTAGGATGAGATGATCAGTGCTCTGTAAGTGACTCTTTCTTTCCACAGTTATGGATGAAACCTAGATGGAGTATTTACATGGTAGATGTCTGTACTTAGATGAATCCCACCCTTAAAGCCAAATCTTAATGTCACCATGTGTAATTTAAACCCATTATTCCTTGTCCTTCTAACACCCTTGCCCCAACCAAACAATCCTTTTCTCTGTCACTTTTCAGTGCTGTCTTTGGCTGAAAACATCCTTCCATTTCTCCTTGCAGGTCTTGTTTCTAGACTTTCAAATTTGTGTCATCAGGGATCTCCTGTGCAGGCTGGTCTTCCCAAGCCAGTCCATCCTGGCGTGTACATGCTCTGTAGGCTTCCTGCAGAGCTGTGCTTATGCTGGTGATGATCCTGCCACTGTACCTACCTCACAGCCACTGCTGCTTCTGGAACACCCAAGCAAATCCCTTAACCTTGTCTGCCACAGGCCTCCCCCACCACCTCTCTCTCCATGTTATTTAATGTTATTATATGAGGAATGGAATAGGAATAGAGTACAACAGCAATTATATCCTGTGAAGAACAAATCGCCTCCTATAAGCTCTGGATGGAATTCAGAAGCACGTTCCATGGAGATATGGCTTTTGGAAATGAGAGGAGGTTCATCATCAGACACATAAACATGCAGAATATTCTGTTTTCTTAGCATCTAACTTTTGTTAGATGAACCCCATCTTGAAGGTCCAGATCATATCTCCTCTCTTCTAAAACAGCCTACAGCAAAGCACTTGAAGAAAATAATTGATTTGGCAGGTGCATTTTTATGCTGTATTCAGTTCTAACTTTTCCCAAAGGGTCTTCAACTAATAGTATCTTAATTTTATACTGATTGCTTAAAAGGGAAGGAGCTGGGAACAATGGAGGTCCTATTTGTGTGAAGTCCCACAAACATCTAATTACTGGACTGGGGGGTTTCAGAGACTATTGTTTGACCCATGAAGACACTGAGGCGTCATTTCTTCCTCTGAAACTTCACTGGTAGAGGCAGGAGCCTTGCTTGAACCTTGGAAACAGCACATATAATACCTTTGTTAAACTAGTTTCCATGGTAACAATTTCATGTCACTGAACATCATTAAAGACAATAAGAAATATGAACTATTCAGTTTGCTTGTGTTTAGAGTTCCATTGACCTCACTTTCTGAATAACTGTTCTCCTGGAAGAAAAGACTCAGGGCAAAACAACGGATGCTGGAGGTGTAGTTGCTTTGCTGTCACATTATTATCAAGCCTTTCCTTTGATTTTTCAGCTTGGGATTTCAGAATAAACTCTGTAAATATGAGTAGGCATGGAAACGGGGCACAGATATTTCTGTCTCTAACACAAAAAATAAAGCAACTAAAGATGACTGCAGTTAAATAGCTTGTCCAGAGGGGAGTAAAGGCAAAACATGAGGAGGCTGAGCAAGAAACTATGTGCTGTGATGACTTAACTCCCCCGTTTAGCCTCCTTGCCAGAACATGATGGTTCCATTTCATGTTAAAGCTGGATAAACCACTGTCAGGCTCCTTTGCCACCTGCCCCTCTGGCACAACTTTAAAAATGAAAACCCAGGCAAATCTTGACATATGTGAGCAGCTTAACTCTTCTTACAAAAAGCTCTAGCAATAAAATGGAGTGAGATGCACTAGTAGGAAAATTCAGCAGTTGTCTGTCATTTTCCCTGTGTACTGGGTGGGGGTTTTTTTTAGCTTACATAATAAACATTTGTTTTCTTACCCAATGATCTTTTGTGTACTACACTTTTCTCTCATGGGCAGCATTTGTCACTCCTTCGGCTAGGGCAGGATTGCAGCCCTGGCAATGGAAACAAACCATGTCTTGGCTCTGGCTCTAAAATCACACTGGCTTCTATGTAAGGCTTTTCCAGAAGCCTGAAGGTCTCCTGTGACACATCACCTGCAGGGACTTGCACAGAACTGGGGAAAGATCCTTGAAAACTACTGCTGAGAAAAGCAGTCAATAAGAAGGATTTGTGAATGCCTTCTCCTCTATATGACAGCCATAGCAACCTGAGGAGGGTCTTTCAAAGTGCGGGGAGAACAGGGAAGAAAAAGGTCTGTACGTTTTTTGTGTCAGAACCAAGCCCACAGATTCAAATATTTCGCATTTTTATATTTGCAGATTTGATATTTGCAGATATGATGCTGGCAGCCCATGTTACTCCGGTATGTTAGACTGGGGTGTGAACTATATCCAGAAGGTGCAGGGTGTAGATTTCAGAAGACAAATGATTCACCAGCTGAGATCTGCGTTCAGGATGCTGCCATCCTATGGAAAATAGCTAATTGGCTGCTATCACCAGCAGGATACCTGAACAGAAATCAAAGGAAGGATACGTGTTTCATTCCTGCCTGGTGGGAAGCTGTTTGAGGGGACATGAAATAATGCACTGTGTTACTACAGGATGATAATTCAATAAAGAACTATCCCTTTTGGACTGACCCTAAAATCAAGCATTGTTTTCCACACGAAAAGAAAGGGCTGAGAAACTGTTTCAGGTTGAATGAAAAAATTTGTAAAGCTTTCAGAGAGGCCTTTCAGCAGCTTCTGCTGCAGAATCAGCAGCAGGAGGTGGAACACAGCTGCAAGGGAGCAAGAGGAAAGCTGACATTCCTGTTTCTTTATGAAGTTCCAAAATTATTAATAATCAGGTACAGTATCACACTTTTGTTCTGGATAATGAAGACTGACAGCATCATAATAATTCTTCCCCCCTTCCCAGAGAAGCCTACCATTTTTGGGGCACACACCCTAGAGGTGGGAAGACAAAGTTACACTTCCTGATCTCTGAGTTGAATGCTGTGTCTCCAAAATTCACTACCTTAAATATACATGAAAATACTTGACATTACACTAAGCTAGCAACTCCCTAACCAGGTGGTGACAGGCTGGATGGATGAAGGGCAGGTGGGTTCCAACTCATAGTGTAGTAAGGTGTGGATTTTCCCACAGCACTGCCAAATGTAGTGAAGGATTTGACATTACCAAGTGTTTTCCTCTGTTTCCTTCACCTTTACAATGCTGCAGCAGAATGAAACACCAAAATCTCAAAGTAAAATGATCTGACATTTTCAAAATATTTTTTCTGCCTGAATTATTCAAAACATTGAACATGAAACTTCAATAAGCATAGAGGTTCCTAAACTGCCTCTCACTAACAAAAAATATTTGCTACAATAATCAATTTAGGTACCCACTAGGATTGAATGAGGAATGAAAAGTTCCTTACATTAGTATTGTGATTTATAATTTTTCAGGCAAAAAATCCCAAAAATAATTTAGCATTGCAACTTAATTTTTTTAAATAGCATTCTGCCTGCTGAAATGAAAGGAAATCTGGAGACTTTGAAATAAGGGAAACCTCAAGCACAACCCCACTTCCAGCTTTTTTAGCTGAGCCCTGAGTATTTTCCCAGTCCCAGGGCAAGCAGTTCTCCAGGTTACTGAACTGGTTTGGCCCTGGCTGTGTCTACCTGATGGAGCTGAGCAGAGCTGCTTCCAGCAGGGATCAGGGGATCCTGACTTTGAGACAGGCTCCTTTACAAGCTGCAATGCTGCTTGCCCAGAAAATGTTTGGATGAGCTGACAGAAACCCAGGATGAAACAACATGCACAAAACTTTGGATTTCAATTATCGAAACATTTTTCATCTGACTTTTTTTCCAATGACCTTTTAAAATGAATTCAGCCTTCTTGGCACATTTATTATCAGTGAGAAAAACAGCCTTTACCTTTGAGCCTACACATGATATTTTCCTTCCTTTTTTTCACTTTCTCTGCTTCACTCTCTCTTTTAAACCTTAGCAACCCTTCTATCTTTTTCCTCCTCTTGCAGCAAATCCCAAATCTGAGCAAAAATATGCCTTGCTCTGTTGGTACAACTTGGGACCTTACCATTTACATGGGCATGAACTATGGTGTCATCTGACACTGGCACTCATTTCATATGAAAAAGTGATGCAAAGGAGGAGGGGGTGGGCATTGCTATTTCAAATGATGTACATTACATCAGATGCCTTTTCTTTCTTTTTAAAAACCCGGTGTCCTTTCTTAGTCCTAAAAAAATTTGTGCAAATCTCCTTTCTACTTTGTGGAAATTAAAAGCTGAGACTAAGCCTCGTCTCTATCAACAAACAGCTCAAATCATTCTTTAATGAAGAGAACCAGAATCTTGTCTCTCTGTTTTCACACAGACTCCAGTTCAAAGGAACTTGCTTGAGGATAGCATTTAATTGACCTCCGTGATGGAGCACTTGCAGGATGCCTCTTGCCTAGCAACAACCGCCAGGTAGGAAAGCTTTAATAACTGCTGGGATTTCGACACCAGGGAATGCTGTTGCACAGCTGTGATGGTTTCTGAGCAGCCCAAAAGTGAGCCAGGCTGGCTCCCCTAAAACAGCCTTAGACCAGGGAGGCTGGCTCCTAGGTTCTGAGCCGAGCATCAGGAGGTTGTACCTGGATCTACAGGCAAGCCAAGCCCTGCTCTGTCCCCACAAGCTGCAAGGATTCACGCAAGCACACAGCAGTTCTCCTTCACCTGTGAGCCACTGCTGGGGCTCCCAGGCTCTCTGAGCCATGCGGGTCAGGTGTGGTGGTTTTCAGCTTTGCATGTACAGCTTGGAGGTCAGGCTGGCTACTCCATGCAAATGGCTTGCAGAGAATTACATGGAAGCTTGAAATTTCAGGTGGTAACCAGAAGTGTACCTTTTTGCTAAATAAGCACCTGTTAACTGGCAGGTTCATTTTATGCAATAAAGTATGTTAAGTGACTGACCAACCAAAGGGAAAAAACATAGAAAAAGGAGATAGTGCTCAAGTTTAACCAGATTATTTTAAGAACTTTTTTCTGAATCTCCAGTTTTTAGAAAAAGAAAAAAAATTTCCAAAGTCAGCTAACAGACAGGGTCTTCTTCCTACTAGCACATTGGGGTTCAAATCCTTTGTGTTTTTTTAAATATAGGACACTTTGGGAAATGAAGCTGACAAGGAGAATTTAGGAGAACAATCAGTATTTCCATTATCCTCATTCCAGGCACAGTTTTTTGTGGGGGGGATTTGCAAAGAATTGTGCTGAAAAAAGTCTTTGAGTGCTAATAATGAAGTATTTCCAACATTTGTCTTACTGCCTTCAGAAGTACCCTTCTGCTAATATTCAAGTCTTTTTTTTACACATTTTTGACTGCTTGAGAATTTTATATTTTTTATATATATGTGTGTGTGCATATTTGTGTGCTTGTGTTTGTATGTATATATAGCTCGTATACCATTTTGATGGACTTTGCAGTCTCATCCCTTTTCCACTCTTTCTTCCCCTAGATCCACTGCTTTTCTTGGTGTAAATCCTCAAGCTAGCCATGATACCTAACACCAGAAGTAGAGACAAGGAAAAAAACTGATAGTTACTGTTGTACTCCTGGTCCTCCTCTCTTTTCTTCCTTCTCCTGTGCATCAGCATCCACAACTACACATGGGGTGCCTCATGGGAGGTGAATACTGTCAAGCCTTGCCAGCTGCTGCTGAGAGAGAGAAGGGCAGGCACATCCACAGCCACAAAGGTTGAAAAGATCTCTTGGGATGGGTTAAATGGGGTAAAGGTGGATTGTTTGGACAACGAGAAATAAAACCAGTGAGTTCCCTCGAAGCGCTGAAGTATCACATTTGGACCACATAATATCTGGTGGTCTTCACTTGTTAGGTCCATGTCCTCTGGTGGAGCCATGCTTTGATGTTGGTAACAAAGAGACAAGGCAGAGACAGCTGTTCACATCTCACTCTGCAGAGTGCAGAAGTTTCCCACCCAGTTCTTTTCTGTCCTGTGCTTTTGTCTGAGAATGTATCTCTGTTGACATTTGTATCCTGACATGACTGAGCTCAGGGAGAGTCAGCTACAAGATGGAAGATGGAGAGCTGAAATTGGCATGGGGCTGAGTCCAGCACAGAAGCTCCATCCTACAAGGGGCTGTAGCTTTTGCAGGTCCAACACTGGGTGTATTATTTCAGCCTGGCTCAAAGGACTACCAGACAAGCTGAAAAAAACCCATGTAATCTCATCACTGTTTTTTTTAGTCTAAGCCTCTTATAGAAACATGCTTTTCAGACATGTCTGGGTGACATCTGCAGTACCTGGCCATGAGACTTCATGGGAAATTATATTTTCTTGAATGTGTGCTCCTTTTGGTTTTATTCTGATGCAAAACTGAGGAGTGGACTTTGTTCTCTACTGAATTGAGAGGGTGTTTGCAGCAACATTATGGACAGCTGTTGAGTAAGTCTCCATTTATAGCATCTGAGAGTTAAATCTGGCCTGCAGTCGAGCCAGTAAGTCTCATGGGATCTTATGTACACTGTTTTGAAAATCTATTTTTTAAGAAAAACAAAGGCAGCTCCCTTAATTTGAAGCTCATAATGTTTGCAGTAATCCAGCTATACAAAACCAAATGCCCCCCCAAGTAAAAGTCCATTAAGCAGCAAACAAGATTTTTTTTCCTGATGCCTTGCTGCTCTGCAGGAAGGACCAGCCCTATTTTCTTCAGGAGAGAGCACAGAGGCTCCAGTGCATGTAGACCTCACCAAGAAGGGATAGCTGAAAGGAAGGCTGGGCTTGAGCTTGAGCAGACCCAAACCCTGCTCTCATACAGGCTGCCCGGTTAAACTTGAGCATCGCTTTGCTTCTCTTCCCATCTGTCACATGGAATTATTACTCTGCTCAGGCGCTACAGGGATGGAGGCCAGGCAAGAGCCTGTAGCAAGATGAAGAGTTTCTGAGCTTTCAGCTCCTGACATCTGTGCTGGTAACAAAAAAGGCCACTGGTGTAGGTGACATTATGATGAGGAAACTGCATTGAGACATGAAACAAACCGAGACCACTGGCTTCTTTGTCTTAATGAAAGCAGCTGAACAGAGAGTTATTTCCAACAGTTTTGATCTGTGAATATGAATCCTGGTTCTCTGGGGGGTTGGGGTTATAATTTCCCATTAGTGTTCATGCTGCTCCCCAATATTACCTTCCCTTGTCTTTTGCTTGTCTCCTTTCTTCCCCTTCCCCTTCAATCCCCTATTTCTATTTCACTGTTCCTGCTTTTATTTTCTTCCATCCGTCATTTCTCAGAATTTTTTCAAAGCCAGACTAACTGTTAAATCACAGCCTTCTTTCACAAACTGCGACTCCTCATCTGTGCTTATATTTTAACCCAAAATGTACTTTTCCATCCCACCTCTCAGTGACTGTAATAAGCAGAATGCCTGAGCACACTGAGAAGTACATTTCTATTGCATAAGGAAGGGAGATAAAAAAAATCCATAGCCCTGAGACTCCCCGCAGTATTGGGAACTGGTAGCACTCCTTTTGCCCAATTTTGCAGGTACCAAAAGCTGAGAAACTTCGCTGTTTTCTAATCCAGCAGCAGGGTTTACACTGATGTGACAGTGTCTATATTCACACTGTAATCAACATCCACCTCCTGGCTATATTTTAAATTGGATTAGGGTGTGAGTTTCCTTCTCATTTTACAATCAACATGAGCAAATGCTTTGTTTATCAAAGCAATCTGAGTGATGCATAATGGAAAGCATTAGATCTATCTGGAACAATCATAACCCTGGAGTAGGTGCGTTACAATAACGGGAAATCTATTCTGCTAAAAGCTTCCTTCAGGATCATTATCTAGAGACCTGCTAACCCTGCAATTGTTACCGCAGCCCCAGTACCTTCTTCAAAAACAAAATAAAGACCATAGCTGCCTGCTTCTGAGTATGAACAGCCCAGTTTGCTGGTGCTCAGATGGATGCAGCTCGCCATGTGGAAGCAATGCTTCCCTCCCCAGATGATGAGAAAAATGTAGATTGAGTGCTTTGAACTGAGGTTTCCCTACTAGTGCAAGTCATTCTTGTTTAAAGACCTTGAGGGAAAGAATGCCTCTGTGTCTGATAGCCTCCTTGACTTTCTCTTTACTAAACAGGAGAGTTTTATATATAAACCAAATCTATGCTTCCATTTCCAAAGAGTGAGGGCCTGATGTATCTGTATAAACCAATGATATCCATTTGTACAAAGTTGGATATTTAGTGATATTTTTATATAATTGTTTTTTAAAAGTTGCTTTCTTTCTTCTCAAGCATATATTTATTCTCAAACATATTTACTCACTGATATATAGACAAGAAATATCTCTGGTATTTTGTGTTACTTTTTTCTGAGCTCAACAAATGATTCCCCTATAAATTACTTTTATAATGTTTATAACATGTTTTATTCATCTGACTGATCTTGATATTTATAAAATTATTCATGTCAACACAGTCAACCTTCTTCACAAACTCGTTGCTGTGGCTGTTGTCATATGCAAGGCAAGCAGACCCACTCAGCCTAGGAGGGGACAGAGCTTGGTAGGAGCAGGGGAGGGACAGAGCTTTGGCTTTGTCTCCAGCTGGTTGGAGACTCTCCTGTGGGCTCAGCCCCTCTGGGTTACTGTGGAGGTCACTTCTGGTCTGTCTTGGCTACAAGTGGACTGTTACATTATTATCACAGAAACCTCCTTTAGTTTATCTACTTTTAGCAGCATTAAGAGTCTCAGCAGAGCTTTGGCACTCACAACTACAGAAGCAAAAATAATGATGAGCCACAATGCCAAAAGAAATGGACAAATAGCAGCAGGATGCTCAGACTTGCAAAAGAGATGATGCCTTGCAATGCTGTTCTGCTGATCTTCTATTATTAATCCTAGGAGGGACTTCAGTTAAATTGGATAACCTTGGAAAGGCAGTGCATGGTGAACAGCAGTCGGAGGACATGGAATCGGAGGGGAAATGCTTTATCAAACGGATATTTGAGTGTGTTAGCAATTGAAGGGAAAACAAAGGCAGGGCAGGTGAGTAATATCTGTGGAAAAGCAAAAATCTGCAGAGAGTGAAAGATAGGAAGGAAGCCAGAAGAGAGCTCTGTGCCAGTGGAAAGGAGAAACTGGAGCCGGTGTGAGAGCTAAGCACCCTGCAGCCCTTGCTTCAATCCTGGCTTGAAGACAAAGTACCTGCCCCTGAGCTGGGATGGATTTGAACAGTGGATTGCACTAACCATGGCAACTCACCAGCTGGAGCTGTAAGCATCACTCCTTACATGTCTGCTGCACCTCCTGGTGCACTGCTCCTCTGGTAGAACCTATTCCAGCCTGTCCTCAAGCCTACTAATGCAAGTTAAAGAAATTAAAACAATTTTGTAGCTGGCCTGGCTTTCTGACTGTAACAAAGCCTCGCACCACTTCAGTAATACCCAAGGTTCACTAAGGAGGGTATATGGCACTCCTGTGGGAATCATTTTGCAGAGATACTTCTCTGGAAAGAGGTTTTCAGTGTGCAGAGGGAGGAATTCCCCCAACCATGGTGCTTGTAGATTTCACACTAAAATAGTTTCTTGGTGGTGTAATTTTGGGGTTATGTTATGTGATATCATATTTGTTGTACTACTATTGGGTTGTTGTATTATATTTGGGTTTCTAATGTTTTTTTCAGTAATATCAAACATCTCACTGATTTAAAATCATACTTCAAATTCTCACAAAAAACAAGGTCTGATGGTAATAACTATGCTTCACCTTTTATGAAATCCTGATCCTTAGGTTTCAAGTCACTGCAGTGACATCCATTCCTGGGAGCTTTGGGTCATGATGAGAAGGGGTTTTATTGAGGACTGATAAACATGAAAAAGCAACTGTGTCTTGAAGACAGCAGAGACCCTGGGAAGGCAGGTATGATTCTCCCTCTGATAACGGCTGCATGCTGCTGCTGAAGAAATGATGATTTTTCTGAGCAAAGTAACCATGTACTGAAAGGAGCCAGGATCCATATGCCACTGAAGTCAAAAGAAAAGCTCACACCAAAGCAGGTTATTGCGACGCAGTACCAGGAAAGTAATTTTTATTTCTCATTACTGCTGTGAACTGGGTAAAGAAGCTGTTAAATGCCTATCAGAAGTATAAAAGAATGCTGTTTATCTGCTGGGAATGCATTAGAGAAAGGAAGATGTCAGAACCCAGAGAGAGAATAATGTCTTTTATATAGCAGTCTAAGGCAGAGGCCTGAATGCACAAGTTGCACTTGAAGGACTGGAAAAAGATGTACAAATAATCAAGTCACAAGTTAATACCCATTTGAATTTTAAATACATTTGGTGTACATGTCTGCCACACCTTTTGTGCTCATTTGCTTGCAAATATGGGGGGAATCATGGTTTCCAAGTATAAATAAACCCAGAAGAGAATTTTCCAAGTTCATATGCCCAGCTGTTCAAACAAACAAACATTGCATTCATGTTTATGACCATTTGTACTGGAAATGACTGCAGATGTATTCAACCAGCAAATAAAAATGACATAATTTGATTTATTTGACCAGCCACAAGAAAACAATGTGCATATTAATGAGTGTGAATAATTACTCAAAATTAACATTCAATCTGCAGAGCAGTAGGATCATTAAGCTGTAGCAAATAAACTTAACTAAGGAATAAATGCAAAAGAAATTTGTGATCCTCTGGCAGTTATTAAATAAATGGGAGCAAAGACTGCATTAATTGTATAAATTATTCATTTTTAATTATTTGTTCAACTGTGCTAAGTATTGATAATAACTTTATGTCTCAGGGAGGGAAGAATGATGACAAAGAAACTTTGCTTATTCTCCTTAACAATGATAAAGTTAACAAAATTGGCGAATGAACTGAAAAATCTGAGGGTATTTTTAAGTGCATTGGGGACATCTTGTTGCTCATTGTTTTTTCTTCTGCCTACCCTTGTGCACAGCACTGGTGACCCTTTTTAACAGACATGCCTTTTGAAAACTCGACTGACTAAAATGTTGGTTGGAAGAAGAATTACTCAAAATAAAGCCAGCCTTGATCCATGTAAAGGTTAGATGACAAATGACTAATACACTCTCTGGAGAAGGTGCATGTGGCTGCAAGTGAAGACTGCAGAAGCCTGGTGAGCTGGTTTGATTCTCAGCAATGTGATAGCAGAAACATTGTGTGCCTTGGGGATCCACGAGCTTCATGACTTCCATGCCAAATACTATTCTAAAGACAAAGTTGCAGATCTCCTCCTGGGGTTGTCTCTGGTATTTGCTTTGCAATCTGGTTCAATGAAATTTTCAGATGAGACAAACTTCTATCAAGAATCTTGATTCTGCTGCTTTAGCCTGAGAGAGAGTTACCTTGACTTACCTTGACTTACCACAGCACTGCCCTGTCTCCTACCTTGTCCCCCATCTCATGTCATCTCAAGGGCGTGTTGCCTTCTTGTTCCCTTTCTCACGTCTCCTTGAGGGCTTATTGCCTTAAGCTTCTTGGCTCAGCAAACTGGGACACCTGAAAACTACATGGCATCAGCAACAGAAGGCGAAGAGCTTTCAGACTGCCAGAAATTTTGGAAAACCCTAGCCAGACAAGCCACCCCCATTTTATTTCTAGTTTGTGCTCCAAAGCATATGAACAGCCGAGTTTTTCGAAAAAAGAAATGCTTTCCATATTTTTTTACCGGCAATAAAATTATGAGTTGATTGAATCAGTTAAATCAATTTGCCTAGAATGTACTCAAGGACTTCAGGATGAATTAAATAGCATGAAAAATTTCAGCACCAGGAGTATGATAGGCTTACAAACAATCAAAAACCATTTCAGAGAGAGAAGCATTAGACAATCTTAACCAGAAAGTGCCATTCCCAATCTACAATGGGTGAAAATTACATATTCCATTAAATGCTATGTATGATATGTATCTCCCATAGTACTGAGCTATTTTCTTGAATGGTGATGATGATGGTGATTTTCTTTCTGTGCAGTTATATTTTCATATATTCACTGGGGTCTTTTTATTAAAGAAACACAATTTCTCTGTGCAAGGAATTGTGTTGGACCTTGGCAGATCCAGCATTAGTTTGTGCTACCTGTATAAGGTGTCTGCAAAGGACCATGTGTCCCAGTGAACTGCTGGGCACCAAAAAGTTTTTTCCACATGTAGCTGTTGGTCTATGGAGAAATGAGAAAGTGGTTTTCCATTTCACATCGTTTCCCTCTGAAATGAACTAAGCGTCACTTTACCTGAGTTATTGCTCTGCTGAAATAACCCGAGGGCCATCCAGCCTCCACACAGTGAACGTGGCATTCAGCAAAGCAATCCGTTTGACTCTCCCCCACAGCCTCTGTCCGCTTCCAAGAAGCCTGCTGGCCTCGCCTGTATCCTGGGGACAGCGTGTAAGGAATCACGGCGGGACCGGGAGGTGCCGCTGGCGGCATGAAGGATGCTGTAAGCTGCGCCATCTTGTGTAGCTCCAAAAAAAGCCATCTGACAGCACGAAGATATTCAACAATATTTCAGGAGGCAATTAGCATCCACGTAGCAACTGCCCCAGAGTGGCTAAGCTTTAGGAAGATTCCTTAGGATTTTCAGTTGAGTTTGCATCCCAGCTCTAAATCCAGCAAGTTTTTCTACATTTGCTGCATAATGGATATTGCCCAGGATATAGGTGAGGCCAGCAGGCTTAATGGAAGGAGGGGACAGCAAGGTGAGTCCCTATTTTTCCCAACAAACCTCCGCCAAAGGCCTCTGTTTCGAATGAGTTACAGAATCAAATGTGCATAATTTGAAGTCAAGAAAGTTTAAGCACATAAGCAGGGGATAGGTATGAATATCGTGCCAGGATCTGTCGCTGCTCTCTTCCACAAATGTGAATCCCCCTGATGTAAAAAGCTGTCAAAGGGCTTGATGCTCCAGCAGGGGATGGATTCATGCAGATCTCTGCAGCAGTGACATTTGGGTCCAGCTGACTCTACCTGTGTAGAACAGCAGGAATATTTGAGAGCACAAAGGAAGAGTCAAATGAGACCAGGCAAGGAAAATAGCAGCATTTAAAGCATGCACGAAAGGTTTATGTTATGTCCTGTTATGGATTTAAATGGAGACGTTCTACTTTTCTCAAAGTGTTCCTCTGAGATGGAAGATGTGAATTCGTGTTTTGCTAAATGTGGAGTGAGAGCCAACTGACTTTCACAATTAATTCGTGATACAGATGCAGTGTCCTAGGGAATATGTTCCCTCTCTCCTCCTGTTTTATACACAGCTTTGCTAAGAGGAAGAGATAGCCAGCTCAAATGAGTCTGTAGGGGCTCATTTGAGAGGGCTTGGTGCCGTCTGCTGAGCTTGAATGCATAGGCAGGGATCAGGAAAGAAAAAAATGTTGAGCCTTTTAAGGCAGAAGGATCTTACTGCCTCCTGTTGCCAGTATGTTCTCCTTGTCCAATAAATTGGGCATTTGTAAAGTAATTTTTCAGTCTGTGCTTCTCCTAAGGATGATAAGTCTTTTTAGTGTAAAGTACATGTTTCTTGAAGTTCAGCTCTGAAATCCTAGGGAGAAAATCTTTTTGCTGGAAACATCATTTTCTCTTGGAAGAAGCAGCATATGTGCAGGTAAATACATTCTTGGTATTTTTATAATGACTATAGGCATTGTGTGGCAATTACCTTCTGAGAAATGCTGGTTTTCTAAGTTCATGCCTTTCACTTGAGTTTTGGTCTTTAATAGATGAGCTTTGGGATCTGTGAATGTGTCACCTCTGTGGCAGAAGTACAACAGCATGGATTTTGAAGTTAGTACCCAAAAGAGCAGTGGATAAGCTGTAGACTCAAAAATAGAGCTAGACCTCACCCCAGGCTTGTAAGTTAACAGGTTCTGCAGAAAGTTTCTGCTGGCTTTGGTGACAACTGGATCTAACTGCAGGCTTGGGTTAAAACAAAACTTTAACACTTCACGTTAGCCTGTTGGGCAGAATCTCACTTTTTTTTTTGGATACGTTCTGTATAACTTAAAATAGCCTCAGCATATGTTCACTTCTTTCTCATTAAACATTTCCAGGAAAGTCTTAGCAGTTTTACATGTGGAATAAGAAGTTTAGTTTCATTTTCCTGGACAACATGCAGCAAATGAACCTATAACAGCACCACTAAGTCTCATTTAAATCCACAATTTTCTTTAATCCCTGGCCTAGTCCTTTTTTTCCAATGTCCACCTGAGATGGCAAATATTTTGCAAGAATAGGACCAGGTATGAGTGACACCAGAAAAATCTTGGGATGCAAGCTTGGGAGCTTTAAAAATCTGTGATAGAAAGATTGTCAGTGCCAGGCACGGTCAGTGTCTTTGTGAATTGGATCATTTCAGTACGTAACACAACTCCTTTAATGGCAGAATATCATGCAGTAGGCACCTGGTTCACTTTCATAACAAAGCCACAGACCTTTATGAAGGCATGGGAATGCTAAACCTTGTGCACAGCCCAAGGAGGAAACTTCAATGTCTCAAGCTCTTTTTAGCATTACCATGTTTTTATCAATATAGCTGATCAATCACTAATAGTTCCCATATATAAAGGACCCATTTCAAATGTGCCATGGGCAAGTGCTTGTTTCCCCTTGGACTCCCTGACATGACTCAGGCTATCTCTGCTAAATACACATATAGGCATATGTGCCATTTGGTAGTGGTATTCTGTTCTACAAGTTGTTTACCACACATACTATTTATAGCTTTTGTTATCAGAGCTTGAGCATCTGTACCAGAGATGTCTGTACAAAGTGACAGAGATCTATACAGTATGCAACAAATAACCAGAGCTGACATGATGAGGAATGTTCCTGCTGTTAAGCTGGTTTGTTAGGGTTTTACTTAGTGACAGATAAGGATGATTTCTCCCTGACAAAAAAATGAGTTTCTTCCCAGCAGCTCAGAAATGCCTGAGCCTCAAGACTCTCTCTGCTGTCTCCTTTGCCTGTCTGTGTGATATGTGATGAACACTCCCTTCCTATGCAAGCAAGTTGCTCCTTTCAGGCCACAGTGTCTCTTTTTTTTTTTTTGCTGAACCACCCATGACCACCATTTGGGAGTAGATGGATACAAACCAGCCAAACAGGCATTCTAGGTTGCTGGTATGTTTTTTCCTTCCCCTGTACTTGGCATAGCACAAAACAGAAGTGGGAAAGGCTGTCCCTCATGAAGTCCTTGTTTCACTTCCTGAGTAAATTCCCTTTCAACTGTGATCAAGAAGAAAACAGTAACTTTATACCACGGATAAATGAAAACCTAGCAGGGGGGCAGCAATTCCTCTCCCATTCTACTGTAACAGCACCACATTCTTCACAGCCAGTTTCACAGGAAAATTACAAGCTACCTGTTTATTGAAGCGTGCTCGGGGATAAATCCCACTCGTCTTCTTTAGGTGAATGAGTGAGCCTTATTGCATGAGAAGTCTGGCCAGGGGCTGAGCTGGCTGCCAGCCTGTGCCCCACCTCCCCCTGGCTCAGGGCGCAGCTTTTCGCATCCCTCTCCGCTCTGCCGCTCCATCCAGCCCCGCTTGTGACGTCTCAGGCAAAGGGTAAGACCTTGTGCGAACAAGTTGCAATCTTTGCAGAAGTCTGATTGTCTCATCATTTTCACATCAAGGCTATGACGAGGCGAAAGCCCCACGGTAACTAATCGACGGCAGAGTAACCAGTCAGCTCCGGGGCTGTTTGTTTTGTGGCATAAAATCATTGAATAAGCAGTAACAAATGTTTCTGTGCTCCCTGTGCAGACCTGCCAAGTCAATTCAGAGATATCAACAAGAACACTTTAAATGTTTTGGCAAGAGAAAAAATTCTATAAGCTATTGAGGTGCTTTGTGCGTGTACTTTCAGGTAACAGGCCTTGGCTCAAAGCCCTGCATTCAAGCATCACTGAATATCACTCGTATTCAAAAACTAATCAGAATCAGCATTCAAGTGCTGCAAGCACTATGCTTCCTACAATTCATCTAGCCACCATGAATAACTTGGAAATAATTAAGCTTTTGACCAAAATTATGTGCTGCATAATTTCAGTCTATAGACTTGATTTGTTGAATCCAAAATATTCCAGGGATCATTATTATAGCTGGACACATTTTTTAAAATTAATGATCGATAATTTATATATTGTGACAGATCATGCAAAGTTGTGTTTCCTATTTCTCATCGTGTGTATCCTTGATAAACACCGTAATAGAGTAACTCCCAAACACACTTCAACTCAGGAAACTTCTTCTAATCCTATATGGATAGCAATGCAAATAATTCTGTTTTACTGTGGAAAATTCCATTTTATCCTGCAGAGATGGACTTAATCCTGTGTCCAGAGAGTTGAGTGGACTAGATCCAGTGTCAGTACAACACTGACCATGCTGATAACATAATTATCTAAGTACATTCCTACATTTATAAGAAAGGTCCTGACTCTAATGCACCTTGGCCTTTATGTTTGTTGCTCTCCCTTGCTCCTCTTGAGTCACTTGCTTCCCCCAAGAAGTGACTCACCAGACCTGGTCAGGGGTGCAGGGGCAGCCTTAGCCTGTGAAACCACTTCAGTGGAAGAATTGCTTTGGCAGGAGAATTGCTTTAAGAAGTTATCAAGGGAATGAAATGTGCTCATATGGCTCAAATTTTCACAAATACGTAAAAGACCATGTGGAGCTGTATGCCTGGCACGCAATAAAAATTCCATCTCCTTCCTTCCATATTTGTTGAGACAGTCATGAGACTTCAACTCCTTCTTCTCCACACAGCTGGCATGCACAGCAGAGAAGAGTTGCATCCCACGAGTGCTGTGACAGATGTGCTGTATTCCTACAGCTGGATGTTCCTGCTAGGATTGAAGCAGAGGAAACGGTGGTTTTGGTTCCCTTAAACAGAGATGAGAAAACATAAAAAGCTCTCACATCTTTCCTTAATATTAGGAAAGATAATATTTCCTTAGCTCTGTCTTAATTAGTCTGCTCGGGTGATGGAACTACAGTACAAGAGGAATTGATCACTTTCATTAAGCATGGTAAGTAAAACTAACACAAAAAATAAATAGGCTATTACATATTTCCATGCCTACCTCAGGAGGTAGCATATTCATTATATTCCAAAAAGCTTCAGATAGAGAGAAAAATACACCAAAAATTTGCTAGGGTTGAAAAATACATTTTATTCCTGAGCTCTTGCAGGAGATGCTGTACTTTTCACCATTTCCCTGCCATACTGAGCTGATCTTCCAGCCCAGGAGAGCAGATGCTGTGCATCATTTCTGTTCTCAATGCAGCAGAAGCGAGGAGGCAGCACACAGCAATTTTCCCTGTACTTCAGCCCCCAGGGATGTGTAGCTGCACTCACCTCTGTCTGGTGTGTACAGGGACCAGCAGCCCAGGCTCTGCTCCTTCTAACACATCCTGTTCTACATTATGGGCTTCTCTCACCTTTGGCTCATACATTTCCAGGCTCTGTGGAGCAAGGCTCACTCTTAAAGCTGGCACAGTGACAAGGCTCAGGCTCTCCACGTTAAGTAAGGTCTTCAGCCATAACCATGGTATAAAGTCATAAATCATCTGCTTGATCTAATCTTAACAGAGGAGATTAAATACTTGGAAATTCAGCTGGAAGACCCTGTGAGTGCCCTAATTCTTACCAGCATGGGGTACTTGTCTGGCGCTCTTTGGGCAGCTGGATGAGTGTTGCACAGCTGACTGAAAGCTGCTTTGGTTTACCCAGTGAAAGCAAATACCATCTCATACAGCAGCTGTGTTTCAAGCACAATGAACTGCATCTCAATTGCTCTCTTTGAGTCTGCATTGGCTCCTCTACCACCTGCCTCATGGACATCTGCACTGAATACACATCCCTTCAGTTCAGGATTCACCAACCTGGTTCTGGTGCTGAGAGTCAGAGCACAGTAGAAAGCATCATCCTAAAAATTACTCAAGTGAACATTCTCTCATTAGGACAAAGAGCACCTGTTTCTCAATGTGAGGTGATTGAATATTTTCTCAACAGAATTTTCCCTGGGCTGACCATAAGGGTCTATGCCCTATGCCTTTATGATTTCTTTCCAGGTGAAAAAAAGTAGGGAGCAGAATGTCTTACTGACAACAATTGGTAGGGACAACATTGTCTCAGTCTTTAAGGAGTTTAATTAGCTATTATACATACTGGATGGGAGGATAAGGAAGCTGAAGTAGGAGGTTTGCCCCTCAAACCCAGTATAGTTCAGAATTCATGTGTTTCCCTTTATAGCTTTTCAGTGTTTCCTTGCAACTTGCTATGTGTAATTTATAGGGCATTTCCAGGCAAAGGATGATTCCATACTCGAGGTATATTTCCCATAAACAAATGATAGAAATGTTTTTGACTATCCAGCACTTACATGTTTTTTCTTATTTTATCCCATTTTCTCCTCTTCCCTGGATAACTTCACATGTCCATGATCATTAATCCCAGCCATTCCTCAGAAGTGTGTTGAGATTACTGTGGTCAGCCAGTCAGCAAAGCTCACCAGTGAAATGCATTATATGGGCCACATGAAATGGCTGCTACAACACCCTTCAAGACTTGCTGAAGAAGAATACCATAAAAACAACAAATAATGTTAACGAGGATTAAACTGTACGATTTTCTACACTGTTTCCAGCTGGACCAGGGCACTTTGCATTAAGCTAATGGGAGGTGAAAGGCAAATTAGACATTCTTGATGGAGTTTTCATTGTGTGTGGGCGCACACTGACTGCAGATGCAATTATTTTTCAACCCGTGGGAGCTTCAATCCATAGACTTGCACACCACATCAAGCTGATCCAGTAAGTCTGGCCCCCAAATCTGACCCACCTGATTCTTGTTCTTTTCTGGGAAATTACTCCAGAGCAGGGAGGGAGAATGTAAAATGATATGTGCTGCTCTTGCTCGGCTCCAACCCAAGAGGGTAGGTTTGCTTACAAATACTTTCACATTTAACCTACATTAGGACTAAAAACAAGATCTTTCACATCACTGCCAATATAGAGGCATAAGCAAAAAGGGAGGAAGACCATGAATGTTTTAGGAAAGAAAAAAAAACAAAAACCAAAAACAAGCAAACAAACAAAAAAACCCCTGAGATGGAACAATTAAAAAGAAATCATTTGTCTTCAATAAAAAGACAGACTTAGGGAATTGTTCTTCATTTGCAATAGCCATAACAGACACGTAGATAAATTGACAGGATCAGAAGAGCGTTCACCTTCTCAAAAAAGTACACTGAAGTGAAAGTTGATAACTATTTCAAAGGAAAGTTTGGCTAAAAGGTGCATGAAAGGAAGTCTCTTACTCTTCAAATTTTCCTTCTTTCTTCATCTTCAAAACAAAGGTGAAGCAATTAAGGTCATAGAAAAGCAGATTAAGTTACTTTTATGTTTAGCAGATCAGTTCTTGTCACTAGAATGACAGTTCTTCACCTGTGGTCCTCACTTTTTGCAGAGGGGAAAAGTCTGATTTTAGCAGGGTGCCTATTGAACAGCTTTCGCCTTCAGAGAATGTTTTCTTACCTACTAGATGCTTGGATAGCATTACACAGGATGATGCACCTCCATTTGAACTGTACTCTGAGGGTCAGGGTGTTTTGGGGTAGAGATGTTGGTTTTGTTTGGCAAGGGTTTGGTAGCAAGGGTGACTTCTATGAGAATTTGCTAGAACCCAATGCCAGCCATTTCTAACACAGACCCACCATTGCCTAAGGCTGAGTTCTTCAGTGACAGTGGTAGCACCTCTGGGATAACATATATAAGAAGAGGAAAAGAAAAACAACATCCAGAACAGCAGAGAGGAGTGAGGATATGTGAGAGAAGCAACCCTGCAGTCACCAAGATCAGTGCAGAAGGAGGGGCAGCAGGTGCTGCAGACACCAGAGCAGAGATTCCCCTGGCGCAGACCAAGGTGGGGCAGCTTTGCCCCTGCAGCCCATGGAGGTCCACGGTGGAACAGAGATCCACTTGCAGCCTATGGAGGGACCCACACTGGAGCAGGGAACGTGCCCGAAGGAGACCCTCATGAGAAGCCCATGCTGGGGCAGGTTCCTGGCAGAACCTGTGGACCCATGGAGAGAGGAGCCCATGTGGGAGCAGGTTTGCTGGCAGGACTTGTAACCCACACTAGACCACTAGACACTAGAACAGTCTGTTCCTGAGGGGCTGGAAGGGACCCATGATGGAGCACTTCATGAAGAACTGCACCTGATGGGAGGGATTCATGTTGGAGAAATTTGTTGAAAACTGTCTTGCGTGGCAGGGAAACCATGCTGGAGTAGAGGAAGAGCACAATGAGAAGGAGCAGCAGAGACAAGATGTGATGAGCTGAACTACAATCCCCATTCCCCATCCCCCTTCACCACTCAGGGGGAAAGAAGGAAAAATCAGAGTGAAGTTGAGCCTGGGAAGGAGGGAGGGATGGGGGAAGGTGCTTTTATGATTCAGGTCTATTTCTCATAATCCTGTTTTGTCTTTCTATTATCTCTGCCTTGCCCAGCTGATGGAGTGGCTTTGGGCATCTAGCATTCAGCCAGGGCGAACCTGCCACACACATGGAACAACTCTGTAACCAACTCTGCCAACCCCCGAGACTCTGCTATAGCATCGGGGCATGTCTAGACAAAAAGTATGATGGAGCTTGACTCCTTCACTGTTGCTGATCAGCAACAGCCACCAGGACTGCTGCCACTGTAAAGAAGCAGATTAAAAGAGCCAGCCTTAATGAAGTCAATGGAAAATGCCTTCATATTGCGTAGCTGATTTTTCCTCCATAAAATTATATGTATAGACAGTCAATGTTTTCTGACGTGAAGCGGTTGTTTCTGCATGCTTTCCCATGCCAAGTATTTTAAATATCTCAGTCCAGCTATCTACACTGTTTATGCAACAGTAGATGTCCAAATCTATTAGGAAGTGACTCTCATATGTGGTCAGTTCATCATATGCAGCTCTCTGGACCCCATGGCAGAGGAGCACTTATCCTCCTATCCCACTAGGAAAGTCATACAGACTTGTCCCTCAGTACATCAGCTCCAAATCAGAGGGAACTGAATTTAGCTGTCTCACAGAGGTGATGTTAGCCTGGCCAGCAAATGTTCATAGAGCTTACAAAGGGATTAGATGGTGATGTTCTTGTTTGGAAATTCTGGCAAACCACTGGGAAGACTGAGGACACAACGTAAGAGAAGCCAGGCAATGGGCTTGGTTCTGTCATTCTGTTTCCCTATATCAGAATTACAAATGACAGAGTAGGGTTTAAAATTTATAATGGACATAAACCCACATCCATTTTAGGAAGTCTAACTTCTTAGGAAGTCTAAGCTTTTTCCATGTTTAGATATTGGGGGAAAAAAGAGAGAAGAGGAACTGGAAGGTAATATAAAGCTGAGATACGAAATACTTTTAGTGGGAAATACGGAACTTTATGAAAATGTGAATTCTGATAAGACACAACTAACATAAACTAAATACCTTCCTTTCTCCAGTAGAAGAAAATAAAAACTCTAGATCTCCCCTATTTCCTTAAATTAAGGAAGTGGCATCAGATCTGATTTGAGCCTCTCAGAATCTCTCTATCCCTCCTCATGTGAATGTAAAATTCCTATCCATTCATTTCTCTGCAGTCATATAACCACTTAATTATTTTCTTATTGGCACTATCCTTCTCTAAAGGCAGGATTTTTTTCTAGATCTATTTTCTTTTAATGGCATATTCTTTGTTAAGATGAATAAAAAGCCATACTTTGTAGAAGATCATTGAAAAATAGATTTATTTGTAAAAGAGGTGTAAAGATCTCCCAGGAGAGCTGAGTATCCTCACTGCCAGCTGAAATCAGCAAGAGCAAAGGCTCGTCTCCAAAGCTCAGTCTCAAATCTGTAACAGGCTGTGAATTTCTAATCTCACTAGGACTTTTCTCCTTCCTTGAACATGAATATTCCTGTGTACATTCCCATACATTCCTATAACAGCCAGGTGCTGCAGAGGGCTAGTATGAATGTACTGGGGTTTTTGTAATGATATTGCCAAAGAAACAAATGCTCCAAAGCAACTGCATGGGATTACTAGCAGATGAGTTGTCTGACGTTAGTAAGGTATTTAGTCATTGGGCAAACATCTACTCCAGACTGTGTCATGATGGTTTCTGCTCAGTTTTCCCTTGCAAAGTCCCCAAATATTTAACAAGCAGGATATAAACATTGTTCGCTGGGAGGAACCTACTTCTTTATGAAACGTGGCACTTCCAAACATAGAATGGTTTGGATTGGAAGGGACCTTTAAAGGCCATCAAGTCAAAAGCCCTTGCAATGAGCAGTGACATCTTCAAATAGATCAGCTTGTTCCGAGCCTTGTCCAACCTGTCTGTGAATGTTCCCAGGGATGGGGCATCCACCATTTCTCTGGGCAACCTCTGCCAGCGTTTCACCACTGTCATCACAAAACATTTCTTCCTACTACCACCTGAAGCTGCCCTAGTGGTTTAAAATCATTATTCCTTGTCTGGGTAAAAAAAGTCTTGCCCCAACTTTAAGCTCCCTTTAAGCACTGACGCTCGGAGATGCTTTGGCAGGCAAGGGGCCCTTTACGCGGTAACACCTCCGAGGGGGAGAGGGGGACTTAGCGATCGACAACTCAAACCCCTTTCGGAAAGTGTAAATGAACTCGGGAATGGGCAGGGAAAAGCGCTTAGGGAAGGAATAACACCTCTCTGACAAGGACCCGCACCTCCGGCGCCCCGCCAAGCCGACTCCACCCCGCCGCGCCGGGGCCGGGCCGGAGGCAG
>WEIU01015698.1:119355-145802 GCA_013389925.1 Aegithalos caudatus
CCCCGCCGCCCCTTGGGGGTCTCCGGCCGGCGGGGCCCGCCCGGTGCGCGGCTGAGCCCGGGCTCGCTTTGCTTGGCGGCACCGTAGGCGAGAGACTGGGGACTCTGCCTTTATCCGCGTGTGCCGCTGCTGATTTAATAACTATTAGTTATTTAAAAGGAGTGGTGGGATAGAATCGCATCCGTAAAGTTTGTGCGGTGGGACTTTTCGGTTTCAGCACTTCTAGTCAGAACGCTCCCTTTTCTTTCTCTTTCAAAATGATAACAAGAAAAATTATTTGATCTTTACATCCTTGCTTGCTGGAGTATTGATTATGCAAGTAACTTCACAAAGTCCTTTTCCCTGGACGCCAGAGGGGCAGCTGAGTCCTCTGTAAAGAGCAGAAGCTCCTTGGACTGTGTTCTGTGTGGGATCGTGCAGTTGCCCGACCTTTTCAGCAGAGAATTATATGATTTATATTTATTATTTATATAAAGCAACGGGTGAACCGTAGATGCAGGGAAATAGAATGGCTCATATCCCAGCTGAGCCAGATGGTTTAATGCTCACTACCAGCTCCACATCTCTTGAAATTCCTGGATGCTTGTTGAAATCCCATGTATCTAACCTGTGTGCGACCCCAAAAGAATTGCAGTTATGAACGCAGGGACGGTGTGTGGTTTTCCTCAATTTCTAAAGCTTCTTGATTACAAAAAATGTCCATCCTCGAATCTAAACAGTCTGATTCACTGCTATCAGTAGTCCATTTAAAGGCTCTTGAAGTATGAGTCTTTATGTACAAAATAACTGGGAGTTATTTGAAGTGACTGTAAATTACCTAGAGTCTGATGTGAAATTTGTGCCTTTTTAATATTTCTATTACCTTTAACTGCACTAGTTCTGCTGAAGTGGAGTTCATTATTATCATAAACAATACACAAGAAATGTTTCCTTTGAAATTGGGCAGCCCCGAGGTTTAAGTTTCAAGCTGTGCAGTCTTTTAAATAAAATATTTACATTTAATGTGTTGCCTCTGAGTTGAGTGAATAACAGCAATTTGCCTCTCTAAGCTTCTTCAAAGGACAAAGAATATAATGCTGTTTAATAATTGTGCTTTGTTTTCAGGGTAAACAAATATTTAAAACTTTAGATGGGTCAGCACTGGAAGCAGAGGAGGTAGACTGTCCAGGGATCTTGGCTTAATCTAGAGGAACGTGGGAGAAAGAGCTCCCCAACTCTGGCCCTGCCTGTTAGCAGATCCTGAAGTTGCTCTTTAAAGCAGAGTTAGTAACAGCGAAGTCCCTCAAAACACCTGTGTTTTGTTGCCACTGATGGTGGCATCTCTTCCTACCTCCTTCAGGCCCTTCCTTTCCAACTGCAGGCTTCTGTCCTCTGGGCTGTCTCCTGCACAAGCACCACCACTCCTGTGTACCTGTCCTCTGTCATCCTCTCAAATTCTCTAACATGGTGCCTTCCTCCTCTTTGAGAACCCCCAGTCCCCCAAAAAAGAGATGTCTCAGTCTCAGCTACCCTGGCAGCATGGGTTGGCAGACTGAAGGTTGGGATGGTGAGCGGGACATGAGGCAGAGGGGAATGGCGCCTTCCCAGGTTTGTAGGCACATGAGATCTCGTGTGTCCTTCCTTCCAGTGGGAGCTGCTGTTGTTATTGCACAGCCAAAACTGTTGGAACGTTTCCCTGAGCAAAAGTTTGTCCTAAAAGCCCAAGGCAGCTCAGGTTAAGATTTTCCTCTGCACGTCTGTGTTGTTTGTAATTCTTAAGGAGTTCCTCTAGTGCTGGTGCTGACGTTGATACTGCCTGTGCTGTTGCTGTGCTTTGGCTGCCTCCCTTTCCTTGGCTGCAGCTTCCTCCCTTTCAGCAAGGCCGGGTTTTGGCTGGGTGTGCACATGGGGTGTGTATGAGGCACACGTGGCTCCTGGTGGGGAGTGGTGATGCTCTACAAATGTTGGTGTGCCTGTCTCTAAAGCTATCTCTTGTCACCTTTGGTGAAGTTCTTTATCCTCTCACCCCCCTGCTCCACCCTTTCCCAGCAGGTACATTATTGCAGCGGTGTTTCCCTAGGAAGATGTAGGTGGTCACATTGTCCTCAGAGGAGCTTGTGGGTATTCTTGAGATGCAACTTTATGCGTAAATTATTAAATGAAAGTTTGGTTCTAACTTATAGCTGGAAAATTACAGAAAAAAGTATTTGGTGTGCTGGCTGTGCATGGACGTGGGAGTGTGAACAGAGTATTGCATATCTGACCTTTGTAAATGTGTTTTCCAACTACAAACGAGTTTCTTTGAGGCAGTAATAATGAGGTTAATTAGACTTCTATGCTATCTATGAAACATAAACATTTCAGGCTTAAAGTATCCTTATGAATGTGATAAAATCTGCATATGTATTCTGGGCTTTGTCTTTAAAATGTCATTGTTATAGTAAGTGAATTTAGAGATAGTGCCATGCTGATTCTTGCTTTACCCTCCAGTTATCTTTTTCTTGGCAACTGACTGATTTGAGTCACACGTCAGTCTTAACGTGTAAGGCTGCTTCATTTAATAAAATAAAAACCCCCAAGCTGTTAGCAGGGTCATTCTGCTGCTCTGACAGAATATAAATAACTGTCCTGTTTGTTCTCCTCTGAAAGTCAGTGGAAACTGGATTATTTCCATTCTGAATCACCATTTGTTCATTCGTTGAGACCTCTACTTTTGAGACTACAACCAACGTACATGTGTTGTAAGTTGGTTTGTTGTTTTTTTTTTTGCTTGCCTCATGCCATTATCAGTCTGGAGTGCTAACTTTTTACTCTCTAGAAACTAATGTGTTTATAGTAAATTATTCATAGTGTGTCTCAGTTCTGGTACTACTACCTTAAATTGTACACATAAGGGTGAGAAAATACCCTTTATTTTTTTCTTTTCACAATTCCAGGATTTTGTGTGCTTGAGATGTTTATTTTTAAGAGGTGACCCTTGTCTGTGCATGTTTTTCATTGTCTATAAGTCTGAAGGGATGTAGAGGTGATGGGAAGGCTTGAGTGAGTGTGTGAGGTGGTGGGAACGTGAAAATATTTGAGGATTGATACACTGAGCTGAATTTTTTGTCCACAGCAGCACAACCACCAATTTGAGTGCCTCCCCCACTAGAGATCCTCAGTAAGGTGGTTGTCTCTGGAGTTGTGTGAATGAAATTCCTCCAAGGGCTGTACTCTTGGTCCTGGGCTTACTCATCCATAAAACTGGAAGCACCAACAAGTAGCAACCCCTTGGCTACAAAGTGGCCCAGGAGAGAAGAAACCGGAGGTGATGAGCCAGCTCCTGAGCTGGCTCCTTAGGTGGCTGGTGTCTTTTTTGTCCCTGGGGTTGCCATTTGATGTGGTGGCTCATCAGCCAAAAAATAGTTAGGGGAAAGCATGCTGAAAAAGATGATTTCTTGGCACTGATTCAAGGCTAAGGACTAGTCAAGGGAGAAACAAGGTGAGAGGATTGGAGGCTGATGAGTCTCATGTTCAGACTACTACAGTGGACCTGGGACATGGAGGGAGTTATTTGTTGTAACTAGAAGGTTGTGCTCCTCTCATTTTTATTGCAATTGTGTGTGTTGTCCTGCTGTACTGAAATGAGAGTTTCTAGACAGAAATCAGGGCTTGCTCTATGAAAGAAGGGAAGAACCTTTCCCCAACCTGGTATCAGGTATCATTTGGGTCAGTTGTGCTCAGGCTTGTTAATTGCTTATATGAATTATCTCATCTACAAATAATGTTGGAATAGAAAAAAAAAGTAGGAGAAAAGCTACTGAAAAACAATCTGACTTCTTGAAATATGTAATAGCAGCAACAGTATTTTCACAAATAAATGTTGCTGGGGTTCAGTTTATTAATGTAGCCCTTATCACCCAGCCTAATTTATATTTATACTGGTATATGTTAAATGGAAAGCTTTGTGATCCACAACTGCCAAATCCTCAGTCTTAGGCAAGGGCTGAACAACTTTGCACTTAGTGCATTCCAGAAATATTTCAAATTGGAAATAGTGTGAGGAACAATCCTGTGCTGAGAGCAAAGTCAAGATACTTTTGGCTTTACCTGTGTTTACTAAAGCTATGGGTGACAAGGGCATGGCGTGTTTGCAGATTAGTATAGATGACAGCTGAATAGCTCCTTTCTTCACCATTTTCTTGGTATTGATCCCATTCTCATTTGCTTTTTGTAGTTGCTGATGGCAAAACATGACCTTCTTCAGGTCCTGGGCCGAAGAGCAGTGAATGTGTGTGAAGCCCTTGGTGCTGTGACTGGGGTGGGGTCAGTGATTGTGCTGGGTTATTCCTGAGGCTGTGGGGGAAGCTGGGTGCTGCTCACCACTGCCATGAGTGGAATGTGCCTCTGAGCTGGCTGACCAATAGTTCTCTTACAGCACCAAAATCCTGCTGTTCTCTTCTGGTTGCTCCCTGGAGCTCTCCCTTCGGATGTTTTCTGGTCTTGGTGTCCTTGCAAGAGCTCCTAGAAAGACTCAGCTGCAGCAAAGCGTGTATTAACTAGAGAATATGGGGAAAACAGCCTTGGATGCCAGTTTTAATCTAAATGAGTTCTTTTTTGGACTATTCTTGTAAGCTTCTGTAAAAATATATTTTTTTTTAAATCTGCACCTTTAATAATTTCTGTAATTTATAATTTGCCCGACTGGGGGAAACACTAAAGATATCACTTTAACAAAGCACTTCCAGCAGTTTCTGGGGCAGCATCCAACTCCCTGATGCTACTCAGGTGTTTCTGTCAAACCTCAGCTCTGGAGAGGACAACACATCCACTGCAGCAAGGGTTGGCTTGTTGGAACCAAAACATTAACCAGCCCCTAAGGAGCAGCTGCAGACTTTTGGTGCTCTCCTAGTAGGATTCAGCCAATTGAGCCAGGTCACCATCCCTTGGTTTGTAAACTTTTCGAAATTCTTGCAGATGCTACTGTACAGTTTCTTCTTGCTTCACATCTGCTTGTGCCACCAGGGTGTGAAGGAAAGGACGTGGGCTGGGCTGCACTTAGTAAATGGTTGGCTGCTGGATTTTACGTCAGAGCAACCTCTTAAATTTCTGTATTGGCTGGTGGCAGAGGCGAGGGTTTGCTCCCCTCAGCTGAGCCTGCCTGCTGTGGACAGTATTGATGGGACCTCCAGGAAGACTTTCAGGAAGACCTTCAGCTGAAGTATTGTGCCATAGTATCTAGTAATCATGCATTTCAAGTATGTTTGTAAGATCTAGTCTGCCTTTGAGTGCCCGGGCCGCCATTATTGTGGAAAAAATGATTAAAAAAAACCTATCTTCTGTTCTGGTGATAAGGTCTCTACTTTGTCTGTTCTATTGGACACCTTTTAACAACCATCCACAAGGGTGTCATGAGGCAGCCTGCTTTGAGATGTGCCTTTTGATTTCTCAGGGAACAAAGTGAGTGTGGTTACTTGATGTCGGATCAAACTCTTATTTTGGGAGGTAGGATAATGCTGGCATTTTGGAATTGGCCCTGGATTTTCTGAGTCCTTAGCTGTGAGACAGAGGAGAGAATGAGCTTTGATGAGTGGAAAGAGGTGATCTGGAGTTCCTCAGAAGCGAGAGACTAAGAGCTGACAGGAAGATGTTTGGCATGGGAGGGATCCCTGATTGCGAAATGTGCTTTTACACCTTTGTTAAGAGAGCCAAGACTGAAGAGCTGCTCAGACATGCTCTGGGATGTTGTCCTCTTGCAGGCTTAAATCAAGGTAGGGATAAAAACTATGCAAGCAAACACCCCTTTGATTAAGGGAGGCTCTTGCAGGGACCTGTGTGGTGTTAATGTTCCTCCAGCCAGCATATTATTTTCTCATCAAGCTGTGCAGACCCATTTGTTGAATATTTTATACCTTGTATGCTGGTGGTCAGCTCATAAACAGGGTTTGTTGAGCTCTCCATCTCACGTCTATGGAAGCAACAATTCATATCTGTAAAATAATAATTAGGAAAAGGTAGCTAAGAGTCAACAGTGTCTCCTTCCCACTTCTGGTGAAAAAAGCTTCTTAAAAAAATCTATTACATGAGTTATATGAGCATCTTAATTATCTTCCAAAAAGGTTCTAGAGAAAGCGGTGTAAGTACAGAAACGTATAGTTGTTGGGTTTTGGGGTTTTTTTACAGTTGTTTTAAATCTGAAGTAATTCCTGTTAGGCATTACAAATTAATGAATTAACGAATTTCCAACCTTGTCCTGAGGTGCTGACATATCTTCTCTGGTGAACCGTGCTGGAATGGCTTGTAACATCACTATCCCAGAAGTGTCTGCCCTTCCTCCCTGATGAGGAGGGAAATTTGTGATGTCTTGCCTGCCTTGCATATCCATCCTGGCTATCAGTTCAAACAATCAGTGAAGGTGAGGGGGCTGTTCTGTGATGGCTGAGGAATGGGTATTCTCCTCCAGGTGCCCTCCTGAGGTGCGGTTACCATGGCATAATAGCAATTGGCAGCATCTGTTTCTAAGAGTTTATAAGCTTTGCAGATTTTATCACTGAGGTTTTCTGGGTGACTCCCTGAAAGTAATCCTTTCACAAAATAGAGACCTCATATCCCAGACAAGTGTGGTGGTGGAAGACGGGTCCAAATACAAGGAGATAAATGAAGGAGGGTTGGCTGTAGTTTGTGGTGGTGCTTGCAATCTCTCTTTTGCTGCTCACAGCACTGTTCAGGAGGTGAGAGGAGTCCAGACAGTCTGTGGGTCCCTGACTAACTTTGCTAAAGGCTCGAAAACTGTGAAGGCAGTGACCTGGATTATACTGCAGGTGAGACTGGAGGAGTGGATGATGCTTGGGCAATTGGGTGCTGCACTTGAACTGGAGAACTGGACTCAGATTGTCAAAGATGTTAGTAAGACAGGTGCAAAACAACTGAGTTGGCAAAGGAAAGAGACGTTTACTCTTTCAGATATTCCTTGATGTGATTTTGGCCAATTTGACTGAACTGTGCAGTGAATTGTGTTGGAGGTGATGCACCACCACACTGAGTTACTGTATTACACCCCTTTGCTTTCCACCCTCTTGCCATGACTCTTGCAGCAGACCATGTGTAGTGGAATAACCTCGGCAGGCTCTGAGTGTGCCTGCAGGTCAGCATCCCTGCAAGGGCTCGGAAGAGGCAGTGAGCCTCCAGAAGAGCCTGCCAAGCTCTAGAGGCAAACAGCATCCCTGTGCTATCCTTGTCCTGAGCTGGTGGCATGATACACTGCAGGGAACTAGCCTGCTCTCTGGAGAACAGGTTCCTTGTGTGGGTTTGGATCCCCCTGGGGCAGAGCAGGGGTTTGGATACAGGTATTTCATAATCAGAACAAGTTGCTGCTACTCGTCTTGCGCAGCTGCCCGGCTCCTCCAGCTCATGAATGGTGGCTGAGTCAGCCACATCCAACTGGGTTTCGGTAAAAATGGCTCTCATGGAGCAAACCTCCTCATTTAACTGGAATGAGCAAACCAACAGTTTTTGTACATAGTTCTGGAATAAATTAACGTCTGGGATTTTGTTGTAGCCTTTTTTTCTTGGTCTGTCTGGGGCATTTTTGGTAGTTTTAATCCATCCCGTCGAGTCGTGTGGAGCAGTCCATGGATCCTTACGGGTAAAGTACTGCAATAAAATGCAGCTGTCAAGCCAAAGCTGGTTGGACTCTGTTCTAGCTCCTGCTTTGTGTAGCAAGGCACTTTACATAGCCATAAAAACTGCTGTTCTGCCAAGTTCTTTGTGTACATGCATACATGCTCCATGTGTGTGATACTGCCCTGACTATTCACCAGCTGCGTTCTACATTGCACTCCCTCTTGTGCAGGAAAAATGTCCTTTTGACATTTAGATGTGCATGTTAAAATTACTATGAGATCGTCAGATGCAAAGACAGTAAATAAATTTAGGCTTAACTCTTTGGAGTGATTGAACTTGTGTTTTACACTATGTAGTTTGCTTCTAACCCCAATGGGAGAGCTCTAAGCACTAACATAAAAGTTTGGAAATATCATACTGTTAAGAAAAAGTGGTGTTTGTGCAAAGAGGGGCATTACTCTTGTAATAGAGGGATGCTGTGATGAGACAACTCTCATGAAGGCACGTTCTGAAATTAAGATGAGCAGTAGAAAAATCCAGTGTGGAAGGGAAGGTGTAGATTGAGATGAGGGCAGTTGATGAAATATCCAGGGGAGGCTACAAAACTGTAATTGCTTAGAAAAAAAAGAATAGGGTGAGATCAGCTGTCTGCATCAGCTATGAACCAGCTCTGGACTGGAGGCTTTGCGTCTAACATCTTCTAGCTGAACGATTTCATTGTTGTATAGACAGAGACGAGATCCAGCTTGGCAATGCTTCCTCATGTTGGTTTGGATATCCTGTGTGTCATCCCTGTGCAGCAGCAATAAGGCATGGAAATTGCTTCTTTTCAGGGAATGTGTCCAGTTACTGGTAATCCTAATAAAAAGACATGCAGTGGGAGTCACAGACAAAGACAGATTAGTGTGAGTCATGAGGAGACTCACTTGTGCTTACAAAAACTCTCCAATAAAGGTGCTCTTTAGTAGTCTCTCTGTTGTGCTGCTCATGTGTGCCTGTAGTTTGGGGAGTTTTAGCCATTTGTTCATTTATTTTTAATGACTTTGGAATCACTACATATACTTTCCACATGATTCTTTTATTCTACTTTTCCTATTGGATTTGATAGTCTAATGCAGCTTAGCACATCGGTGGCAGCTGGCTGCTGTTGGCATTACAGCACCACGCTCTTATTTCTTGGCCAAAATTATTATCTGTGGGTTTTCATCTGTGCAAGCTGTTTGTTTATGCACTGAAGGTGTACATTCTCATGTGGGCTTCCAGCAGGCAACTTTGCTGGCCTCATTTGGTTGTAGATCTGCACCTTTCTTGCCTGCTGCTGTGATGATGTATTGATCACTGAAAACATTTCTGTGATTTTGGGCAGGTCCTATTTAGGAAAGCTGAGGAATGGGATAAGTCTATGCTGGAAAAATGATATTGAGCTGGAAAATATTTGATATTCTTGCAGAGAGATCAAATGAAGAAGGATTATTATGTGGTCATGAAGTCAGCAAGAGGAGGGGGAAGGAGGGAAGAAAACAACAGGCATCAGAATTTGGGTCTTTTGAGGGCTGGGGGAGATGATACGTTGTTTTGACCCTTGTAGGGATACTTTGCTTATTTCAAAATGTTGAAATTTTCTGTTCTTTGGTTTCAGCTCAGGTGTATTTGTTTTGATTAAAAACTAGTCATGCACTTAAACCCATGCTTAAATTTAATCCTTATGACTTAAAATTAGAGCCATGTGCCAGCATGTGATGGGGAATTGCTGGCTCTTGGTGGTCCTGATCTTTGTCCTGCCAGGTTGCCTGTGCTGCCTCAGGGATGGGGAAAGGAACAGCGATAACTGTTTGACCAGAGAGTAGAAACAGTCCTTTCAGTAATACTTATAAACTTACGAGTATGACAATTAACATGTACAAGAAAGAAATGTCTTTTGTCCGTAGTTATTAAATATTTGGTTTCACTTCATATCTGGATGACTTAAACATCAGAAAAATGATGACCAACATGGTCAAAGGTACTTTGTGCACTAAGTATTGTAAATAAAAACAAGAGAACCCAAAAAGAATCCAGAGGTATGGCAAATAGAACTCTGGGCTAGGTTGGAAATAGTTGTTTCACTTTCTCTTTCCAGAGACTGCTTCCTCCTGAAGAATGAGGAAGAGCAGCACTGACTGCTTGCTTGGCTTTACTCTCTTTTCCCCACCCCATGGACATTGCCCCTGCAATTGTCCCCTGTGTGCTTGGAAGGTCATTGTACAGTTCCCAGGCTACACCATCACCTTTTAAACTTCCTCAGGAAAATCCAGATTAAAAACCTCTGCAAAAGTGTTTCTAATGCAGAAACACAGACAAAAGTCGTGCAAGCCATTGGAAGAGGCAGCACTGAGGGCACTCAGGTCAGAGAACTGTCTTGTTACTTAAAAGCTGTAGGAATGTTGCTCAGTGACCAGGTACTCACTAATGGGATTCAAGGGTTGGTAAACTTGTGGTTAAAAATATGTGCTGCAATTTGGCAAGCCTTGTGGTGTTTGAGATTTTAATTTAAAGCCTTAGATCCTGGAGGCAAATATATTGGTAATGCAGTTTCAAGGACTTGCTAAGTCTTTTGACTCCCAAGACTGTGTAGAAAAGCTAGAAAGGCTTCAAAAAAGCTCAAGACCAACAAAACTCAGATAAACACATGATGGGGTATGTCTTTAAGTACTCTGTTTTGCCCTACTCTCCCTAGCAGTGGGATTTTTGATGCCTGGTGTTGTCAAGCCTGGAGCCACAGTGTTTCCAGTGGCAGGGAATGACCATGTTGACTGCTCAGTCCCCAGGGCTTTTGCAAAGCATTGCAGTGAAAGTCAGGACCTGCAAAACCATGAGTTCCTGTAAAAATTAGGAGGTTTTCAAACCTGTCTTCAATAGAACAGATGGTTTCTCTGTGAAATTGAGTCACTAATACAATAAGCTGCTTTCAGCAGCTGCCGTGACTGAAGTTTTGAGCTGGGTGGGTATGTTTGTTGAGGGTCTCTTGTGTGCTCGTGTGCCATTAGAGGGTCAAGGGTTCCCATGGTGTGTTCAGCCCTGCTCCCCACATCCCCATCAGGCAAGCCCCTGCATGTCTGGGCTCTGAGCAGCATCCTGATCACCCCTGCACCAGCAGCAGCTGGTGTGGACCAGACTGGTGCTCAAGGGATGCTGAGCAGTTGGACAGAGCCTGGGGCATCCTGCAGGTGTGTGTGAGCCAGCTGTTCTCCTACACCTTCCTGACGTGCTGCCTGGTAATTGGAATGGCTTCAGGGGCTCCCTCAGGGTGCTGCTCTGCTGGGTTAGCCAGTAAATCTTTTTTCATTGAGGTTAATGAGCAGGAGGATTCCCAATCTGGCATATGGGCAGAACTTTGTCATGCAGCCTTGTGTGCTGTCCCACTCAAGGCAGAGATGTTTTTGAACTGAACTTGTGGTACCTTTATTTCTAGATCTCTTACTGGTTTTTATATGCATAATTTTTTTCTCATATACACTAAAAGCACAATTACTGTAGACATTGTGATTCTGTCTTCCACACACTGAAATAAGGAACGGAGAACAATGAAAACAAGCAGCAGAAAACTTACTCTCTGTTCTGTACTCAGATTTTCACCTGGGGCTGGGGTATGGCTTGACTTCACTGCAAACCTGACTTATTTCAGCCAGGGCTGGCCTCAATATTTGCTAAGCATCCAGCTGAAGTTAATAATAGTCATATTGAATGTCCAATCAGTACTCTCTCGTGTCTTGTATGTATATTTTTAGAAGACAGTCAGGTTTGGGTCATTTTTTTTTAAAATATGTAACTGCTACCCATAAAATAAAAGATTATTCAACAAGCAGTTTATTCAGTGGCTCCAGTATTTCCTGTGAGAGCTGCTCCAGCATCTGGCAGTACTTGAGGATAGGTTGAAATCTGTGAAGTGTTTCCCAAAAGCTGTGAATCAGTGATGGTTGTGTCAGAGATGGAGAGGAGGTGTCCAAGCACACACAGTCTGTTTCAGGCCACAGATGCCTTCTGTGCTGGTGAGGGGCACTGCACAGACATCCTGTACCTTCAGGGAATGAGTTGTGGAGGGTGGGAAAGGGCCATGACTACACCTAAAAATATCTGTTGGTATGTGCTTTTGTTATTGCTGGAATACCTTATCTGGCCTGCAGTAACTGTTGAGGTATACACAGAAATTCATATGTTGCCATTGTCTGTGATTAAAGTTGAAGCTCGTTTTTTTGTCTCGCTGCTGAATAAGCTTCCTGAATTGAGTTGTGACTTGATGGGTGCCTGCAGAAATTAAACAGGCCGTATGATAGCTAACTGAAAGCAAAAATCAGGGGATCAAAAATTTGAAAGGAATAGCTGAGCTGCTTTCTAAATGTAAAATAAATTACACTGGTGAGGGTAAATTGGAGCAGAACTGATTCTGCACAAATTCTCTGTATACCTCTCCTGGGCACATGCAGCAAGCATATTTTTATGTTGTCTGTGCTGGAAGAGAGGAGGCATTTTCTATTGGTACAACCCCAGAGGCTCCTGAGAAGTGGATGCTAACATTCCTTTGGACACTGTGGCATCTGTGGGGCTGTGTGGAGAGCCTGGTGTTATTCATACATGCTAATAACATAACACCTGTATTCTATATATCTTTTCTTTCTTAGCTTCCTTTACAATCTCTCTTTATAAAGCGGACAACACCACAGTTATGATAAAACTGAGACCTGGTCTTTCATCAAGCTGTCGAATCCGCTTGAAAAACGGCATCTGGTCTGAACTCAAGATAAAGCCTGGGGAGAATGTAACTTTTACTTTCACCTGTAGTACTCCAGAGAAGTATTTCATCATGGAAATTCAGAAAAATATTGGTAAGATACAGATTTTTAATTTTTCCCTAGTGGTAATTTTCCTCTGGTAAAACCACATGGGTTTTTTTTTCCTGCAGCTGTATTAAGGTATCTGCCATAATCTTAGGTAAGAAGATATCTTTGAGCACTGATGAATAACCTTGAGTGACTGCTACTACTACTGCAAGCTGAGGAAGTTTGTATTGCAGCTGGCAGAATTAATGTTGAGTTGGCTGCATTGGAAACAGCTAGAAGGCACTTTGCTGCATCAATTCCCTGCTGCCTTTTCTTTTCCCACAATTTATAAACCCATCAAAGAATCTTCTTGTCCCTGTCAAAAGCCTCTGAACACTTATAATAATATATTATGTATTTGATGAACAGCTTGGGTGTGTCTATAAGGACAACAGAAACATTGAAGACCTGCACATGTTTCTTTATCTTTAATGAATGTTATTGAAGTCAAGAAACTGTAAATTCAGAAGTGTAACTAAAGCTTCTTCTGCTTTGAATGTTATCCCTGGTGTATGTACTCTTTAATGGCATGAACACATGCTACTTCTCAACTAGATCCCAAACTTCATTGGGTATTCAGTCTTTAGTAATATCTTCATTATTTTTGGGGTGATGTTCAAAGATCATTCTCTTCATGTTTTGGGATTTTATTCATACGATTCATGCAGATAGTAACGCTCACTGTGTCTCATACATTTGCAAGACAGACATGATATTTCTTCTTTTAAATTGAAGCCTAGACGTGGATTAAAGTATACTTATTTTGAGTGTCAATCAATTGCTTGGATTTTTCAGATAAAAGTTTTCAGAGTTCCTTCAAGAATCCTGCAGTGGCAGTTGTTATTGTTCATCAGGGCACCAAGGGAACAAAAATACAGTTCATGGCAAGCAGTAAAAAATTTAAAGATTAATGATTTGCCAGGAACTCTCTGGATGACATGGGATAAAATGGCTTCTCTAGATCTGATTTCCAGCTCTCTTGACACTGCGTTTCTCCTTTTGCCCATTCAGACTCTGCCCTATTCACTAAATGCCTTCTAAATTCTTCAGCAAACAAGGTAGAATACTAGGGACAATGAATCCCTCCTATTAGTCAGTCTGACTTTAAAGCAGGTTTATCCTGTCTATTCTGTGGGTTGGAAGTCCTGTTTGGAGACAACCTGTGACCATGTTAGAGGAGTGTCTTTTAGTGCACCGAGAGGAAAAGATGAGTGCAACCTAAAAAATGTGATAACAGCAAGGAAGGGGAAGTATCAAATTCCCTATTTAATGGAATGCTTTCAGAGTGTATCACAGCTCTTCTCTCTCTGCCTTTAGACTGTGTGTCGGGCCCGTGTCCCTTTGGAGATGTTCATCTTTACCCACCGGGGCTGCCTCGCCTTAACAGGACTTACATCTGGGATGTGAAGGCAAGTACAAAAGCTGGACTTGAACTAAAATTTTCTACCCCGTGGCTAAGGCAGATTGAACCACGAGAGACGTGCCCAGACTCCATTAGCTACAACATCAACAGCTGCATTGATAAGGCCACGGTCAACATTGGCACCTTCTGCAGGAACGGCTCCGTGTCTCGTGTCAAGCTGCTGGGTGGAGTTGTCATGTCCCTGCACCTCCCGTGGCACTCGCTTCTCACCACCTCAGGCTTCAACATAGCCAACAGGGCTTCCATAAAACGTGAGTATGGAGTAGTGCAGCTGCCTCCTGCAGATTGCAGCAGAAACTATTTAAACCTTTCTTCACAGCTAACCTTCCAGTTTTGGTGCTGCTGTCCCTAACTCCCTTCCACTTCACCTTTTTTGGAAACTATTTTATGGTTTTTAGTTTGGTTAGATGGTGCTCTTCTGGAGTCAAAGAATCACAGTTTGGTTGATTGTTCATTAGGGAAACTATTCTGTTGCTAGTTTTGATGTATATTAATAATTTTAAATCTCTTTCAACTTCCTAAAACTTAAACATACTTGCTCTCTTGTTTTTGTGCATTCAGCTAGGTGAGACTATGTAGTATAATTAGAATGAGCCAGAGAGTTTTTTGCTGCTTGCAGTGTGTAGTTGGGCTTGTTTATTTTTTAAAAGAGTTTCTTTAACTTCTAGAGCCTCAAACCAATTCCTCTCTTTGGGAGAGGAATGTGAGAAAAGGTGAAGCAATGCCTGGAAGGCACAGGAGGCTGGATAAATACATTTATCTGTTTCAACCTGCACAGTAACATAAACTGTTGTGTAGTAATCTTCCTAAAATACCTGGAATATTATACAGCAATCACTGGGTTACTTTGTGATCTCTTGACAAATCTTGCTCTGTACTTGAATTCTAGTGTTGCTATTGGTTATAAAAGAAAGCTGGTCCAGGTTTTGAGCTTCCAGAACATGAGTATTTTGTAATTCCTGGCGCTCCTCACAGTTGCACATCATCACTGGAGTCCTAGAGTGGGACCATAATCTCTATGTACCCAACTCCACACTGCCAAGAGTCATCCAAGGATAAAGTGTCTTACACAGCCTGCACAGTTCACATTTGTGCTTTATTATGCCTATTTGAGGCTCTTTGTGGTGTGCTTTTGTTAAATTTAGGAGGTTTTTGTAAGGAGAGCTACATGCTGCTATAAAAGCTTGCTTCTTTTGTTTTCCAAAACCCAGTGAAGCAGAAGCAATTATCAGGTTGTGTGTTTACTCTTGCAAAACCAAATGTAGAAGTAGGAATTGGGATCTTGCCTTTGCCAATAATAAAGGCTTGTCTCTCCGTGTGCTTGAAAGGTTAACCTGCTAAACTGAAAATGCAGTATTAATACATTCCTTATCTTTTCTGTAAGTGAAGACAAGAATCAACTCAAGTATATGTTTTAGTAATCTCAGTGTTTTGTAGTAACCTAACCTGTAGCTGGAGTGGGGGATCTCACTGTCAAAATAAAAAACACTCTGCTTCTGGGGTGCTAGATAAGCCAGTGTGTCTTCAGTAACTGGAACTTATTTTATATGTTGTGATTCCCTCCCTGTTTTAGGGTTATGCATCATTGAATCCATTTTGAAGGGGGAGTCTTCAGTCACCCTGATGTCCCCTAACTACCCGCTGGGCTTTCCAGAAGACGAGCTCATGACGTGGCAGTTTGTGATTCCTCCCAACATGAGAGCAAGCGTGTTCTTTCACAACTACAGCCTCTCCAACTGCGAAAGGAAGGAGGAGAGGGTGGAGTACTACATCCCTGGCTCCCCCAGCAACCCAGAGGTGTTCAAGCTGAGCGACAGCCAGCCTGCCAATATTGCTGGCAGCTTCAACATGTCCCTGCAGGGCTGTGATCAGGATGCCCAGAACCCGGGCATTCTTCGCCTGCTCTTCCAAGTCGTCGTTCAGCACCCGCAGGTTGATGAGAGTAAGTAGCTGCCTGCCCCTTTGGTTGCTTTTGCTTACAGATGTCTGGACTGAGCACCACAAGGGAGAGAAATACTCTTTTTTGTTATTTTCCTTGAACTTTGATCCCTCCGTGAGTTGAAGGAGGTTGCCAAGCTCCTCAAAACAGGCTGAGGCCTGTTTTATTGCCCAGGGTACCACTGGCCAGCAGTACAGCAAGGCGAGCAGCGATGCTGAAATTTGGAATTTGCAGTGGACAATACTCCTTTCCCTTTCTAGCACCTGAATCATGCAATTGAAAAATGATTGAATGGGTTTTGCTTTAAGACATGAGACTCAACATTTTAAAGATCATTCTTAAAGTGTGAACCCAGTTTTTTGTTCCCTACATGAGCAGTTGCACTTAAAAAGGTGGAACCTGCTGTCACGGTAGGTAGCAAGATCTGTGGCATTAACTGGTAAAATGAGAGATGTCAAATTGTCTCTGTATTGCTAATGGCATCAATATGCATCTTCCCTTCCTTTCTTCCTTAGAGTTTTATTTTGCTTCCTAGAGGAGGTTAAATGTCAACAAGTGTGAAGAAGTCACATTAAGCACAAAAGTTGTCAATAAGATATTCCACTAACAATATCCCCTATGTATTTGGATGTTTACATTTCTTTCTCTCCACTGAGAAAATAGGGGTTTTTTGTTTTCTAGCCCCAAATTCAGATTGGTTTAGCACAGCGACTTGTGATACCAGAGCATTTCTCTAAAAAAAGAAATACAAGGCCTGTCTGGGTAATGAGCCATGGAGTTAGTGATTTAGCCTCTGACTTTGCAGCTCTGACCTCAGTTCAAGGTGGAGGTTAATAATCAAGGTGCACTCACTGCAGAAAAGCAGGTGGAGGAAAGTCCACACTTGACTGCCACTGTGTCAGGAGCTACTTAGAAGCTTTCAAAATAATTTCAGAGAGAATAAGGTTTGAATGGCTTGTGCCCAGAAGTCACATATCCAGAAAGGATCTGTAGCATCTCGTGGTTACAATTCTTTGTTCTTTGTCTGTCTAGCCTGGCTCTGTTTATGTACAGCAAATCCTCACAGAATTGTTGTTAACAAAATTGCATTTGCTAATGTTTATTGTGTGTTGCATCTTGGAAGCTAGATAGAATGAAAACATCATATTCAGTTAATCAGCTTTATCTCCCTTCTTCTTTGGAAAGCAAAAAGAATTTTAATATATTTATGGCCAGTAAACAAGATGATAATCATGTAAAAAATTTAAAACAGGTTGTCATTCTGTGAATGAAATGCAAGTAATAAACCACTTGGATTTAAGAGACAACAGTGGTTTCTCTAGGGATTTTATAGGATTTCATGATTGATTTTGTAGTTATATAAGTTCCATCAAAGATTCAAATTCAGCCCTCAGGTTGCCATCTGCATCATTGCTCTTATTAAAAATGCATTGGTATCTACATATTCTCAAAGCTTCCCAAACATTTGGGTATTCCACAGCTGTCTGTGGTGCTTGTCATTAAATAAGAAGAAAATATAGTGATTTCCAGTCACAATAGCTTCTTGATCCAACTATTCCTGTGTTTAGCTGCTGCAGGAAAAATACTCTGAAAAATTATAACCTCATGGTGGGAGTCCTAGGTTATGTGCTTGGTTGTGCCAATGACTTGGATAATTCCATTTGACCCACTTGCCTTTTTGTCTGCCTGATTTCCCACACAGGAGAAAGCTCTTTTATTCACCTTTTGTGTATAACTTTGAGATCCATAGCTAAAGCTAAAACCAGAAAATGAAGAGTAGTAATAGAGTATGTGTGTTTATATTGATACACTATTTTTCCACCTTGTCCTTGGTAGAGTCATTGAATGGTTTGTGTTGGAAAGAACCTTAAAGATCATCCAGTTCCGAACTGTCCTGCCATAGGCAGGGATGCTTCCACTAGGCCAGCTTGCTTTCTTTGACATCAGAGAGAGGTGCCTTATTAACAGCACCAGGATGCAAAAATCTATCTTTCCACATGACAGTCAATCTTTATGAGCTATACTTGCATTTTTTTCTCTTTCTTTCTGTTTTCTCCTTCCAGATGTTCCAAGTATTTGCTGTAACAGCTGCTTATATAATGGGGTGAGAAGAGGTGAAGGAAGTTCTGCTTCACACTGTGCTTCTTGTCTGTAACTGCTCTGGGGTGTCTTTCATTGCAGATGTCACCCATCTGGTTGACCTGAGCAAGGAGAAGAACATGACTGTGACAATATACTTGGAAGGGTGGCCCAACCACATCCCCCTCATGTCTGAACCCATATGCCTGATCTGCAAGGATCCTCGCAGCTGTGACCGTGCCTTGACTTTAACCTCTGGTGCTATCTACAGGATCTCCTTTCTGTGCAAGGACTTGTCCCGGCTGAGGATCACGGCTGAAAAAGGCATAGGTACGACAAAAGTGGCTTAATGCTGTTCCTTAGGGAATGCTTTTGCATGTTTTTCCCCAGAGCTCAGTCAAACCTGCTCCCTTGCTTTGGCTTTAAATGGATCAAGGTTGGAAACCAGCTGTTGGCCAGCTGGGGCATGGGTGCGATGAGCCTAGAGGTGACCTTGTTCAGTACATCGTTCTGCTGTTAGGAATAGAAACTGCATAGCTAGAAGGGAAGAGATGGAAGTCACCTAAGTCACTGCAAATTATGGAAACAGAGCCAGAGAACCGTAAATCTTCCCATGAAGATGCAGAACTAAGGTTGCCATCAGGAGTGCATCTTGTTCTGCATGCATGTCTCCCCTCAATGTAGTATTTTCCCAAATGCTTTCAACTACAGGTAGAAAAGAGATTTAAAGTATACGTACCTTGACTAGTCTGCAGCAGTGTCCCAGTCAGCAGGTATGTCTTGAGTGAGGGCCATTGAATATGTTTGTTTGTTTCTTTGTTGCCCTGCACTTGTTAAGGAAAGCTCTTTAAATGCAAACAACACACATTTGGATAAAGGTTACTAAGAGAGCATATTTTCTTAGGTAGATGCTTATCTGGGTCTGTAATGCAAACCTGAAAGTACTCTGTGTGTGCCCAGGTATTTCCTCTGCAAGAAATAACCCAGCCCTTGGGACTTTGTTTTTGTTTTTGCAGGCTGTATGGATATTCGTTGGTGTCAGCGGAAGATCTATTCCCTTTCAGTGCCCAAGGCTATTACTCAATTGCCAATTCGACTGAATAAGTTTATTTGGAAGCTCTTCGCTACTGATCTGATGAATGTAGAAATTACGTCTCCATCCTTGAAACTTCAGCAGCAGGTCTCAGATCAGAGATGCAACACGAGCTACAGTTACACCATTTTTAGTGCCACCCCAGAGACAGAGATGAATGTTGGTGTATTCTGTCCTGGTGGGTCCATTGAAAAGATTCAGATGAGGAATAATATCACCATATTATTAAAAACATTTGGTAAAGGATCCATCAACGAGTCTATCCCTCAGGATCTGAAAATGTCTTTTGTGCCACATATTAAAGGTAAGGTAGTGGATTTTATGCTAGTTTGTTTTACAGTGGTAGATCTCTCAATAGACTCAATAAAGCACATATGGATAAACATAAATTAAGGGTTCAATCCTTTAGCAATGGCTCTAGGACTAGACTCTAGAATCAGTCTTTATCTGAACCAGTGATGCAGTTTATTTTGGGAACAGAGAAGGAGCATTGTATTCCAGGTAGTGGATAGTTGATGGTGGCAAATTCTGCAGGTATGTCTATGTTTATTGTGATAACACTGATGTGGGAAAGTATAATAATTATCAAAACTAAGTTTTCTTTTCTTCTTCCTCTTTGCTGCAGATGAGTGCATATTCACTGTGAGTCCAAATCCAAAAGCTAAAGTTTACCTGCAGACTCCCAATCAACATTACGGTTTACCTCCCTATGTTTCCGTATCCTGGTTCATCGTTGTGCCCAGCAGGCAAACTGCCCGCCTCGGGTTCTCCAAGGACCGCATGGGCATTGCCTGTGAGATGGGCCGAGCCTACGTCAACATAAAGGAGGAGACTCAGGGAGCAGAGGAGATCGTGCGCCGCGAGGATGAGCTCCTGCCCCAGCCCCGGAATATGTACCACAACTTCTGGGTGAACGTCTCCAACTGTAAACCTGTGGATAAGACACAGCTGACCTTGCAGTTCTGGGTGACTTTCGCTGACAAGCAGATAGGTGAGCCCTGTAAGGTTGGGGTGGTTTGTTTTCTGCTTGTTTCCTTGCTTTTCCTTGGGGTAACGGTAATGGGTGGTGGGAAGATGGATGTGGGCGGTTTGTGAGATCCCTGCCTTTGAAAATGTCTGTCCCTCAAAAACTTCCAAACTACCAGTTTCAGCTGGGTACTTCTAGGAGCTGGGGAGGAAGGAGGGGTTTTAATGTGGTATGGTTTTGGGGAGGGTGGGAGATGTGTTTTTGGGTTTTCTTTCATTGACACGAGAAATGGCAGGGATCGAGGTAGTAAGACTAGATTGCATTTAAAAAAATTAATTTAGCTTTTTTAATTGGAGATAACAGACAGAATGTATAATAAGATCAAGTGATGTTTTTCCCTTTCAGGGTCACAGACCTAGTGAACAACTTGGGATTTGATTATGCAAACTTATTCATCTAAGTAGTCCTCACTTCATGTTAGCAGTTAAATTCGTCTCAGTGTTCACATGAGCAAGAAATTCTCCCTAGGACAGGTCTGACCATTTAATGGAGATTGGACCCTGACTGCTAGCAGCAAATTCTGTGTTCTTGTTCTCTTTCATCTTCCTGAAACATAAACAGGTTTTTAAAAAAAGATGAGGGGGCATTTTTAGGGTAGGCTTTGCTTATGTAAATTTGCTTCACATTTGCAATTTCTTATTTTTTGATCTTTTTTTCTTCTTTTTTAAAGAATGTATACTTCTTTTAAAACATGCAGCATTTTTCTTTGCTCACACATGGACTTTCCTAATCAATTTTATGACTCAGAAAACCCCAGGTCAATACAATCTGTGTATTTCAGAGAAGGGCATGGTTTTGAGGGGAAGCTCTGGAAATGTCACTGTTTCTTCTTTCTCTGTTTCTTTCTGTGCTTTCATCTCTTCCTTGGCTATTCAGTCAGAGATGTGTGAGGTGCTGTGGGTAAGTTCAGTGCATGAGCTTTATCAAAAACTCTTGGAGGTGGGTGAGTTGGTTGAATTTCCACAGCCAACAGCAGGAGTTTGTTGTTTCTTGGCCTCCAATCTCTTGGAAATGGCCTGTGGCAAGCATGGCTTAGGAACTCCTGCTCTGCCAGCAGCTGCTATGCTTAAAAGCTTTTTAGAGGATTCAAACCCAGACAGATTTTAGGAGAAAGCTGGGTGTTCCTTCTTTTGCTCAGTGTCCTTATCTGTCTATATCTGTTTGCAGACCTTGGAATTATACTTGCTGTGGTGGCCGGGGCTGTAGTTCTCACAGCGATTGGACTGACCGTGTTCTGTGTTAAGAAGAAGTAAGTTCATAATTCAGCATGTGTAACTTAGCAGTTCTAGAAGGCATTTTGGGAGAGCTGCTGGCCCTCTGTTTCATGTGCTGATATGCTTGGAACCAGGGTCTAAAGCATGAGGAGGGCATGGTGGAAGTAGCATGACCCCAGGAATGCTTCTTTACTTTAAATTGACTAACTTCAAGAGCAGAGCAGCATTCCTGGAGTCACATTACTTCTTCCTGCAGAGCAGTGCTCACCTTGGCATTAAGTGCAGGCTCTTGGGTGTACTGTAAGTCAGATGTTGGTTGGACCTCCTCAGCAGTCCCTGCAACATGAAATCCCAATGAATGTGGCTGTTGCATGCATGACTCTGCTCAAGCCTCTGTTCAAACAGGCTGTGAACTGACGCAGATACACTCAGAGCTTTCATTCATCCGCACAGCCTCCAGCAACTTCTGGAGTTTGCACATCAAGTGGGAACAATATTCTGTGAGATGAGCCCTTGGGGAGAGAAGTGGGTTGTGCAAAGCTTACATGCATGGCATTACTCATATGAGTAGAGTCTGAAGTCATTGATAGCCTGGGCTTTCTAATACATGTATGCCCAGTGCTGTCAAGGTGGTTGGGTCCTGAAGCTGTAGAGCTGGAATGAATTTATGCAATATGGTGACTAGTGCAGTTAGGAGCACATTTTCCTGACACGCAGTAAAGAATTTACAAATACAGGCTTAAAAGTCTTCAGTTCAGCCTTTGTTATTTCCAGTTTAGGGACAGTCACTCAGGAAAGCATAATTAAGAAAAATTCATTTGACTTTTATTTTGACCTACTACCTTGTTTCAGTAACACAGCCTTGATTTTGTGGGGAGCTAATGGTTTCTGGGTATTACTAATGCCAGTGGATGTTGTGGGACTTGGTACAGTGCACAGCCAGGATCCCAGTGCTTGGGAGACCACTGGAGTTAATCTTGCAAACTTCGGGGTCAGCAGAGCAGGGTAACTAAAGAGTGTGAAATTGTTTTCTGCTCTGTTAAAAAAGAATGTCTAGTGTCAAGAGTTATTTCTCTCAAAATTGCAAGTAAAGCCTTTAATCCAGGTAGGCTTCTGACACTGTGTGGTTAGGGTGAGTGAACAGAAGCTGTTGTTATTGAGTTCCAACACACCAGACATGTTGTTCTTGACCTGTTAACAATTTCACCTCTGTAACAGGAAGAAGAAAACCCAGAATCCCATGGTGGGAGTGTACAATGCTAACGTGAATACCCAGATGCCTGGAAAAAAAGGCTTATTTGGAAAAGGGAGGCAAAACAACGAGTCTCATGTCTATGCAGTTATTGATGATGCTGTGGTCTATGGACACTTGCTGAAGGAGTCCAATGGCTCAGTCGCTCCAGAAGTTGATGTGTACCGGCCTTTTGATGGACCTATTGGTAGTTTGCCACCTTCTCCACCTCCACTCTCCTTCAGAAAAGACATTAAACGTTCTTCTAACACCAAGGAGGAACCTCTGTCCCTGACAGACACAGACCAAGACACTTACACGTTTGCTCAGCAGAAATCAGGGCAGCCAGAGGGCAATGGAGATGCAAATAAAACGGATAAGGGAGATTCAAGTGTGCCCTTGCTGGAAAATAAGGAACAGGATGGTTTAGTGGAGTAATTTTATGCCAGGTATAGCAGTTTCCTTTGGAAACACAGGTGTAAGGACAGTGGCCTAGGAGAAAAACATACTGAAGGGGAGTGTTATTTTAAAATATGTTTTTATGTTGTTTTGTTTCTTGTGTGTGTTTTCAGTTGTTTTTTGTCCTTTTTTTTAAACTCCAGCTGTTGATAGCTTTCAATTTTAAAGTGAACACCTAGCAAACTCAATACCAGTCAGGATTCTCCAGGACTGGTTGTGAAACAAGTGCCAAAGCTGTGCTTCTGTTTTTTACTGTAAGGGCATCAGGAAAAGTTAATTCCTAACCACCAGCTTAAAACTGGCCACTGATAGTGGGGAGAGTGTTCTGTCCAGTATTTCCTCCTCTTACAAGCCATTATTTGTCTGAGTGTTGGTTGGTGACTCCTAGAAGATGCAGATGCATCACTGTCTCAAGGCAGCTCCAGGTTGCACGTCCAGGCAAGCTGCACTTGCAGCTTGGAAATCCATCATACTTAGCATGCCAGTGGCTATGTGAGTGTAGTGAAAGACCACATATGCTGCCTGGAAGAGCTCCGTGCCTGTAAATCAGCGTGATCACTTGAGCTTGGGTTCTTCTCCTTCAGAAGATAAGTTACGGATTTTCTCTGATTTTTGACTGATGTTTTTATACTTGGATTGCACCATGTGAGCTTACACCAAAGACCATTTTATTTTCCCTTTGAAAAAACAGTTTCAAAAGTCTAAACCAATTTGTGGTTCTGTTCATTCTGTTTGTGCCTGTGACATTCACATTTTACTAATAACTTGCGCTTTTGGTTCAAGTGAGAATAAGGATTCAATAAAGAAATAATGATGTGGTCATTCAGCTGTTTACCAATGCTTTTCATTTCACCTGTTACTCAGGTTTAAAATACAGGGAAAGAAAATTGTTCACAGCAGCTGCTGAAAGCTGTCTCTTGAAATCAGGTCTCATTTCAAGTGCTGTAGGTAGCATGCCCCTCCGTTTCTGTGCCTTTGACAACATGAGGGTCAGATTTCCTGCGGGAGTGAAGTTGCCTTTTATATACAAATATCTGCCTTGTCCAGGTGTGCAGTTTACTGAGGGTGTTTGTAATTTTCTGTGCAGCACAAAACTCAGTGACTGGAGAATTTCTCTCCAAATACCTTACCATGACTGTTTCTGGCCTGGTGATACACAGAGGTGACATGAAACTTGTAGACAAGTGCTGCATGCAATGATGCTAAACATAATAATATTTAAAATTAAAATGCCTTTATTAGAAACCTTACTGTTTGCGTTAAGTAAAAATGTGGATTTCTTCCTGTGTTAACTATTGCTCATTGACTATTTGGTCATGTGTGTGTATTTAACAGTGTGTTAATACTGCTTGGACCACTACACAATTCAGTATAAAGTCATACTGACACAGTTTTCTGTAGCATATACCAAAATACGTGTCATCTTAAAGTGCCTTTAATTGTTTCAGGTATCTTCCTGCTCACTTTTATCACTTTCAATACAGAAATGTATATTCCTAGATCTGTGGCTACTCACTGGGATCACATAATTTGCAGTGTACTGGATCATTTTGATGTCACTTGACAACTTAAAAAGATTTCTGCAATACTGGTATCAGTTTTTCTCAGGTAACTGAATTGCCAAAAATGTTTTTTATCAGAGTAGTCCAGTTGTGCACTTGTCTGGTCAATGTTCTTCACTTCTCTTTTATTGAATAGTCTGTAAAAGAAATTCAAGGCTTTCTCATCCCTCTTGCTCAATCTCTGCAGTTTCTTAGATGAAATTTTTGCTTCATGTTCCTTGTAACCAATGTAAAGTAAACATAATGGAGTATGGGCTTTTGTTCACAACCTCTTGATCCTTGACAATATGATTCTTGTTGACTGATACTTTTATGTGTTCTATTTAACTCGGCTTTTCATGTGGCAATATAAACCTTATTTTACAGATGTCCCCAGTCTAAGATTGACTTTCAGTGTGCTTACTTGGTGTGTTTAAAGAAAGAATTCAGGCACAGATTTCAGTTTACATTAAGAGAAAGTTGTGACTTAATTTTTTTATTAAGTAAATAAATTATAATGCTACTGCCAACTGGAATAACTAATGTATCTCGTTTTTTGTGTGTATGAGTGTGAATTCAGGCTGCTGTATTTTGATTTGAGTATTTTGTCTGCCTGTTGGTAGCTACAGCATCACCCTGGACAATAGGAAGGGGTTTCTAGGGAACCTGGTTTCCTGGGATAATAAACTGCTCTCTGTGCATGTCCTTATTCTTGCATAGCTGGTGATATACCATTGATGACTGTTTTTGAAGGTATTTGTTCAGATCACTGAGGAGAACAGCTGTAAAATATTTGTAGATTTCATATAAAAATAAACAGTTCAGCAGCTTCTCAGTAGGGTTGAGATGTTTTTAATTTATTCATGCCCAACTGACACATACAATTGAATTCAAAATTAATTTCTTTTCAGAGATAATAGCATATTTTATGAACAGTCCTTCAGCCCAGCAGTGACCCTTATGGAAACATGTGTAACCCATTTTGTTCTAAATATAAGCTTGTGGAATCAGTACATACTGATTGTTCTTTTGGTTTGTTTGTTTACTTAGTTTACTTACTTACTTAGGGGCAAGTTTAACACACATAGAAAATTATGTTTGAAATCCTTCCTACTGAGAATCCCATTAATTGCTGGAGATGGATCCTAGGCTTGATAAATGAGATCTTGTCTTGGAAGGCTTGGGAAACATGGTAAGAACCATCCAGTCCCTAGGCCTCCAAAACTGCCACTTAATACAAATGTAGATGCAAGTGCTTATCATTAGTATTTTTACTGCAATTGTGCCATCCTGGAGTAATTCCCTGGCAGTGGTCTTTATCTAAAAGTGAAAATTTCTAATTAGCTGTTAATTGAAAGGTGAGTGTCCATAGGAGGACAGCAGTTGCAGAATTCCTGGCCCAAATGTAATTTGCTTTTGAAGAGCAAAGAGAAGCTCATGGCTCTGTTGCCCACACCAGCAAAGCTGAAAAGACACTTCTTGCTTCTTGGGCTTGAATTTGAAAGGTTTGGACAATCTTGAGTTATCAAAATACTCAGTAATTGCTTTATTTTTAAGCATATTTCTGAATAGTTAAATTTCCAGATAGATCAAAAGCCAGGTTAATATTTTGTTGCATTACAGCAAAATTTGTGGAGCACGAGTAGGAAATGAGAAAGTAGTTTTTATTGTCAACCCCAGACTACAGTGAGACTTCAACTCCTTGACCCTAGGTGGGGTAAAATCATGTCACTCTGAAAAAACCATTCTGGGATACCTCTGAGTGTGACAGAGAAAACATTTAAATCTGTGACTGTTTTGGGGTGAGGAAGGAGAAAGTAAAACACCAAATACCACTCACCCATGTGCACATCTTCAGCAGCCAGCATCTAACTGCAGACTGTGATACACACAAAGGTGGGAGCAAATCTGCCTCCCCAAAAACTTTGAAGCTGGATACAAAATGAAAACTAAACAAACAAACCCCAAACAACACAAATACCAAAACAAACAAAGAAACAAATC